>OY992536.1:144986657-145462135 GCA_963921195.1 Pegoplata infirma | reverse complement strand
TTATAACCGAGTTCGTCTATACCATACATCAAATTAAAAAAAAAAAAAAAAACTATAACCAAAATTAAAATTTTTTTCAAAAGTGGGCGTGGCCGTTAACCGGCCCATATTTTCATAATTTCCGAAGTCAAAAACGAACACACTCAAAATATTTTGTAGGCAAAAACAAAAGAAAAACACACTTAAAGCCAGTGAATAAACAATTGAAAACCATCCCAGTAATTATTCATTTGTTTTAAAAACATCAACATTTATTTTTTACTGTTGGCAAAATTTTCTAAAATAAATAACACTAAACATTAAAAAATTACGGTTTTTTCATTCTTTTTTACCAACAAATTCGAAAAAAAATAACCTACGAAAACATTAAAAATTAATGATAGTTCTGTTATTTTTACCAACAAATTCCAAAAAAATAACCTACCAAAACATTAAAAATTAATGATTTCGTAGGTTATTTTATACAATTTTCTATTGAAATATTTTTTTAAAAATTTTTTAATAAAATTTTGGGGAATCGATCCCGCAATCAACTACATTCTGGCCAGACACTCTACCCATCGTGCCAAAGCCACTTGATACAAATATGTTTTTATATTTCTATAAATAATCTTTTTGAATTTTTTTTCTACAAACAAATAACTGACTTGTGTAGGTAAAAACTAATGATATATCATTAAAAAATACCAACAATTTAAAAAAAAATTACTTACACAAATCATTAAAAATTTAAAGAATAATCAGTAATTTTTACTTACAGAACAAAAATAAATGACTTTATAAATTAAATGTTAGTGAAAGTCTTTATTTTTTAGTGTGTTATTTTTGAAACAAAGGACTGATGTAGTCATTAATAAAAACTGAACATCAAACAAATGTTTTTTCTTTTAAAAACGACTAAACGGAAAACTTTTTAAATAAACTACAAACAGTTAATGACATAATTTTTTGAGTGCATGTATACCGAATTTCAAGTCAAAATTTTGCACTGTGAAAATGCGGGAATTCTTTTCCAATGTAATTATATATGTTCTTTCTAAATAAAAATTTACGAAATAATTATGGTTTTGAATTTGTCCTCCTGTAGTTAAGATTTTCAGTTAAGTCCTTTTGCCCTAAATATAGAAATCCTGAAATACCGTGGGTTGATCAACATTTCAATAGAGGGATATGACGGAGTGACGGATATAGCTCAATCTACTTATGATATATAGCAAATGGTATGACAAACTCATATCCCATTATAACGAGGCGAACGTAATAAAACAACAAAATATTTCGCAACACCTGTTGATAGATTTTAACAGAATTAAGTAACTTAACCTTACTAAGTCAGCAATAAAAGCAGTTAAGGAAACAAACAAACATGCAGAAGAAAAAAAAATTAAAGAAAAACAAACAACAATGATGAAACGATTAGGCGCGAAATCCCTCAAGCAAGATATATGGATAGTTGGATGGATGGATGAACTAAAAAATGCAAGTTGGTGGAATAAAAAACATTGCACTGCCAACACATTGCCACAAACACTTAGATCGAATAATAACAAAGCAAGCCAAACAACAAACTAACCAACCAGTGGAAAAAAATATGCATCAGATTCCAACATGTAAACTGCAGAATTATAAAAAACGCAATTTTTTCACGGTATGCCTGTCCACACCCGTAAAGCCAACTTAATAGTCGTTGGTCATATTGTTGGCAGTTATCGCCTATTTGCCTCTGCTCAGTTAGGCCGGTTAAGATTTACTTAGTATGTATTTGAATTGTGCAAAGAGTTGGCCGTGTGAGCAAATTTTGAAAAACAAGTATGTCATTCATTTTTACATATAAGACTTAAGACTAAGACTTTTCTACAGGAAAAATGTCTCAAAATCGAAACCTTTTTTTATAGGAAAATGTCTCAGAATCTGAGACTTTTCTAAAGGAAAAATGTCTCAGAATCTGAGACTTTTCTTTAGAAAAAATGTATCAGAATCTGAGACTTTTTCTATAGGAAAAATTTTATCTGTAGAAAAAGTCATTTTTCCTATAGAAAAGTCTCAGACTCTGAAACATTTTTTCTGTAGAAAAAGTCTCAGATTCTGAGACATTTTTGCTACAGAAAAAGTCTTAGATTGTGAGACATTTTTCCTATAGAAAAATTCTTAGATTCTGAGAAATTTTTCCTATAGAAAAGTCTTAGATTCTGAGACATTTTTTCTATAGAAAAGTCTCAAATTCTGAGACATTAGCCCTGTTTTCGCATAACCGTATATATGTTAACATTAACCGTTTAACCGAAAACCCATCCACGTTTAACAAAATGTACTTGGCATCACTGTGGTTGGTTTCAAAATTTATTAAGGCAAACAAGAAAAAATATGTGTATGTCTTTGCTATAACAAGAAAAAATGGGTTGTGTCTATGCTATTTCATTAAAAATGTGAACTTGGCTTCACTTTTTATCCAAGCTTCAAATTAACGCCGATAATTATGCACGCTAAAAATAAGCGTGTATAATTTAAAATTTGTATGGGAAAACGTATATACGGTTATGCGAAAACAGGGCTATTATTCCTTTAGAAAAGTCACAGATTCCGAGACATTTTTCCTATAGAAAAAGTTTCTGATTCTGAGACATTTTTCCTATAGAAATGTCTTAGATTCTGAGATATTTTTTCAATAGAAAAGTCTCAGATTCTGAGACATTTTTTCTATAGAATAGTCTCAGATTCTGAACATTTTTCCTTTCGAAAAGTCTTAGATTCTGAAATATTTTCCTATAGAAAAAGTTTCTGATTCTGAGACATTTTTCCTATAGAAAAGTCTTAGATTCTGAGACATTTTTTCTATAGAAAAATCTCAGATTCTAGACATTTTTCCTTTAGAAAAGCCTCAGATTCTGAGACATTTTTTCTATAGAAAAAGTTACATTCAGTTTTTTCATATTATTCATAGATTTAAGATTTCGTTTTATGTAAATTTTAGTAGTTTTAGTTTTTGTCCTAATAAATTAAATTAAATTACATAATTTTTAGTATTTCACATAAATATGTTGGTTTAATTTTTTTTAACAGGGTAAGGTCAAAGTGAGGTAAGTGTGCGTAAATGTGTGTGGGATTTGGGGGCTCCTACAGAGTTTTTGGATTTTTGGCATCCATGGTTGGGAGGGCTACATAGGGGACCGAACGCCAAGTTCTCCCTCTGAATATGTTCCCCGCTGAATTTAAGGTGTAGAGTTTAGTTTTTTGTTACTTTTAATTTGTGCTTGTCCCTGGGCTGTAGTGGAACCGTCCTGGAAGTGCCGTTGAGCTGGCTGGCCACTACCCAATATGGCTACAAAGCTTATCAAAATTAAATGGAAATGTATTTCTTGGGTACTAAAAACAATAAAATGCTGCTATGTTCGTAATAACTTGGATAAAAAGTCCAAAATATATGAAGATTTTAGCAAAAAGGTACCGTTCACAGTTTTTGGGATAAATATCAAAATTTTCCAGCTAAGGCACCACAAAATGTGTTTGATTCAACTCCTAGATTATTAAAAGATATAAAAGGACTGTATTCAAAATCAGTATCATTCCGTGTTCAAAAAATAGTATTTTTCGGTTTAAACACAAGTAAGCACTCACTTTTTGAACATTAAAATGAGCGCTTAAATTTAAAATTAAAACTTAAATGTATATTTTTTGTTTTTGTTTTTAATGTAAACATTTTCGAAAATATGCTCTGATGATGCAACACGAAGCGTAGCGAAATATCAGCAATAAAGAATTTTACAAACACTTGACCTCGAGCTCAAAAATTTTATTTCTTATAAATTATATCTGAAAAGTCGAATAAAAACAACACTAATTTAAAAAAAAAAAATTTTTAATACAGTAGAAGAAATTCTCATTTTTCGTTTGACCACCAATAGTTTGTAAACAAAAAAATATAATATTGTTTATTAATATTCTGATTAATTTTTATTAAAAAATAAAAAATGTTTTATTCTACCTTTAAAATATTATATTTTGAGTAGGTTTATTCTAGCTCGAGGTTATTATTTCCTTTATTAATTAAAACTATGATATTCTCAAAGAATAATTTTCATAAAATTATTTTTCTGTTTTAAAATTTTTTCAGATCCTATTGTCACATGGGATCTGACAAATCCCGAAACACGTGTCGATAATAATAATTTTTTTAAATTTTTAATGTTTTAACTTAGAAAAATCGACTTAGAATTTTTTTTAAAAAATTTTCAGAAAATGTTTATTAATAATTTCATTTTCCAGAATCCTTCTTAATCGCTACTTCAGGGTGAAATATCAAGAAACTACAACTTCTGATTATAAAATGAATGCAGGTGTTCCTCAAGAAAGTGTTCTCGGCCCTGTTCTTTATCTTATATTTACGTCAGACTTGCCGATATCTTAACATATTACAATATCAACCTTTGCGAATGACACTGCTTTAATAAGCACTCACTCAGACCCTTATGTTGCCTCCTTGAGAATTAACATCCATCTTACAGCTGTGGAGACGTGGTTCAAGAACTCGAAATAAAGTAAATGAACTCAAGAGCAAGCACGTTACGTTTACACTTAGAATGGGGTCTTGTTCCCCTGTCTCATTAAATGGTGTAATTATCCCACAGTCTGAGACTGTTACATACCTTGGTATTCACTTGGACAGACGTCTTACATGGCGAAAACACTTAGAAGCCAAGAGGCTTCATATGAAGCTAAAAGCCAGCCAACTACATTGGCTAATTAATAAGCAATCAAAACTAAGCCTTGACTCTAAAGTCATCCTGTATAATTGTATTATAAAACCAATATGGACTTATGGTATCCAACCGTGGGGTACAGCCAGTATGTCTAATATTGAGCTTATACAGAGGGCACAATCCAAAATTCTGAGGATCATTACGGGAGCTCCCTGGTACGTCAGAAATATCAACATTCACCAGGACTTAAATATTCCGTTTGTAAGAGAAGAGTTTATGGACATCAGAACGAAATACGTTGAAAAGCTCCGGAACCACCCAAATACATTGGCGAGAGCCCTTACTAGAACCCAAACGCACACCAGACTGCAACGTGCTGACTTACCGCCCATTTAATTTAGAGGCCCGTTCTTCAAAATGGCTCCTAGGGAGCAACCAGTATTTAAGTTAGTTTTGTAAGATTTTTACACTTATTGTTAGGCCAAGAATAGGCAGATTCAATAATCCAGATAATAAAGTATTTAACAAAAAAAAAAAACAAAAATTCCAGATCGACCCTCGGCACATTTATTATTTACTCAATCTGGACGCTATCAAGCTTTAATTAAAGCTTATAAATTACTTACATAGCATTTTTTGAAATTATACTCGTTTGAAAATTAAGCAGACAATTTTTTTTTGAAAATGTTCGTGTTTGGCTAGAACATGGCAGGTTCTGACAATTCTGACCACGAGGAATTCACTTGAATCTCGAATACTTCATATCACGTGCTCATCTTCATTATGCACAGTATCACATGACAATATGTTCTTCTTTTGCATATGCGGCAGTGTTGAAATATCATTTGCAAGTGATGAATAAAAAAGATGCATTCACTTGCATGCCTCCGGAACTTTAGCATAAACATCGTATGGAGGTACGTTTAATTTTTGTTTGTGTGTGTGTATATTTCGTTTGTTGTTCACACTTCATCCATTTGACTTGCAAAAGATATACTCAACACATACATATGTAAGTATCATTAGAGTGACATTTTTTTTTTTTAATTTTTAAGTTTCCCAAGTGTCCGGGCAAATTTTTATTCTACTAGACCTAAAAGTTATGTATTACAAAATTTGGGATCAATCGGATTTAATTAACTCGTTCCGTCCAGAGATCAAGTTTGGGATTTATAAAATTAAAAAAAAAAAAGTAGAAATGTCAAACTCGACTTCGCGCAAATAATGAATACCCTCCACAATGCCCTTTTAAAGTGATAGTAAATTATTAGAGTCCGACCGAAACTAGTTTTCGAGGCCAAACCGAACCGAATATTCGGCCAAAAAAGTAATATTCGGCCGAAACCGAACCGAAACCGAAACTTGAAAAAAAATTACCGCCTGGCATGAATAAAATTATTAAAAAGTTGTTAAAGAATAATATACAGCATATAATGCTTTTAAACCATAGGAATTGTTGTATTTTTGAAAAAAAAATATGTTTTTTAAAAAACTTACAAAAAAAATGTATATTTCATTGCAGATTAGGAGAAAATAATTTTTGAACTGAAACAGTTTTACATTTACTGCATACAAGTTACATATTCTTCAATTGAACTGAAACAAGTATAATGAAATACGAAATCAAAAAATTCACCGACTTTTTTACATATTTTTTAAAATTTCGGTTTCGGCTAATATTCGGCCAAAATTTTGCCGAATACCGAATAGAGGCCGAAACCCCATTATTCGGCCGAAACCGAAACCGAATATTCGGTCGGACTCTATAAATTATCTAACGTGAAAAAATTAACTATTTTGAGTGCAAAATTTTTTTTGGAGTGTAAACATTTTTTCAAGTATATTTTTTTTTTGTAAATATTGTAAAATATTTTTCTGACTTACCAATGTTTTTAAACCTGGCTTAATATTTTTTTTCAGCACGTGAATTTAAGGCCATGTTCACACTACAAAAACTTACCATGGTAAGTTTAGATGATTTTGCAATTTTTCTTTATGCTAGTACAATTTGAGATGATTTTGTAAATCACTACGTGATTTTGTTCAAAGGAAAATGACATGGTGATTTTAAAATCACGCCAGTCTGTATACAGTATAAGGGGATCCAATCTGAATTTCACGGGTTTCCCAATAACTTTTGAAACAGTAGACCGAAATTCTATACCAACTAGACAAGGGGACACGGGTGGTCCAAGACAGTTTTAACCTTAAAGTGCGAATACCATAATTTTTATTTTTGGATATGTATTTGGGAATACAAGAATAATTTAGCAACAAAAACCAAAATCTTCGATCGAGCACTTTTTGCAAAATCGCAGTTGAATTGGAAAAAAATACAATATTCGAATTTTCTCGAAAACTATGAGAGATATCAAAAAACAAATTTGACCAAAAATATTCCTGGGAAAAAAAGCATTTATATAAAGTATTTAAAAGTTTACATTGCAATATTAAAACGGTAAAAAAATTAAAAAAATATTTTTTTGTATGGTATGAAATTGGACACACTTTTAAACGCACTTTTAAGATGACAGATTTGGATTCAACAGGTCTATATTTTACACTCAAAATAACTCTGTTAAATTACAGAAAAACTCTACTAACAGAGTACACCATATATTTCCAGCTAGCAACATTTTGCTACCTCAAAATACGAATGTCGTATGTAGCAAAACCTTACTTTTCAGGAGACGGTTTTTAATGTTTAACATCAAATATCTTCAAAATGGTCACATGAATTTCCTCCAGTTTTGGATTGAATATAGTTTGAGTATTAAATTTTCATATTCCTAAGTCAAATTTACTGTAATTACAATTACAAAGACGTTATTAGCGTTTTTGCTTCAGAATACATTTGTCGTATGTTACATTTTTTAACAAAACAGTTATTTTCTTTAAACATACGACAAAAAGCCAACTGGAAATATAAAATTTAATAAAGGAAAATGCCAAAATACCCCTTAAGAAAACCATTAAAAACACAAACTAATTAAGTACGAGAAATTATAACAACAAAAAACTTTTTATTCAATAAATTAATAACAAAAATTCCAAAATTATCGGCCATATCGGGGATTTAGAGTTTCAAAAGAGGTTTAAAAATGGTGAAAAATCATTATTTGATTATTTAAGCCATTTTTTCTTACGAAACTCTATGATTGTTTTGATATATGAAGAAAGGAGTTTTTAATACCTATGCAACGGCGGTAAACCCTTGTAAAAATTCGGCTTATTAGTTTAATATATTTTTTTTCACGAAAATGTGTAAATTTAAGGAGTTAAGTATTATGTGAAGACTAGACCTACGATATCCACATGAATATGAAATAATCTTAACTAAATTTAAGTCGACACATATTTTTTTTCTCTACACCATTTCCAATTATATTTCAGATATTATCAATTGTATTTCAGAAACTATCAATTGTATTTCAGAAGTCATCAATTGTATTTCAGAATTTATCAAATGTATTTCAGAAATTATCATTTGTATTTCAGAAACTATCAATTGCATTTCAAAAATTATCAATTGTATTTCAGAAACTATCAATTGTATTTCAAAATTAATTAAATGTATTTCAAAATTTATCAATTGTATTTTAGATATTATCAATTGCATTTCAGAAATTATCAATTGTATTTCAGAATTTATCAATTGTATATATTATCAATTGCATTTCAGAAATTATCAATTGTATTTCAGAATTTATCAATTGTTTTTCAGAAATTATCAATTGTATTTCAGAAAAAAACCTTCGTAAAACAATTGCAAAATTTCTGAAATACAATTGAAAATTTCTGAAATACAATTGATAATTTCTAGACGATATTCCTGTTAGTTCGGGAGTTATCGGAATTTTCCCGAAGGTCTATATTGTTTCATTAGGTTGCAACGAAATTTTTAAACACTGATATGGACGATACACCGAGCTCACCCCAACCTTTAAAATCATTTATTTTATATATATTTTAAAGTCAGGCGAATCCATTCATAAATTTTGGAGTACTTCCCTTGTTAGTATAAAAATGTATGACATACAACAATTGTATTTTCAATTGAAAATAATAACTTTGCATACACAAAATGTCGTATGTCCATTATATGTGCACATACGACAAAATTCTTCTTCAATACGATAAAATTTTGTAACATACGACAAAATGCATTCTGAATATTTCAGAAACTACAAGGTTTATGAAGGAACTGATAACACCATAAGAAAGAGCGTGCGAAATTTATTATGAATATATCATAATCTCAAAACCGAAAAAAATTACATACGACATTCGTATTTTGAGGTAGCGATTTGTTGGTAATTTTAATATAAAACTCTGTAAAATGGTTTGAACAAAAAAAAAACGGATAATTTACAGAGTTTCTAGTAAAATATTGGTTAAATAAAGTACCATTTAACAAAGAAAACTTTGTAAATTTACATATATTTTTAAAATGCATTTAATGCAACCAACATTTTACATAAAAAACCTCTGTAAATTTACAGAGTTTAGTTAAATGCATGTATTTTGCAAATTTTTTATAAGATTTCTGAAAAGATTTTTTTGTTTTTTTTTTTATAACTTTTTTTGGTACTTTTTTAATTTTTTCTCAAAAAATAAAAATACAGATACAATTTTGTTGTTACAGCCCAGCAAAAATTTTTCTGAACTGGCAGCAGCTTTTGGAAAGGGAACTCGAGTTAAGAAGCGCATATTAACCTGCTGAATTCATGCATGATTCTCTAAGGCGATGTCACACTTTAGAGCGCTAGTTGTATACACCGAAAAAGCGCTCTTAAGATGCACTGAAATCACGTGTCTTTAGAGCGCTGATTAAAGCATTCTTTTATAGCGCTGATTAGGCGCTATAAAGATGCAGTAAATTCATGTATCTTTTTATGTAAATATGTATTTTTATGAAATATGTACATTTGACTATTTCTGAAATACATTTGGAAAATCTGAAATTCAATTGACTATTTTTTAAATACAATTTGAAAATCGTAAATGAAATTGACTAGTTCTGAAAATAAGTTGAATATTTCTGATATGCCATTTACATATACCTAGAAATCCAGAAAAAATGGGATTTCAATGAAAATCCAAGTAAATCCCATTACTTTTTTGGATTTCAAATGTCAAATCCCATACAAAAAAAAACTTGGATTTTGGGAAAATCGTAAAATCGCAATTTAAAATCCCAAAAAATGTCTACTACATAATTGTACAACTATGGTTTTTCCCAAAATAATCATCCCTAATGCTTTTTACAACGCTGCAAACGATTTTTTTATCAGCTGTTGTGGTTTTTTATAAAGTAAAAAAACAATTAAAATTTATTTTTTTAAAACTATTAAAAGATTAATAAAAACAATGTTTAACAATGTTTCATTTAAAATTGACCATTGCAAATGGTAAATGCACAATTTAGTTGACCAATTTGGTCTTCCTAACAAAGAAAAACACTCAATGGTGGCGGCCCCAAACTTGGCAAAAATGTTAATTTTCTTGCATTCAAAGAAGCAGCTCTACATAAAAACACATTTTTTGAACATATACTAGTGGGATTGAAAATATTGGCTCCGGCAAAGAAAAATCATAGTTTTTAGAAATATTTATAAAATTGGGTAATTTTCCAACTAACAACCCTGTACACAAATCAAAAGAAAATACAGAGTTAGTACAAACAAAATCCCGCTTAATATCAAAAAAGCATATGTAAACGGTATAGATTTTATTTGGATTTGAAATCCAAATTTATGTGGATTTCGGGGTATATGTAAATAGCATATGAGGGGCTCAAAGCACAAGGGGTTCAAGTGACTTTTTTAAAAAAATTGAGTTAACATATGGAATTAGTAGATGAAGTTCATAGAAGTTTAGAGCACAAGAGCTTAATGTAAAATTCTTATTCGTTAGCGAGATATGGCGACAATTTTTAGCTCTTGTTACTAAAATACCTGTTTTGCTTGGAGCACAAGGGGTATATGAGCACTTAAACCCCTTGTGCTCCAAGCAATTATTAAAATTTAATTTTTTACGTGGACAAAGTGGTTGAAGTCCTAGAAGTTCGTGTATTAATAGTAATAAAATTTAGCAAGAACATCTTAGGTCGGTAATGAGCGGTCAAAATTTGAAAAAATTGCGTTTTTCGATCAAAATTCATGACCAAATTTTTTTACTAAATCCGGCTCAAAAATTAGGAATTGTTGCGTACATTATAGGAATTTTTAGTTTTATAAATACAATTGAAAATTTCATGGATTTTTTTAAATTTAAATAAAATTTTTATAAAATTTTGAAATCCAAAAGGAAATTTTTGAAATACAAATAAAGTTTTCTGAAAATTTAGAACATTTTTGAAATACAAATTTAAATTTTTTAAATTCAATTGTAAATTTCTGAAACATAAATATAAATTTCTGTAATAGAAATGGAAATTTCTGACATATAAATAAAAATTTCTGAAAACAGCATTTCTGTTTTTTGGTTGGCAAAATGTGTTAAAGATGTTGTGATTGAAGCACTCTTTGCAGCGCTGATTAATGCGCAATAATGGTGCAGTCAAATCATGTGTCTTTGTCCAAAACTCATGCTTTCAAAAAGTGTTAAAAATATTAAAAGGGAAAGCAAGTGCGAAATTTTATTAAAAAAAATGATTTTATATTATAAGTTTTATATAAAAAATCTTAACAAAAATTTTAAAATGTTTCCCCTTACTTTTACTGCATCTTTAAGAGCGCTCTTTGGGTGCGCTTCGGTATGCTATAAAAAGATGCTGTGTTGCCAAAATCTCAATTTATTTTTGCTGGGAGTATTAAAAGTATTTTTACAGAAAAATCAGTTTTTAACTGTGAAATTAAGATAACACAGTAAAAAGCAAAAATACAGATCAAACTTAGGTTTTTGGTTAAAAAAAAATACAAAGTATTTTGGTTAAATCTGTATTTTAGCAGAAAGCTCTGTTAATTATCAGTAAAATAAATATTACAAAGTTAAAAGTAATATAGCAGATAAAACTTTGAGTTTTGTCACAACAAAAAACAAAGTATTTTCTTTAAATCTGTGTTGTGACAAAAAACTCACAGTCAGAAAAATATAATCCCAAAAGCGTTGTGGACGGTTGTACGAGCGTTCTGTATACCAACTTCAAAGCGCCTTCAGATTATCCGAATGATAACATCGATATACGCTAGGTTAAAGTGTGCAATTACAATTCTGGCGTTGGCCTTGAATTTCGCTTGTTCCCATACATTTTGTATGTCGAACAAAATTCAAAGCCAACTCTAGCGTTTCAAAGCCAGAATAGAATCAATTCTATTTTCTTGGCTTTGCTCTCTTGTGAGTATTTTTTTTTTCTTTGGCATTGCCAGTCATTTACAAAAAAAGGGTTGATTTAGTTTATGAAACACATCTTGTTTATGAAACACATCTGTGTATTCCAAAATTATAAGAAAAGTACATAGGGTGTGTGTGAAATGATAGCAAAGTGCTGTGGTAAATAATATTTTGTCTATGGTGAAAAAAATTTCATTTTTCTGCTGTGTGAAATGATATCTTTTTTGACAAAGTAAAATTTTGACAATTGTTTATAAAAAATAAAAAGAAAATATATTTTCAAAAATATGAATATTTTTACGAAACATTTTCCTTTGCCAATTGCAATAAAATAACAAACGCAATATCCTGATTTGCGTTATACAAATAGAAAGTTAATGGTTTTTTACAATTTTTATATAGAAAAACTTTCTCAGGATCTTAACGTTTCCTAAGATGTTTTCTATAGGAAGAATTAAGATATCCAAGACTTTTTATAGGAAAAACGTGTCCGAGTCTGTGACTTTTATTAAAGGACGACTTTCCTCGCTTCTAATTTATTTACATAAAACTGTCTGTCTCTGTGACATTTTTCATATACAAAAAAATTTTCTATCCAATAAAAAACAGAATATTTTAATAAAAAAAAATTATTCTGCACACATACAAATATGTTAATAAATAAATATGGATCTTGAGGAAGGAGCAACAATTAATCCGTAGAATTTCGCTTTTTGTCTGCATGCATTACAAAACTTTCTAATCCTTCGACACTTTTCCTTTCCGAACAATCAAAAATATAAAATTTTAGTTACAAACGTATTTTTTTAATTGTTTTCGATACTTAAATTCTTTATGTTTATTTTTATTTATTTTTGTTGTCAAACGTTTGAATTTCAAAATTTTCTATTGTTTTGTCAAAATTTCTACTAGCCCAATGGGCTAGTGAAATTTTATTCACCTCAATAGTGTCAAAAATTTACCAACAAGCATACTTTGCTACCGTTTCACACACGCCCTAAGAAAATTATAAAAAAACCAAAAAAATCTAAAAACATTTTTGATAATTTTTTTTACTTAAAAAAGCAAAAAAAAATTGACAAAAATTGTTATTCAAAAATAGTTTCGGAACTTAGAAATTTAAAAAAAAAAAAAAAAATCTTAAGAACTCTTAAAACGCTTTTCGAATACGCTCGCTAAGCGTTCCAAAAAAACATTTTGAGATTGCTTTTTCTTTTGTTATAGTGCTTTCAGAACACTTTTCAAAAACGCTTATAAATCGCATTTTTAAATTTCTGTCGCGAATATCTCGAAAACGAAAAGCTATAGAGAAATTTAGACTGTGGATTTGAAATCCATTTTGTGGCTATTACTTACAACAACGTTGCAGTTCCGTCTTAAAAACTACAAAATTGGGGTTTTTTGTATTATTTAACGCGAATATATGAAAAACTGCTACTGCTAGAATAGTTTTGATGGCTGATTCTTATTCAGGAGGTCCATTTACTATAAAGTTTGTTGATACCGACTTTACACTCAAAATAATAACTCTGTTAAATTACAGAAAAACTCTGCTAATTTAACAGAGTACACCATACTTTTCCAGCTTGCAACATTTCTTGGTAATTTTACTATAAAACTCTCTAAAATGATTTTTGAAAAAAAACTGTTAAATTACAGAGTTTTTAGTAAAATATTAGTTAAATAAAGCACCATTCAACAAAGAAAAACTCTGTAAATTTACATATATTTGTAAAATGCATTTGATGCAAACAAAATTTTACAAAAAAAACTGTAAATTTACAGAGTTTAGTAAAATACATGTTATTTTGTAAAATTTTTATAAGATTTTTGAAAATATTTTTTTGGTATTTTTTTTTAACATGTTCTCTCTCAAAAAAAAGAACAAAATACAGATAAATTTTGGTGTTTTTACAGAAAACTCTGTTTTTAACTATGAAATTAAGATTACATAGAAATAAGTAAAAATATATAAAAAACTTAGTATTTTGGTTATAAAAAATACAGAGTATTTCGCTTAAATCTGCATTTTAGCAGAAAACTCTGTTAATTATCTGTAAAATTAAGATTACAAAGTAAACTTTTTTGTTATACCCAAATCACACCTGAACGAGATTTCACCTCAGGTGTGAATAGGCCTTTATTTTTTCCTTTAAAAGGTTCTAAGTCCACATCATTTGGGCGGCAATTTAAAACCAATTTTACAAAAGCTTACCAATAAGCATTTTAAAAACTTAGGCTTTTAAAGTAAAAAATATTTGTTGGTAAAAAAAAATTGCAAAAAAGCGGGAATATGGAATCCCGCGCGGGACGCGGGAATCGGTTATGAAAAGCGGGAAAATCCCGCCAAATGTGGGACGCCTGCCAACCCTAGTCCATATATACTTTATGGGGTCCTAGACCAATATTTCGATGTGTTCTCTATCACTAGAGTGGAGAGTATAAAGATGTCTTCACAGATAAAAATTAGTTGTTAGATCAAGCACGAAATACACCAGGTTGAGCATTATTTTAATTCAAAGTCAGCTAATGAAGAAAAATGTTGAATCAAGCACGAAAGTTGTAGGTCAGTCATTGACTGTTCCTTGATTAAACCAATGCTTGATTTGAGTTATTTGTTAATTGTAATTTTTCTGTTATTTTTGATTAAACCAATGCTTGATTTGAGTGAGCGGTTAATCAATAATTTTTTGTTATTTTTGATTAATCCAATGCTTGATCTGAGTGATGGTTAATCAATATTTTACAGTTGTGTGTTTTTTGTCAGTCTTTTGTTTAAATTGTTTTTTTTTTTTTTACTTTATATTATTTTTTTTTTGTTTGACTTTATATTATTTTTTTTTTCTTCGTCTTGTGCGCGTGCAAGTACTTTTCTATTTGGCGACTAACGAAAACTAAAACAAAAAACGCAACAGCGTTCATCGCATTGTTACTCAAAGCCTAATATGATGAGTTTTTTTGTTTTTGTAAATTTTTTGTGAATTTTTCAGATTTGAGCAAATGGTTAATTGCTTCAAGTAAAATTTAATTAAATGTCAAATTTTAAGCTGAGCAAATATTTAATTGTTTTTTTCAATCGAATATTTTTTTCTGTGTTGCGACACTTCATCGATCGAACGTTTTTCAAGATTGCTATTTGGACTCGAAATTTGCAAAAATGTCGGTTTCTTACTACGTTCAAGAAATTTAAAAGAAAAAAATCTCAAAATTTCTTTCCCTTGATCCTTTCATAAAGCTTGAGATAAACTTTTTAAAACTAATTTGAGCCAAATCCGATAATTTTAAACCGAAAATTTTGACTAAAAACTCCAAACTTTTTATCAAAGGCCGCCATTAAAAAAAAAGAATTTAACAAATTTCCAAAAGCTTATACAGTTTCTCAATGGCAACACTCCAAGCCATTAAGAAAGTATAATGAAAAAAATTTGATGGCAATACTGTCAGTCTGCCAGGGTTTCAAAGTTGATAGTTTTAAGGCGTATTATTAAATCGGGATCAAAACCATATTACAATTATACTAACAGCAAATAGGAAAAAACAAAATTTTAAAAAGGCTAAAAAGGAAAATTTAAGCCCAAGGAAAGCAGTTCTTATTAAAAACTCCAATTTTTGATTCCATGCATCTTTGGCGTTATTCTTGGGGGTTGCGGTTTTAAGGATTTTGAAGCCAAAATAGCCTATATCTTTCGTGGACAAAAAGTTGTGTTTGGGCACGAACTTGCATGAGTCTTTAAATGTGAAAGTGTTTTCTAGATGGTCTATTTAATACTAAAATTAACATCTTTTTCGGCAAACTCTCGCAATTGCCATTTTAGTTTAGCACAAATTTCGCAAAATTTTTGGTTTTTTGCGTGACACATCTTTAAATTTTTTTTTAACTATAATTTTTTTGCCTTCGGCCGAGTTAACTGACTACTAGAAATATATTATTGTGGATAATTTTTTTTTACAAAAAAAAAATAAAATTTTTTCAAAAAAAATTTTTTTTTTTTTGAAAATTATTCTTTGATTGCGTTAAAAGATAAAAAACATTCCAGATTCAAAGCTAGCGACTTTTCTTCATTTTTGGAATTAATGCCAAAAAAAATTGATTTGGAATCATAGTGCATGGGATAAAATTTTCTGGTTTGCCTCAAATTAAGTTTAAATGAAAGTTTGTATCAAGCTCTATGAAATAGTCAGTGAAAAAATGGTCAGATTTTTTTTTTAATTTCTTAAACATAGGAAAAACCGCCATTTCGAAAAATTGTTTGACAAATTTCAAATGGCGATATCTCGAAAACAGTTGGACTGATTTTGGTTATTCATATGCAGCATTAGACTGGCATTTTTTCTGAACTCTCGATTTTCCCAAGTGTCCGGGCAAATTTTTATTGTCTAAGGTCTAAAACTTATGTGGTACAAATTTGAGGTCAATCGGATTAAATTAACCCGTGGTCGAAAGAAATTTCAATTTCTTTCGACACATCATATTTGATAAGTTTGATGCGGTGAGCACGAATATCAAAAAAAATTAAAATCGGTCGAACGGTTTTCGAAATATCGCCATTTGAAATTTGCAAAAAATGGCGGTTTTTTCCTACGTTCAAGAAATTTTTTAAAAAACATCACAATTTTTTTCCCCTCGGCCATTTCATAGAGCTTAAGACAATCTTTCATTTAAATCTAATTTGAGCCAAATCCGATCATTTTATCCCGTGGCGCTCTTTGGTCAAAGTTTTGGATTTTAGAAAAATTTTCACCAAAAAAAATTAGATTTTTTAAAAATTAAAAAAAAAAAAAATGTTTTTGATACATTATTTTATTAAAAATTTGGCATGATGAAAACGAATGTCATAAAATTTCTTGAATCGGTCTAACGGTTTTCGAGATATCCCCATTTGAAATTTTCCAAAAAATGCCCAAAATGGTGGTTTTTTCCTACGCCCTTCGGTCAAAGTTTTGGATTTTTGAAAAATTTCCACCAAAAATCCAAAACTTTGACCGAAGGGCGCCACGGGATAAAATGATCGGATTTAGCTCAAATTAGATTTACATGAAAGATTGTCTTAAGCTCTATGAAATGGCCGAGGAAAAAAAATGTGATGTTTTTTAAAAAATTTCTTGAACGTAGGGAAAAAACACAATTTTTTGCAAATTTCAAATGGCGGTATCTCGAAAACCGTTCGACCGATTTTAATTTTTTTTGATATTCGTGCTCCCCGGGTTAATTTAATCCGATTGACCTCAAATTTTGTACAACATCCGTTTAAGTCCTAGTAGAATAAAAAAATGCCGGGACATACAGAAAAATGCCAGTCTAATGCAGCATGCATTATTTTCTATAATTTCTAATAGTGGTATCTCGGCTGTTCGAACGATTTTATTTTTTTTATTTGTGCTCAACGCATCAAAATTAATAAATATGATGTGTCGCAAGACATATTTTTTTTTTCAAAATCCAAAACTTTAATTGTAGGGCGCCACGGGATAATTTTAACCGATTAGCCTAAAATTTGTACCACATAAGTTTTAAATCAAAATCGGAAGAAAAGCTATTTTGCCATACAAAAAAATTCCAGTCTAATGTATCATACACACAAACAAATACAGCTAGGTCTTTTTTAATGCGGTATATACGTTCCACATTACTATAGTATATTAAGGGCAGGGACTTCTCTCATAATTTTTAAAATCTCATTATAAATTTTCATATGGTGTAAACTTCGTTTGCAGTAAACTGAAATAATTTTTGTTATGTTTGTTATTAAGAAAATAATAGTATTTTTTAGGGTTATAAAGTCGCAACAAAAAGTCGACTTTTCGACTTTTTTCTATTTCTAAAAAGTCGACTTTCCGACTTTTTGACATTTTTCAAAATCAAAAAATTTTTAAAAACTCGACTTTTCGGTTTTTTGTCGCTTTTGACTTTTTTAGACTTTTTATAAATTTTTAAAAGTCGATTTTTTGTAAATAAAAGTTTGTTTTTGACTTGTTGTATACATTTAGCTGCTATTTTTTATTGTATTTTATTTAACAATGTTGGGTACCAAAGTAATGAAGGTTAAAAAAAGAAATCGCCAAAGTGGCTGAGGTTAAAAAAATCTAAAGCATAAGTCGACTTTCGAACCATTTCACTGAGGTTTGAACAATAATCAAAACCATTAGTAAATATTACACTTAACACTTTCTAACTCATGAATTTGGCATTTTTGCCTCACATACAAAATACATGGTAACAACGAAATGCCAATAGCTTCAGTTTTTGTTAAACTCTGAAATTCTTTTCATCTGGCAAAAGTAAAAAAAAAAACAAATCAAGTCAATAAAGTCGAAAAAATTCGAAAGCAAAAGTCGACTTTTCGACTTTTTAACAACAAAAAAGTCGATTTAGACTTTTCGACTTTTTTTATACAAAAAGTCGATTTCGACATTTTTATACAAGAAGTCGACTAATCGAATTTTCGACTATAGATGTAAAAAAAAACATAAGTGAACCCGTGCAAAAAAAGTGTTGCCCTGTGTTATTCATAACCAGTAAAAATTACTTATATTAGTACTATGAAGATTAGTGTGGGCCAACAACATATGGAAAAATATCAAGTATAACTCACAACTGAACGTACCTCAAAATATGATAGATGGCATCGTAATGAACAATTTGCGCCAAATTTCAGCACCCTACAACGATTGGAAGGGGATGCTAACTCATCATAAGTGTTTGCAACCTCCAAAGAAATCTTGAAATTTTTTTTATTGGAATCTTAAAAATAACCATATGAAATGATAGCGTAACAAGAGCACTTAATTCACATGTGGCCATTTTGTCCTAAGTTTATCCTTAAACAAAAAAAAAATACATATTAAAAAAGCGGAACCTTGCATTTCACTAAAACCGCTGTAACTCAAAAACTATGCGGACCATTAAGTTGCGATAAAGTTCATTTGAAAGGTAATACAAATAGCTTTAATTTGAGTATAATATCCAAATTTTTTTTTTTTTTTTTTTTTTCTAATCGAAACTAAAATGTCCTTATTGTCCTTTGTAGGCAACCTTAGGGCAAAATGGCCATATGTGACTTATTTGCTCTTGTAGCGATACCATTCCAAGTAGTAATTTTTAGGATTGCAAAATTTTTTTTTTTTAGATTTCTTCGGAGGTTGCAAACACATGTGATCAGTTAGCATCCCCTTCTAATCGTCGTAGGGTGCTGCAATTTGGCTCAAAATATTAGTTACGATACCATCTTTCATTTTTTAAGGTACGTTGACCTGTAGCGAAGCAAAAGGAATTTTGGGCCACCCTAATGAAGATACTAAAAAACTACTGTACTATTGGTAATTAGTGTAATTATTAGTATATTTGGGTTACGAAATCACTTATTAAAACTTCTGCTGCAGAATTATTTTGAGTGTACCCTCCAGATAGGCGTATTGGGCCTTGATGAAATTGTCTGATGTGAGGGTACTGCTCACATAAACATCTACCAGTTTCTTACCTCCTTCAATTCGGAGGTTATATTCCCTCAGGATTTGCCAATTTGTAGGGCTTAACGGAGCGAACCACGCACGTTATCTTGGGTTCGCCCACAATTGTTCTAATGAATTTATTTATCGAAATTTTAGTTTGTGAAAGTTTACCCAAGGGATTATCTCTCTTCACCTAGTCTCTGCAATCCGGAAAATGGGTATCCATCAGAAGTTAAATGGTTTCCTGATTGCTTTCTGCAAAGCATCCACCTGGTTTATTAGATAGAACTGGTCTTTGGATAGAACTTTACACAGATAAAAATGGGTTGTTAGATCAAGCACGAAATACACCAGGTTGAGCATTATTTTAATTAAAAGTCATCTAATGAGGAAAATTGTTACATCAAGCACGAAAATTGTAGGTCAGTCATTGACTGTTCCTTGATTAAACCAATGCTTGATTTGAGTAATTTGTTAATTGTTATTTTTCTGTTATTTTTGATTAAACCAATGCTTGATTTGAGTGAGCGGTTAATCAATAATTTAGTGTTATTTTTGATTAATCCAATGCTTGATCTGAGTGAATGGTTAATCATTATTTTACAGTTGTAGTGTTTTTTGACAGTCTTTTCAAGTCTTTTGTTTAAATTGTTTTTTTTTTTGCTTTATATTATTTTGTTTTTTTTTTTCGTCTTGTGTGCGTAAAAGTACTTTTCTATTTGACGACTAACGAAAACTAAAACAAAAAACGCAACAGCGTTCATCGCATTGTTACTCAAAGCCTATGATGAGTTTTTTTGTGTTTATGAATTTTTTTGTGAGTTTTTCAGATTTGAACAAATGGTTAATTGATTCAAGTAAAATTTAATTGAATGTCAAATTTTAAGCTGAGCAAATATTTAATTGTTTTTTTCCATTGAATATTTTTTTCTGTGTTACGAAGTCTCACAGCTTCCGAAATCCCCTCCATCCCCCCAAGGAAATGGACCAGGATTCTCTTTTTGCCTACCGGGTTTTCTTTTGAAAGCATTAAAACTAAGACTGTAGTTCTTCCAGTCTTCCATCGTGTTATTTTTCATTGCTTATTGAAGAGTTTTCTACTTTCTGTTCTTAAATATATTCTACTATGTATATACAGCACAAATTAAAAATACATGCAGAGAGTACATGCTCAAGAGTATCTACTAATGGTCCGAGAAATACCATTTGTGCGACGAATTGTGAGTCTGAGATTCTAACTAGAGTTGTGTCGTTCACGAACGAACTAGTTCAATTGAACTATTCACTTAACTGAGCGGTTTATCTAGTTCGTTCATTTCCGCTCTTTTAGGTCTTTTCGTTCATTCAGCTCAATTGGTCATTATTTTATTTTGATCTTTCAGTTCGGTCGTTCAATTTTTTTTTTTAATTTTGTCATTAGGCGTTAATTTTTTCTTCTCTTTTGGCGCGCTTTCTCAGCATTTATATTTTTTTTTACAAAAATTGTATATTTTTTTTTTTTAATTCATGTTTTTATTCAACATTTTTGTATTTTTTAAACGAAAGCCAAAACAACAGACATGATCAAAATGATTCGTTCACGAACTGTTGAACGAAAACAAAAACTGACCGATTTGAACTAGGTGAACGACCAACAGATGATTCAATATGATTCGTTTACGAACTGTTGAAGGAAGACCACAAAAGAGCGATTGAACTAGATGAACGAACTAGGTCTTTTATCTGAAATGAGCGAAAATGAGCGCTCACTCAATTGAACGATTAAGCACAAGTCTAATTCTAACCGAGTCCGTATTTGTAACCAAAGTTATATCGATAACCTTTTCCCTAATTATTTTATAGAAAGTCAGCCTATTTCCCTTGTTACATGTAACTAAATTAGTGGATAAAATATAATCAAAAATGATGTCGGTGCTTCCCCACAATGTATGGTGAGCATTGGCATTTCTACCTACCTCAATATCCTAGATCGTGGTTGTACAAACCTCAATTATAGTTCGATAATGTTGTGCTGGGAGGGTCGTCCTCATCATATGGCGAATACGTGGACTAACATATCAATGTTGGGATTCTCCTGATTGTTTTATTTTCAACACTAAACTTTAAATTAAATATTTTCAATTTTCAAATCAAACAGTATTTAAAACATTTTAAGTAAAATTTACATTTACGAAATTTCGATTTTTTTCTTCTTTTTTTCTTGACGATCGTCTTAAAGACATATTTTCATCAACCGGAGACACATTTAGGCTTTTATCAAATTCCTGAATTAGACTTTTCTTTAGCTTTTGCCGGTTGATTTTAAGTTTTTTTCCTGATTTTTCGAGTTCTTCGTCCGATTGCTCGCTGACGCTTCGCTTTTTATTTGTTTGATCCCCGCTGCGTTCTGGAATATTTTCCTTCAACTCATTTTGCAATTGGTAGAGGTCTGGATCTACGTTTACGTTAGTTGAATAATAATTTATGGGTAGGTTTTCATAAAAAGAGTGTACGTCAGGTCGAAAAAGTGGTGGAAGACTGACCAAATCTTTTTTCTTCTCTTTTGTGATTGGAAGAGGGTTGTGATTGCACTGCAGAAGATAGTCACTTAAATTTGTGTCCGTGTTTTGTCTTAGATCCTATTTAAAAAAGGTTCTTCTTCAGAAAGCGTTTGTACATAACAATACCTTGTTCTTCTTTAGTGTATCGCAACCACTTTACATTACTAATTCCAAGGGGTGTATTCTCATTTGAACGTTGAGGGATGATCAAGGTGCCTTTAAAAAGTTTGTCGTAGCTGTATATTGATGACTGGTTCAACTCAATAACTTGAAAAGGATTTGACTTTTTTGCCTCGCTGACAAATTGGTACCAATCTTTTGGATTGATTCTGGTTAATTCATTGAATGTACGTTTCTTTGCTCTCTCGATCACAGAATGATCGGTGTCCCACTCCATGAGAGTATGGATGGGCTCTAAAAACTTGTGGTCAAGCTGTTTGAGTGTTGGGTGGTTTTCCAAGCTTATGGATAACATCCCCATCATTGTTTTGTTTTGTCCAAAGCATGAGTCTGAGTACAAAATGACATGAGTCACACAAACTCTGTAGAAAATTATAAATACACGATGTTATTTCGTTAGCTCCTCGTTTTGCACAGTTTCATTTCATATGTAACATTTTGTCTCTGAAGAAGTGTTATTATCCACTGTCAGGTTAAACGTCCACATTGTTCGTTTATAAAATGCTATAGAAGTGTTTATAGCAGGCTAACGCAAACATTGCTGTAAGACGAATGAGCACATAATTTTTTCCCCTGCTGAATCGTTGGCTGCGCGTTTGTCTTTCGCTTTCATCCCGTATACTAATTCTACTGCTTCGTGATGTTTTGCTTGCTCCTCTCGAATGCTCTGCTTAGACTTTTCATCCTTTTCATACTTTAGTTTTGAAGCAAATAAATCACACTTATGGCAAGTGCCCAATTATGGAGGCTTGAATTTGAGTCCTGTTTCCGCAAAAATTTTACGATATTTGCTCTTACACACAGGAGCTTCAACTTTGTGAGATGCTGAGATCCGACGATAGATATTTTTTTGAGCTATGGGAATGTTTATAGTTTCTCTCGTGCATTGGAAATTTTGATATGTGAGCCTTAACTTCATTCAATTTCACATCTGAAAGTTTGTTAACTGGAATTTGTGTTCCCCTTCCTTCTACAGTCTATAAACCATCAACATTCTCCCAAGATTGTTTTGGGCAGATTTTCTATAAAAGACTTGTATTCACCTAACGTCAACCGAAAGCAGCCCTGGCAAACTTGAATCTTGTCAGATTCAGTATCTAAAAAGTACTTACCTGTGTATCTTCTTAGCTTTTGAAAATCTTTATCATTGGTGCGACTACGTTGTTTTAGTACCACAGATACAAGACTTCGAACATACGCTTTTCTGTTCAAATAAGTTTTTTGTTTCCATAACTTCTCTAAATTTTTAGGTTGATCTTCTCTTTTTTTTCGTTTCTTGATGTTACGTAGGATTTCCCTTAATTTCTTTTTATTTGGAGTACATACCTGTGTATCATATAAGATGTTGAAAATCTTTATCATTGGTGCGACTACGTTGTTTTGGTACCACAGATACAAGACTTCGAACATACGCTTTTCTGTTTAAATAAGTTTTTTGTTTCCAACACTTCTCAAAATTTTTAAGTTGATATTCTCTTGTTATTTTCAAGTTGCAGCGCCGTTTGCAATCACCAAGCTTTAAACATTTTCGTTTATTCGCTATTTTGTTTCTTGATGTTACGTAGGATTTCCCTTGATTTCTTTTCATTTGGAGTTTTTTACGTTTATTTTCCTTTTGTTCAAGCATAAACTCTTAATTTTTCTAATTGTTCCTAATTTGTCCTCTCACCCCTTTTACGGTTAAAACTAGTTAGAATTTATCCTACTCCTTTTGGACTACATGTAAAATAGTTTGTATAAATTGTAACTAGTTAACCGGTAACGGGATTTTTTAAACATTGTCTGTCATTTCGTTACTAGTTACTTTTAAGCTTGTTTTTATTCTTATTCGTTTGGATACTTTTACAAGCACTACGTGCATCTATTTCGCCATTATATATAAAAGGTAATATATTGAAAATAAAATAATTTTTAAATCCAATTTAAACTTTTGTCATTTTATTTTATGATCCACCGCATTTACGGCAAACACCTTTCTTTTACAACCTTAGGGTTAGACAAAGCATCGCTTGAAGAATCTACAATTAATTAAAACATAGCGATTGTAATAATTTTATACTTGTGTAAATAATTACCTGATGTTTGAAAATTTGAATCTGAACCTGAATTTACGGCTTGGGACTCATTTTAGTCTTTGGTTGTTTGAGCTTCCAGGATAGCTTCGTAAGATAAATCTACTAGAAATTGGAAAAATTTTAAATAATATAAATATTTGAAATATTACAAGATTGTTGAACATGGTTAGTAGACTGCCCAGAAAAAAACAAAGTTGTTATTTTCTTGGGGGATACCTGCGAATTTTGTTCCTTTTTGTGCAAAAAAATTTCGTTTTTTTTTTTGGGATTTTTAAAATAATATCTAGAGGTCGCGATCTCGCGTTTTATAACGATTTATTTTTTTTGAGTTTTTTATTATTTTAAATTGTTAAATATGATTAATATGATAAAATATTAATAATTTCAGACAAAAAAAAATAAATTAAAAATTAAATATCGCTCATTCCATGAGATGTCTCCCAGCATCTAATCAAATGTTCTTTAATTTATTTGAAATTTCGCACACAGGTACACTATGGAGCAATTAAAATAAATTCGTTTTTAGTTTCGCGAAAATCCACATATTCGCGAACGCGAATATATTCGCGAATTCACGGATTTTCTCGGAACTAACAACTGATTTATTTTAATAGCTTCATAGTGTTCATGTGTGCAAAATTTCAAATAAATTAAGGAACATTTGATTAGATGCTGGGAGACATCTCATGGAATGAGCGATATTTAATTTTTAATTTAATTTTTTTTTTGTCTGAAATTATTAATATTTTATCATATTTATCATATTTAACAATTTAAAATAATAAAAAACTCAAAAAAAAATAAATCGTTATAAAACGCGAGATCGCGACCTCTAGATATTATTTTAAAAATCCCAAAAAAAAAAGGAAATTTTTTTGCACAAAAAGGAACAAAATTTGCAGGTATCCCCCAAGAAAATAAAAACTTCGCTTTTTTTCTGGGCAGTCTAATGGTTAGTTTTAAATACGTATTGATTACCTGATAATTGAAAATCTGATTCTAACTCTAAATTAGCAACTTCAGATTCGTCACGTGTGGTTTGTGTTTCTTGTAATAAAAAAAAAAAATTTTTTAGTTAACTAAATACAAATATTCGACTTGAAAAATACTTACCTTCGTTGGTAATAGATACAGATGACCTTTCGATGAATCAGGAGATCTGTACTCCATTCATTGCCTTGTAGTTCAGAGTTGTAATTAAAATAAAAACCTTACTTATGAAATACCACTTACCTTTTAAAAAAACACTATTGAAAAAAGCAACTTGTAACTTTTAAAAAAAGTAACTGTAAATATTGAGTATTAACCTTGCTGATGTAACAGAGTTGGTTTTGATATTTGACGTTTTTAACTTTTGGCGTTTCATTTTATGCGTAACGCAACAAAAGTAGCAGTAACCAATCAGGATTTCCTTTTTGTTATATGACAATACATGAAATCGATTACTAAACCAAGTAATATCTAACGTGATAATCTATAGAGTTGTGTCGTTCACGAACGAACTAGTTTAATTGAACTATTCACTTAACTGAGCGGTTTTGTCTAGTTCGTTCATTTCCGCTCTTTTAGATATTTTCGTTCATTTAGCTCAATTGGTCATTATTTCATTTTGATCTTTCAGTTCGGCCGTTCAATTTTTTTTATATCCTCCAACTACAGTATGGGGGTATACTCACTTTGTCATTCCGTGTGTAACGCATCGAAATATCGGTAGGGGACCCCATAAAGTATGTATATTATTGATCAGTGATCAATTCTAGCGATGTCCGTCCGTCTGTAGTTAACACGATACAGTCCAAAATAAAAGAGCTAGACTCGTCAAGTTTGGCACGAATATGTCTTATGGTCCTAGGCAGGTTAAGTTCGGAAATGGGCAAAATCGGACCAGGGGGAAAAAAGTTCCCCTTGAAGAACTAAACCAACCTCTGAAAAATATGATTTTTTTACATGATTTTTTGTCTTTTTGTTTAACAAATGCGACATTTTCATGCTAAAAGAAGTTCAAAGTCCTGGATTTGGACCCTGAGAATTAGAAAAGGTAGTTTTTTCGGTACTCCTCCTTTTATGGGCGTAGAATAAAAAAAATAAATTAAATTATTATAAACTTGCATTTCTTTAGTGCAAAAAGCATTTGAATGAATTTTTAAACACATATTCGAGAGGAAATTTGCCCCCCCCCCAATCAACGCAACCCCCCACAAAAAAATAAAACGCCCGTGCATTTTTTTTATTTTGTTTCATGTTGGAGGGTATAAAAGATTCGGCACAGCCGAATTTAACACTCTTACTTGTTTTTGTTAATTTTGTCATTAGGCGTTAGTTTTCTCTTCTCTTTTGGCACACTTTCTCAGCATTTATGTTTTTTTTTACAAAAATTGTACATGTTTTTTATTAAATTCATGTTTTTATTAAACATTTTTGTATGTTTTGAACGAAAGCCAAAACAACAGACATGATCAAAATGATTCGTTCACGAACTGTTGAACGAAGACCACAAAAGAGCGATTGAATTAGATGAACGAACTAGGTCTTTTATCTGAAATGAACGAAAATGAGCGCTCACTCAATTGAACGATTAAGCACAAGTCTAAAAATCTAAAGCATTTTTATTGTTGAACTCTTAGCCATGTTCGTGTACCAGAAAAGCATAGATTTTTCAAAATTTCTGGGTTGTTTTTGGTGGGTTAGGTGGGAGACGTTGGGGGACACCTTCTCCTTGCGATATATGTAATCAAATGTATTTATTATGATTCCTGCAATTATTTAATCTATTTAATTCATTATTAAGAAACAATTTTTATATCCACGCACACAAAAGGAGGCGAGTCAAACTTTTTTTTATTTTTTTTATTCGCTGGGTCCACATGCAGGGTTTTAAACTTTCTTTGATATAAAAATGTTGGATTTACTTAACAAAAGCTCTGAGGTTGGCTTAGATGCCGAAGGAGGAACTTGATCTGTAGACATATTCGTGCCAAACTTCGGAAGTCTAGCTCTTTTATTTGTGTCCTCTACAGACGGACGGACATCGCTATAATGTCTTAGAATCGTTCACTGATCAATAATATATGTATATACTTTATGGGGTCCTAGAACGATATTTCGATGTGTTACACACGGAATGACAAAGTGAGTATACCCACATACTGTGGTTGAAGGGTTTAAAAATAATTGTACACTGAAGTAAAAAAACGTATTTAAATCAAATATGTTCATGTTTATTTTAAGTATGATACATGTTTTTGGAAAAAATTTCAATTTAAATATTGTTATTGATTGTTTTTAACATAGCATGTTTGTTTTAAAATTTCATACAATTTTGATATAAAATTGATCCCTTTAAATTTAATATGCTGTCATTAAAAGTCGTTAAAAATTTTAAAAATATCGTGTTCAAATATTTGTATTAAAAACAATATTTTTCATGTTATTTTAAAGTTGAACAACTTTGTTTTTTGACATTTAAAGTTTTTTTTTTCAAGAAATATAATAAAGTTGGGCAATTTTATTTTAAGTAGAAACAATGTTAAAATATTGTTTTATCAAAAAAAGACGTCCACTTTTCAAAACAAAGTGAACAAAATATAAAGATGGAAAAATATAAAAAAGGAAGTGCTAGAGAACGAGGATGTATCTATGTAATTGACAGAAAATTAAAACTTCTTACTTTAGTGTTTTAAGTATTAATCTAAATGTGTTTATTTTTTTTGCTGTGTTTTTAAAAAATATTGTAAAAATAATTTGAAAAAAAAAAACTAAAACAGAAATATGTGCTGTTTTGTTTTAAATTTTATGGTTTATAGGTAAGTAAAAAGATCCAAACGAAAAAAAAAATCCCATATTTAAATTAATATTGGTCATCTTTAAATTAAAATTTGTTGCATATTTAAATTTAGCCTGGCCAATTTTAAAACAATATTGTAACATCTTAATTTTAAAATGTTGTCTACTAATCGTGGCATGTTAAAAACAACTAGAAACATATTTAAATTAAATAAAAACAAACTTTGTTCTACTTCGTCACTGTTTTATATTTAATTCAAAGTTGTTTCTGTTTGATATTAAAATTTTTTCTTAGTGTATGTAGCATTGCCAAACTTATTGCAAAAATATAAATTTTAAATTTATGGCTCCGACACAATGTCGGAGTACTCTGTACTACAGAGTACCATCTCTAAAAATAGAAACGACATCAGACAAAAAATATGTAAGTGTGAAAGAGAAAGGAACAAAATCTACTCTCTGGCACAGAGTACACCGTCGTTGTGAATTCAGCTTTAAGTTTATACACAAAGGGCTAACTTTTTAGCCCATGCCTGACCCCCGATGCTGTGGTACAATTTTGATAAAACTGCACACAGTCAGTATTTAGGGCAATTATATTGATGTGAAACTTTTTGTTTTTTCTCTGTCGTACACGAACCTGTGGCTCTTGGGTATTTTTCTACCTACTCAGGCATTAACGTGTTCTAAAATATATGTTGTTTGATAAATATAAAAGTTTGAAATGGTAACATCAAACATAAATATTGTAAGTTTTGATAAAAATGTATTGACTCAGAATCACTTTTTAGTTGATTTAGCGATGTGTGTCCGTCTGTCCGCCCGTCCGTCCATGCAAACATTATAATCACGATACAGGTCACATTTATCAATATATTTGGCTGAAATTTAAAACAGGACATTCTTGCGGCCTAATGACGAAGCTAGTTGAAATTGAAAAAAATAAGTTTACTTTAAGACCTAGCCCCCATACAACCATCCTCATAAGATTTGGCTCAAATGAATTTAATAACCGTATTATAATAGAATTTCTTTCGAAATTTAGTAGGTAAACTTATTTTGTATTCTTAAACCATCATTCCAACTTTGTTTTTACAAAAAACATGTTTTTAATTGAAGTTCTTTTAAATAAATGATAAAAATAAAAATTAGATTAAGAACCCTTTTATGCCTATGTGGGTGTTTTAATACCCATGCCATATCAATTCATGAAAAATATTTGCAATACCGTTAGCCTGGTTCTAGCTAGAATTTTTCTAAGACAGCTCAATTTTTGGGAATTTTTCTACCCATTCGTTGTTAATTGGCTAATAACGTTTTTGTATACAAACCGACAAAAAGTTAGATTATTTTCAAGAAATATATAAAATGTTTTTTTATTTTTTGCAAAAAATCGGGTTGTTTAACGTGCTAAGTCAAATGGTTTTTCCACATCAGATTAGCTAAATTTCCTTAAATTCCTAAAATATACAAAAAAAATATTTTTTGGAAAATATTATGGAAAAATCAGGTAAGTGACATCAATTTTTTGTTTTAAGCTTGATTTACACGTTAACTACCCTTGGCCACCCTTATCTACTACTTCCCAGTATTTGGGGAACAATTGTCAAATTTAAATAATTTTTCATACAAAATTATTTAAACCCGGCAAATCGTATGACTAATACTGGGAAATAGGAGATACGGGTGGTCAAGGGTAGTTAACGTGTAAACTGGCCTTTAAGGTCTAAAAATTATTTGTTAGCAGTCAGAAACCTTAAACATGATTCACAATTATGTTTTTTTAAATGCACATGCATTATAACTAGGCTGACCATACGTACTGATTTGATCAGTACATGTACTGATTTTTGATCAAGTGTACTGATCAAAAAACGTTGTACTGATTTGTACTGATTTTTTGAAATATGTACTGATTGTACTGATTTTTGAACATTTCAACATAAAAAATAATTTTGTTCGAAAATTTTATACAAAAACTTGAATTTCCATAAAATAAGTCATCGGAGTAGTTTTTTATAACTTAAGTATGACAAATAGATAATTTGAAATAAATCAATTCTAAAAAGTTCAGAGTTTGTAAATCAAGAGGTTCATTAACGCAAAAATTAATCTGAGCATTAGGTTATTTTGATCCTATAAATATGAAAAGGTTTATATGAAAAGGCGCCCATAATCTTTGAGGTTTTCTAAACGAAAAGTTCACGGATGATGGATTTTTTATATTTTTTTAGAAAGATAATGTAATTGCATCAATTCAAATGATTCTGAGATGTTCGATGAGGTAATGCCTTCCGAATTTATTGGACAAATCACTCAGAACATCAGCCGCTATTTAAAAAACATGTGCTTTTTTTCTGTGAAGTTTTATAAAAGTCAGAGTTATCAAAACTTATGGAAAAAGTCCTCAGAATTTGAGGGATTTTCTTAAACTCAAAACCTGTGGGTTTTTGTTTGTTATAATTTCTGCACTGAAACGGTCAACATTGAAATTAAGTTGTTTGCAGTCAGTTAAAATTTTTGCAAAATAACGACAACACTCAAAAAATTATGTTAGTAAAATCAACTGAAAATGTAAGTTAAAATAACTACTTTGTAAGTTGTTTTGGGGTCAACTACTTTTTCAGTTAAATCAACTTACAATGTTAGTTATTTTAACTGACAAAAAACAACTGACTTATGTAGTAAAAACTACTTACATTTGTAGTCAAAACAACTAAAATGTAGTAAAAACAAAATAATCAATATGTAACTTTTGTTTTTCAAAAAAAATTTCAGAAAGAAAATTGAAGACCAAATTTGTGAAAAATAAAAAAAACAAAAATTTATTTTTATTTTTTGGAAAAAACTGAAAACTTTTCAGAGATAAAAAAAAAATAAAATTAACTACTTTAAATAACTGTTAATACATTACAGTACTTTTTTGTTAGTTATTCAAAAAAACGACTTAAAATAACTAACAGAAATAGTTGTTTGATATTTTTCATACAAAAACAACTGACTTTGTAGTTGAAAACAACTAACTACTGTAAAATAACATGAAGTAACTTACATAATTTTCTGAGTGAACAGTTTAAGGCAGTTGTTTTTACACCTTTGGTTTTAAACAGTTCTTTTCAAACAGTTGTTTTTAAATAGTTGTTTTTACTGTAATATGGAGTTCACACTACCGACTTTAAACATCTCATGAGTGTTTAAGCGCTAAACAATCAAAATTTGACTTGTTCCCCCATATATTTGGTTGTTTAGCTAAACAATCAAATTCGACTTGTTTCCCTGTTGAACATTTCGCTAAACATTTCAAAGGCAGGATTCGGTATATTTTCTTTTAATTTTTCTTTATTATATGCCAAAAAAAAAGATTTCATAGCAACCAGCTTCTGTATCGGTCCGCAATTTTCGTAGCAAAGCATTGGAAAATTGAGATATTATAAATATTTAAAAAACTAATAAAAACTACTGAAAAATCAGAAAAAAGTGTGTGTTTTATTTATAATTATATTGGAAAAGCTGCACTAATAGTGAATTTTGCCTTCCATCGAAGTATAAATATGCAAACAGCTTCGGGCAAGTCCGGAACAAAAAACAGAAAAATCTTCCTATTTACTTGGAAGGAGTCAATAAAAAGGTGTTCCGTGTAGTGGTGTTATGTAAATGTTATCAAAAAATAAAATATCTTGTCTTCCGCCAAAGTTCAAAAGGTTTTTAGAAATATTTTTGCAATTTTTTTCAGAATGAGGTTATGTGCGTTTGTTTACAAACGTTAAACACTCAGAGTTAAACGCGAAAAATGTGGTGTGAACGATTTTGTTTACTTTTTTAAACAAGTGGCTTAAACGAGTACAAATTCTCTAGTGTGAACTCCATATAATACTAATTGCCCCAAGTTTGTTAGTTTAACCGAATTTTTTTGAGTGTTGAAAAATTTACCAGTGTTTTGCCTAGAAAAGAGTTTTTAGGAAGGTAAAAGCTTGGGCGTACTGATTTGAGTTCAGAAAAAAATGGTCACCCTAATTATAACATAATTAAAACAAAAATTATTAGTGAAATTTGTTAAAAATTTTAAATGGGTTAAAAAAAATGGCAAAAATATGGGTTTTTAGCCTTTTTAGCATTTTAGATAATTTTAAATGACTAAGGAAGCTAAAATTTGCTGATCATAGGGCAGATCCAGACGCTGGATTTTTGATATCTAGTGTGAGGATGTGTTAAATTTAGGTACTGCGCAATAACTCCCAAATAAAATAACTCCCAAAAAAAAAAAATGAAACAACTCCCAAAAATTTTAGATACGATTTGGGACTTATTTCATTATGAAATTAGTCCCACTGTAGTGGGACTTATTGCGCAAATTTTGTTAGGATTTATTTCATTATGAAATAACTTCCAAATGAAAAAAACCCCAACAAAAATAGTTTGGGAGTTATTTCATTTCTTTTTAAGAATTGGGAGTTATTTCATTAATGGTGGGACTTATTTCATTTTAATTGAAAACAATATACGGACATAGCGCCCAAGGTCTTATCGCCCAAAACCGTAAATGTTATATCGCCCAAGCTGCGACATATATCCCAAAATGATAGGTCTAAAAATGTTATTTCTCCCAAAAACAAAATTGTCAAAAAATCCAAAAAAAGAATTTTTTGCGAAATGTCGAAATTACGACTTCAATGATTCGTTTTTTTGTAATAAAGGTTTTCTGCGTAGCCGGGCTTAGGAATTACATACTCCATGCATTAAACCCACCCTCTCTGCAAACCAAAGCTATTTTAGATATCAGACCTTTTTGAGGCGTAAAAAATTTGATAGCGTAAAGGCCTGCTACCCTAGAAAACTTTACTTTGCGGAGAGGGTGGGTTTAATGCATAGAGTTTGTAATCCCTAAGACCGGCCAAAGGCCGGCTACGCAGAAAAACGTTTAAAACAAAAAAACAAATTGCACAGAGGTTGTATATATTTTTTTCATAATTTTTGGACTATGAACATAAATTTCCTGTAATGGGAATTTATTTCATTTTCTTTGGCGCTTATTTTATTGGGAGTTCTTTAATTTTTTTTGGGATTATTATTATTTTGATTTTAAATAACTCCCAAATATTGGGACATATTTAATTTTTGCTTTGGGAGTTGTTTCATTTTTTAAAGTGTGGAGTTAATTCATTTTTCTTGGAACTTATTTCATTGGGAATTATTTCATTATTTCATTACCTTAAATTTAGTCCAACACTTAAAATATTATGTAAGTAAATTCAATATGTTTGTTTTAAAATTGCATACAATTTTGATATATTTTATTAAAAAGAGACGTCCATTTTTCACTTCTCTAGATGTGAAATTAATTTAAGTGAAATTAATTAAACTAAAATTAATTAAACTAAAAAATAAAAAAAAAAATAAAAAACTAAAGTGAAAAAGAAAATTATTAACAATAAAAACAAAAATAAAACTTAAAAACAAAGTGAACAAAATATAAAGACGGAAAAATATAAAAAAGGAAGTGCTAGAGAACGAGGACGTATCTACATATGTAATTGGAAGAAAATTAAGACTTCTAACTTTAGTTTTTTAAGTAGTAATCTAAATGTGTTTATTTTTTTTGCTGTGTTATTAAAAAATATTATAAAAATAATTTAAAAAAAAAACTAAAATATGTACTGGTTTGTTTTAAATTTTATGGTTTATAGGTAAGTAAAAAGCTGCAAACGAAAAAAAATTTCCCATTTTTAAATTAATATTGGTCAACTTTAAATTAAAATTTATTGCATATTTAAATTTAGCCTGGCCAATTTTAAACCAATATTGTAACATCTTAATTTTAAAATGTTGTCTAATAATCGTGGCATGTTAAAAACAACTAGAAACATATTTATATTAAATAAAAAGAAACTGTTCTATTTCGTCACTGTTTTATATTGAATTTAAAGTTGTTTCTGTTTGATTTTAAAATTTTCTTTTTCTTAGTGTATGTAGCATTGCCAAGCTTATTGCAAAAATTTAAATTTGAAATTTTTGGCTTCGACACAATGTCTGAGTACTCTGTACTAGAGAGTACCATCTCTAAAAATAGAGACGACATCATACAAAAAATATGTAAGTGCGAAAGAGAAAGAAACACAATCCACTCTCTGGCACAGAGTACACCGTCGTTGTGAATTCAGCTTTAAGTTTATACACAAAGGGTTAACTTTTTGGCCCATTAATGCCTGACCCCCGATGCCGTGGTACAATTTTGATAAAACTGCACACAGTCAGTATTTAGGGTTTTTTCTCTTTCGTACACGAACCTGTGGCTCTTGGGTATTTTTCTGCCTACTCAGGCATTAACGTGTTCTAAAATATATGTTGTTTGATAAATATAAAAGCTTGAAAATGGTAACATTAAACATAAATCGCGACCTTAGAACAACAAAGTTCTATTTGCACCAACACTACTATTGAGAAAACTAAGGTTGAATATTGTTAATCGCTTTACTAAGTCCCTTTTGACTAAATTTAAAAACAGTTTTTGAATAATTTGAAATTAGTCCTTAAATATTATTATGTATTTGAAAATATTCGCGCTACTATATTAGTTTTTGCACAATTTGAGTTTAAAAAAACAGATAGAACTCTGTTGCTCAACGATAAGGCATGTTTGGACAACATGGTTCTGGCAGCATGAAATAACCCCCCAGGAAATAAGTCCCCAAAACGAAAATGAAATAAGTCCCCAAAAATTTGTACAGAAAAAAACAACAACGATAATTGGGGATTAATTTCGTTTTTTGGGGGTTTAATTCATTTTTTATTTGGGGACTTATTTCATTACGAAATAGGTCCCCAAAAATACAAATGAAATAAACCCCCAATTATTATTTTTGGGGGCTTATTTCATTTTTCCTCAAATGAAGATAATAAATTTTGAAATTATTTCTGGACATAGAAGGAATGCTTGATTTTATTATGTTGTGAAACACCCAAGCAATGAGACAAACCAATTATGAGGATACTGATCAGTGTTAAGGAGAGTATCTTTAGGCTCCCTTCAAGGATTTGAGTTCTGGACTGATATAGCTTGGGAAACTTATTATATAATACCCGTAGTAGTTGTAGTTTAATGTGTTGCGCGAATTTTTCATTTCCAACCGATTTACAATCAAACAATATTTTTCTACAACAAAACTAATAGTTCGTTTCCAAAACTGTTACCAAGAAATTATGTTCCCATAAACAATTAATTGCAACAACGGAAACATGATAAATTACAAAAAATTTTCTTCTACCATCTAAAAGTCTCAAAATAAATAATGAATCTGAAACAATTTTAAACTTTGTTAAATCGGTTGAAAATGAAAAAAGCCAAAACTCTTACCAAGAAATAATTAATTTCAACAACGGAAACATAAATAATTCCCAATAATTTTCTTATACCATGAAAACATCTTAAGATATGTAATGGAACTAAAAAAAAATTGAAAAAAATTTTAATCTTCCAAATAAAATTTGTTCAAATTTTTACAAATGGCACAAATGCGTAGTTTGCATGAATAAACCATCAGACAAGTTATGATTTCAACACCAAAATTTAAAAAAATGTTTTGAAATTCTTTTATTTGTTTCTTTTTTTGAGAGCGTTTAATGAATTTAAAATTGGGGCCTTATTTCATTTTTCTAAATGGGGATTTATTTCATATGAAAAAAAAACCCCAAAATTGGGGTGTTATTTCATTTTATTTTGGGGTGTTTTTGCATTCTGATGGGGATTTATTTCATTTTTAAAATTGGGAGTTTATTTCATTATGAAATAAGTCCCCATTTTTGGGGGCTTGTTTCATTTTCATTTTGGGGACTTATTTCCTGGGGGGTTATTTCATGCTGCCCATGGTTCTAACTGCCAAATAGAACCTTGTGTTTCTGTAGGAAATAGTTTTTTTCAGATAGAACCTTGTGTTATTTGGATTTATATATAACAATACAACATTTGTTAATCAAAAATATACCGACTTACAAGGAAAGTCTCCCTAGCGTCCACCAGGGATCTTCATAATATTTTTTTATTTTGTAGAGCAGAAAAAATAATGTCACACGTTATTAAGGGGGGTACAAAAGGGGAAGAGAACGGTCAGTTTTTAGTCCCGGTAATGATTATTTGATTGTAATGCATTCATCATCGGGATGAGTTTTAATAAAATACTTCATTGCTAGGGCCATAATTGAATTTTTGCTTTTTAGTAGCACAAGAATCGGTTTTGTGATATTTTTGTTTTCGAATACTTTTTTGACAGTTTTTTTGGAAGGCTGATGCTATATCGTTCACACTTCTTCCTCCAGTATACTCAGTCCACAAAGTACCTTGTTTCAGGAATTCGTTTTGCGGATTTTAACTCCTAATCGAATCTTTTAGCTACACCAGTTACATTATTTTTCTTCTCGTGTGCGTTGAACCTGTTTTTTGGGAGTCGCAAAAGTTCCAAGCTAAGCCACTAGGGAGGAAGCTCATTATTTTGAATAAGTTTCAAGACAATACTGTGCTCACGTGACTTTAAACGCATATTTCTCATTACAGTTGGTTCTATACTCAAAACAAAACCTTGTCAAATTACAATAAAAAGTTTTTTAACAAAAAATTTTTTATAGATATTTAAATTTTTCTTAGTAATTTTACAATTTTTTTCGTAAATGTACAAATTTCCAAGGTAATTTTACAAAAAGAAATTTAGTTAAGGCACGAGAATTCATTTGTAAGCGTTATCGCATCGAAAAAGTTTTAATTTTCCAATTTTATTGGTAAAAAACTTTTAAAATTAAAAAAAAGCTCGTAATTTTTACTATCAATTCTCGTAATTTTTATCGTGTCAAAAAGTTGTAAATTTACAATTTTATTGGTGAAAACCTTGTAAATTGTTTGTAATTTTACAAGCTTATTACCAATAAAATTGTAATTTTTACTAGGAACTCTCTTACAATAGGAGGTACTCGTAGCAAACAATCATTTTACGAGACTTTTTTGGTAATTTTACAAGATTTATTTTCTAAGTGTACACTCAAAAAAACCTTTTCAAATTACAGCACGCTACCAACTAGCCCCTGTAGGCTAGTTGGTAGCGTGCTAGCCTATGAAACAGGGGGTCGTGGGTTCGATTCCCACCAAAACCCTTGGTCAATTTCGCTACAACGAGACGACGGTCATTGTTACCAGTTCTCGGTTAGGTTAAAATTATTTAAAATGAGTTGTAAATAAAAATTGGAAAAATAAATAAAAACTGATCATTGGATCAAATTATTATTAAAAAAAAAAAAAAAAAAAAAAAAATTACAAGAAAAAGTCTCGTAATCCTATTTTAATTTGTGTTTTGTTTGATCGAAATTTAAATTTTTTTGTAAATTTACAATTTCATTGGTAAAACGTTAGTTATTCGCAGCCAAAATTTACGAAAAAATTTTAAATTTACAAGAAAAAATTATGGTTCACAAGGAATTCTAATAATTTTATAATAAAACATAAATCTCGTAATTTTTACAAGGAATTCTCGTAAAATAGGATGTAGCAAAAAATCTAGTTGAGTAGCGAGAATTCCTTTTAAGTTTTATCGCGTCAAAAAAGCTGTAAATTTACAATTCTATTGGTAAAAAGCTTGTAAAATTACAAAAAAAAATTAAATTTTTACTAAGGATTCTCGTAAAATAGGAGTTAAAAAAAACTACAAGCTTTTCTTATCATTTAACAAGTTTTTTTGTTTAGTGTATTTGTGCAATATGCAATTTTTAATCTGTGCAACATGGTTCTGTTTCCAATTAAAGTGTCCACATGGTTCTATCTGCAAAATAATATAGACTTTATTGGTAAACAAGGTTCTATCAGCCAGTTAGAACCTTGTTAACTGAATCTTAAACCAAAAACACGTAGATAGAACCTTGTTGCATTGAATATCTCAGAAGCTATAAGAGATAGACAAAAACTGAGAGCGCCAATCGAAAGAGGGTAGTCGCTTTAGTGCGATGCGATATATAACTCATTTTTGAAAAAAATGTTAGTTAGAACCTTGTTGTCCCAAGGTCGCGAAATATTGTATGTTTTGATAAAAATGTATTGACTCGTAATCACTTTTTATTTACATTTATCAATATATTTGACTGAAATTTAAAACAGGACATTCTTCGGCCTAATGACGAAGCTAGTTGAAATTGGAAAAAATCGGTTTATTTTTAACCTACACTCAAAAAATTATGTTAGTAAAATCAACTGAAAATGTCAGTTAAAATAACTACTTTGTAAGTTGTTTTGGGGTCAACTACTTTATCAGTTAAATCAACTAACATTGTTAGTTATTTTAACTGACAAAAAACAACTGACTTATGTAGTAAAAACTACTTACATTTGTGGTCAAAAGAAATAAAATTTAGTAAAAATAAAAAAATTTATAAATAATTTATTTCTTTCAATTTTTTTTCACAGTTTTTTTTTTTTTTTAAGTTGTGAAAAATAAAAAAAAAACAAAATTTATGTTTATTTTTTAGAAAAAACTTTGAAAATTTTTCAGAGATAAAAAAAAAATAAAATTAACTACTTTAAATAACTGTTACTACATCACAGTACTTTTTTGTAAGTTATTCAAAAAAAGTACTTAAAATAACTAACAGAAATAGTTGTTTGATATTTTTCATACAAAAACAACTGATTTTGTAGTTGAAAATAACTAACTACTGTAAAATATACAAACAACTAACATGTAGTAACTTACATAATTTTCTGAGTGTAGCCCATATACAACCATCCTCTTAAGATTTGGCTCAAATGAATTTAATAACCGTATTACAATAGAATTTATTTCGAAATTTAGTTGGTAAACTTATTTTGTATTCTTAAACAATCATTCCAACTTTGTTTTTACAAAAAACACGTTTTTAATTGAAGTTCTTTTAAATAAATGATAAAAATTAAAATTTTATTAAGAACCCTTTTATGCCTATGTGGGTATTTTAATACCAATGTCATATAAATTCATGAATAATATTTGCAATACCGTTAGCCTGGTTCTATCTAGAATTTTTCTAAGACAGCTCAATTTTTGGGAATTTTTCTATCCATTTGTTGTTAATTGCCTAATAACGTTTTTGCATAAAAACCGACAAAAAGTTAGATTATTTTCAAGAAATATATAAAATATTTTTTCTTATTTTTTGCAAAAAATCGGGTTGTTTAACGTGCTAAGTCAAATGGTCAATGTTTTTTTTTATCAGATTTGATATAAATTTCCTTAAATTCCTAAAATATACACAAAAAATATTTTTTAGAAAATATTATGGAAAAATCTGGTAAGTGACATACATTTTTTGTTTTAAGCTTGATTTACACGTTAACTACACTCTAATTAAAATGACTTCAGTTTCCTACTATAAATTGGGTAAATTTACACAAAGTGCGTAATTCTACTTTAAAATATTGGAAATTTACCCAACTTATAGTAGTATATTTTTTGAATTTGTTGAAATTTACCCAATTTATACACTCCGCATCATAACTATAGCCGCATTGCATTTTTCGGTTTATTTAATGTTCAAGAAGTATTTTTATGAAACCTATTATGGTATATTACAGTGTTATAACAGTTCTATTGTTTTTGTAAATTTGAGCCATCAGCTGTTTGAATTGAGAAAACGGCGACCTTAACTGTATTTCTCAGTGTTTCATAACTATAGCCGCATTTCAATAAAATCAGTTGGAATGAGTTCAAGTCAAAGTTTCGTGGCCAAATTAATTTTTTTTTTGGTAAAATTCGCTCCTCTATTAATTTTTAAATAAAATGCCACATGGTAAATTTTTAAATGAAGTCGAAAAAGGCAAAATTTTAGCCTTTTTAGAAAGTGGTTTAAGTTATCGCGAAATTGGACGAAAAATTAAGCGATCTGACAAAGTTATCCGAAATTTTGTAAAAAATAAAAGTCTTGTTATCGTTCTAGACTCCTTTAAGACTCTACTCATTGCAGAATTGGACACATTTAAGCCGCATTCATTACCAATCTGCGAAAGAGTTTTCATAGAATTGCTAGCAGCGTTCATAATACGGCGTTGATCTCTCTCAGATAGCTTTTTTTTCGACCCCCTGTTTTGTTCATCCCGTATCCATTTTTATTTTTTACAAAATTTCGGATAACTTTGTCAGATCGCTTAATTTTTCGTCCAATTTCGCGATAACTTAAATCACTTTCTAAAAAGGGTAAAATTTTGACTTTTTATACCCTCCAACCACAGTATGGGGGTACACTCACTTTGTCATTCCGTGTGTAACGCATCGAAATATCGGTCTAGGACCCCATAAAGTATATATTTTATTGATCAGTGATCGATTTTAAGACATTCTAGCGATGTCCGTCCGTCCGTCTGTCCGTCTTTCCGTCTGTCCGTGTGTAGAGGACACGATACAGTCCAAAATAAAAGAGCTAGACTTCCGAAGTTTGGCACGAATATGTCTTATAATCCTAGGCAGGTTAAGTTCAGAAATGGGCAAAATCGGACCAAGGGGAAAAAAGTTCCCCCTTGGAGAACTAAACCAACCCAAGAAAAAACTCATTTTATACAGAGTTTTTTGTACTTTTGGTAAGCAAATGCAACATTTTTATCTCAGAAGAAGTTCAAAATCGCAAGGGTAAGGTGCCCCCTAACGTCTCCTACCAACCCCCCCCCCCCCCCCCAAAAAAAAAAACGCCCCTGGATTTTTTTTTTTTTAATTTCGGAGGGTATAAAAGATTCGGCACAGCCGAATGTAACACTCTCACTTGTTCGACTTCATTTAAAAATTTACCACGTGGAATTTTGTTTAAAAATTAATAGAGGAACGAATTTTACAAAAAAAAAAATAATTTGGCCACGAAACTTTGACTTGAACTCATTTCAACTGATTTTATTAAAATGCGGCTATAGTTATGAAACACTGACAAATACAGTTATTGGTCGCCGTTTTCTCAATTCAAACAGCTGATGGCTCAAATTTACAACAACAAGAGAACTGTTATAACACTGTAATATACCATAATAGGTTTCATAAAAATACTTCTTGAACATTAAATAAACCGAAAAATAAAATGCGGCTATAGTTATGATGCGGAGTGTAGTAGGAAACTGGACTCATTTTTTTAGGGTGTAGCCTTGACCACCCTTATCTACTATTTCCCAGTATTGGGGGATAACTATTTTCAAATTTAAATAATTTTTCATACAAAATTATTTAAACCCGGCAATCGTATCACTAATACTGGGAAACAGGAGATAAGGGTGGTCAAGGGTAGTTAACGTGTAAACTGCTCTTTAAGGTCTAAAAATTATTTGTTAGCAGTCAGAAAACTTAAACATGATTCAAAATTATGTTTTTTTTAAATGCACATGCATTGTAACATAATTAAAACAAAAATTATTAGTGAAATGTGTTAAAAATTTTAAATGCGTTTTTCTCGTATTTTGAAAAAATGGAGTTACATGGTCTTTCCATACGACCACAGAAATATATATAAAAGGGACGAACTTAAGGTTGGGGTGTCTTAGTTTATAGACCATAGGGGTTCGAAAAATTGGTAAAAAAATGGCGAAAATATAGGTTTTTAGCCTAATACATTTTAGATAATTTTAAATGACTAAGGAAGCTAAAATTTGCTGACCATGGGGCAGATCCAGACGCTGGAATTTAAATATCTAGTGTAAGGACGTGTTAAATTTATTGCCACACTTAAAGTATTATGTAAGTAAATTCAACGGAGAATATGTTTTAAACAAATGAAAATTTATTTAAAAAACTGACCGCTTACATTTAATGCAAACCACCAACTTCTTTTATGTCGTATGCATTAAGGTTTCTACAGCACATTAACTAGATCCGTCTGGATAATTTTATTGAAACTTCAAGTGTGGAATAACTTAATCCAAAACTGCAAACGACAAACCAAATGTTTAGTTTTTCTGTCTCAGACATGCCCTGCACTTCGGGACCTTAGTGTACACAAATATCAGATAGTCAGTTAGTAAAGTACGAAGTTTTTGTGCATATAGAGTATGTGAATTGTAGCCGTTATCGCTGTGATGCTGCTGTTTCTGAAGTTGTTGTTTTTGTTGTTTGCGAATTAATTCGTGATAGTAGAAAACAGAAATATGCCAATTGACTATGAAAAAAATTGTAATTCACGTTGAACTACAAACGAATAAAGTAAAAAAAAAGAATACTACCAAACAATGGAAGAATGAATTGTGATTTTTTTTGCCTAACAGGTGCTTCCACATCTAAAACAAATGAGTGGATAATTGGAGGCAACATTTTTGTGGATCTGAATATGTTTTATGTATGCATTTGACTGCCTCCTTTTTATTTGTCACACAACATTGCAACCGTGTTTGTGATATTAATTTATTCTGCTGCCTATATCCACAAAAATCGGGTATGTATTGTAAAAATATATATTTTTGAATTAAAAATGGTTTTATTCATTAACGTGTTATAGTGGCAAGCATGTCAAACAAAAGAATTTAACCTTTCTTTTTAAATAAAAATAAATTCTATTTACATTAGAGACGTTTTTTAAAACTTTAAAGAAGAAACTCAGGGTGGATTTTACAGTCAAAACTAAGTTCTAACTTAAGTTAAATCTTAGTTAAGATTATTAAGTATTTTCAACTACTTAAGTTAAATTCCATGGTTAAACCCCTAATATGGTATTATAACGTAAATAGAAATATTTGCAACAACAACAAAATTCATATAGGATTACCGAGGGTAATCAGTAGGGATGAGATTTCCATGCAAATGCATGTTTTTTTTCGATTGTCTAAAAACGATATCGACTAATTATCTTTCCGAATCTAGAAATTTGCGTTAAAATGGCATCGATTTGTTTTTGCATATTTTTGCATATTTTGGTGAAAATGCATGTTTTTGCTTATTTTGATTTTAAATTCATATTTTGTGCATATTTTTAACTTTTAAGTGCATATTTTTGCATATTTTGGCATATATTAGCAAAAGCACAAATTGAAATTTGTTTTTTTCAAAAACTATTTAAAATTTAAATTTTTTTTTTGGAAAAAAAAAAATTTCTTCTAATTTTTTTTTTACAGATTTTCTTAATTTCTAAAAAAATCTTGCTTATATAAAGTTTTAAATGTTTAAACCCGGCGTTATTTTTTGTTTTTTCAGAACTTTTTTCTATGAAAACAAGATTTTTATTGTAAACATTTTATTTGTTGGTACATATTTTAAGGTTTTTTAGCCCGAGTAAAAATAAACATATATAACAATATATAACTTGATACAAACCTAACGAATCATATATGATCATATATTCCGTGAGCTATTTTCTAAATTTTTTAAATGCAGTCATATGTAGTTATATATAATTTAATCATGATTCGGATTAAAATGCGTACGGTTGATATAATTATATTTAATTATATGAGGGTCAATACAAAATTTGTTTTTCTGTATAATTTAATATAAAATTATATATTTCTCATTCTGTTCCATATATAACTATAAATGTTTCTAATTAACCAACAATTTTCTAAGTTTTTTAGGCAAAGTATAAAAAACTTTTTAAAATGTTCCTAAACATTTCCTTGTTAGGGTTATGTATATCACCTATCTGGTTCGAAGCGTACCCAAACATTTTTTTTGTTTTAGAAAATTATATGTTTGGTGAATGTATCGTTGACCTGTGGTGTAACTCACCCAAACCAAAACACACCAAGATTTTTTATGTTATTATGCAATTAGATCTAATTGGATCCAATGAAATATGGCAATGTCTGGTCAAAACTCGGATGAAATCGAATCATATTTTATACAAGTTGATATTTTTTAATGCAAAAACATCCACCATTATTCGGATTAAATTGCGTATAAATATATATTGTGTTATATATCATTATGTATTGCATCATATAAAAATTTTTACTCGGGAGTGCATATTTTTAATTTTTTAGCGCATATTTTAAGCGAATATTTTCGAATTTTATGTATGTCTGTTTTAAATATTTGTTAGTTGGTTAGTTGATGATCGTGATCTTACTACACTCATAGAAATATCTTAGTAGAAAAATTAGTAAACCCATTGTAGATCAAGTTTTTCAGGTTATTGCCGTATTCAACAAAAATTAATGTTGATATCGTTGAATAATCAGTAAAGCTGAATCAACTATTTACAACGCTTATACAGAATTCAATAGATAAAACCAAAAAAGAAAAAACAACCCTGTTCGTTTATTTTTGTATTATCAAGTTGGTAGCAATGTGAAATTTTTTGTGTCTTATAAAATTATTTTATGTGTTTGTTTCTTATAAAAATATTAATTATTATAAAAATAAATAAAAAATAGGATCTGATTATCAGATTCTGATCTGTAAATATTTGGTAAGTAATAAAATACATTGATTACTTTATGTATTCATACTATATTATAAATTTTTTTGTTTTTTTTTTAAGGTTTTTGATTTGGTGTCATTAGAAAACTGGAGAATGGCTTACGAGTGCATAACATAAATAAACGAAGAGCGTGTGAAAACCTCGTGTTTAAACATTAAAGCTTTAAAAGCCGGTAATAATTCTAAAAAATATTGTGATTTATAGTTAATAAAAGAATATTTACAAATAACAACAAGCTTTTTTTTATTAATAAAATTTCTTATATCAACAAAAATATGAGTTGAGTTTACAAAAAATACGAGTTGATTTACAAAAAAACGAATTGATCAACTTTTACAAAAACTGACAACAATTTTTATTGAAATCAACATAAGTATTTGTAGGGTCAAAATCAACAATGATTTCTGTTGAACTTACAACGATTTTCTTTGGGAATACAATGATTTTTGGTTTAGTGTACGATGGTACAATTTTCGTCTTCTAATTCCCAATGGCAGTAGAGTCGTTTGGGTCAAAATTTATTGCGACCCAGTTGCAAAGGACCCTACGGGGTCTCGAGTTAACAGGGTCTGGACCCAATCTAGTTCTAAAATGTGAATGAACTAAAGTGCAATCATTTTTTTTTTCTATTTTCTAGTTAAAATTGGGTTAAAATTAAATAACTTTATTTTCCTTATTTTTAGGAAAAGTATGAACTAAAACCAAGAAAAAAATTTTTGAACCAAATCATTTTCTCTTATTCCCAAAATTTTGTTAATTTTCACAGTTTTTAGTACAATTTTTTTTTTGAGTGTGGACTTTCACTTTTTCAAGTTCAGATCCATGAGATTACAATCGAACCAATTATAAAATCTTTTCAAGTCATTCTGCAGCAATACCTGTCCAACAGGAGAACTGTAAGACAAAAATACTTTTTGATAATAACTGTTCTATAACACCGTCCGACAGTCAATATTAAACAGGAACCGGATGATATGCGTCTGAAAGTATAGGTCAAATGGAGTAAAACTGCATTTACAGTTTTTCATTTCGTGATCCTGTTTGTTTTTAAAAGGTCTTCAAATTTTTTAAGGATAACATTTTGTAAAATATTTTTTAAGTGTTTGTGCTTGGGTTATAATGTCACTATTGTTTGCAAATGAATGAGTAAAATCTTCGCTAATTTTTCCATGTTTTTTATTGTGCCATATCTGGAAGAAGGATGTAAATAATGTACTGTTAAAAACTTATCAAAATATTTTGTTAAACATTTTAAATGATATTTAAGGACAAAGTTTTTACTAACCCTATTTTATTGATATGTCAAAATAATAAAACGGGAAAATTCGTGGAAATCCTCTTCTTTAATTTCCCATCCATAGTGACATCCTAGGACAAGTACAAATATTTAAAAAAATATTTTACAAAAATTAATCCTCTACAACTTTGGAGTCCTTTTATAAGGAAACAGGATCAAGAAATGAAAAACTGGAAATGCAGTCTTACTACATTTACTCTCTAGTCTCAAACGTATATTATCCAGTTCGAGTTTAACGAAATTTTGTTCTTTTTGTCGGACAGTGTAATCATTTGAGATGTTTTCTAGTTTGTGAAAAATTTAGGTGGCAATAAATTTTGATCCTCATGATATATTAACTTTAGAAAGTTGCCAGCAACAATGATCTGAGTCGAAATTTGAAAATAAGCTAAAACTGCTCTACCTTAACGGCCATTTAGTTGTTTACATTATAATATGTATATTTGTAATTTAAAAAAGGACCTTTTATATATTTACATACTGGCCTATTTCAGTTGCAAAGTTAGTATATACTACTATTATGTAGTACATATATTTATGTATACATAAACACTAATTCTATACATTTCAACAAAATAAACATAAAACATTTATTAAAGTTTAGAACAAAATAAATGTTGTCTCATTAAACAAAACCAATTATTATCTAACCAACACAATCCTACATATTACTACTATGCCAAATATACTATGTGTATGTGTGAACGTTAATTCATATATGCATAGATATGTATATACAAACTTACAAGTTAAGTACATAGATATTTAGTTTGAATTTCAAGTTGGGGTTTCCTAAAACAAAAAAAAAAAAGCAAAAAACAGAAGAAACTTTATGGTCCGAAACAGAAAAATCCACTTTCACTATTAACCCTTTTTGGTAATTTGTAATTAAACTAAACAACAAAAACATACAAAACACACAAACAAACATCCTTCAAAATTACCCCATTTCTGGACATGCATAGATTTAACGAGCCTTGCGTCAAAACTCAACGCTGCCATGCCAGCCTGCCATCCCGTTTGGCCATTAACCAAATGGACCGCTGCTGACCACCATATACCGTACACCGACCGCCGACTGATGTCCGCAACCTAAAGGATGAAATATACAATCTCACATATTAAATATATTTTGGTAATTTTTCAAAATGTTACAAACAAACATTCAAAACTCACATTTAAACAAACAATCATACATACGTACATATAAACTACGTCCGTACTGAATATATGTACATAAATATATGATTATAGTAATTTCATCCCTTTTTTGGGACACTTTTACTTAAGGATAAAATGTCCATAAATGCGTGCTGTTGTAGAAAACATACAACCTTACATACATACATTCACTCAAATATAACACCTTCCAACAATCTAAATTAGTTTATGTACAAACATATGAACAATAGAGTGGACTGATGACTGCAATGAAGAGTATTACATACATATAATTATTTCGGTACTAGCGACATCCAACACCAGGGTCGGGCGCTATGGCCTAATCAGTCATTCGTCGTAAACTAATCTGATTACCGAAGCCGAAACAAGAAAAAATACAAATAAACCCGATTTATCGATGACGACTTTTGGCATGAAAACAAGGACTGGAATTGGAACCTGGAATGTAAGGACGCTTTTGGAAGAATCTCGTCTGACTCAACTCTGTAAAGAATTTGTCACCTATAAACTAACAATGTTGGGTCTCTGTGAAACTCGCTGGTGTAATTCAGGTGAAGTCTCAACGGGCGATGGCCATACTCTTATCTATTCTGGTAAACCAAGTACCGAACCCCGATCCAGTGGTGTTGGAATTTTACTTACCCGTAAAGCTAAGAGAGCACTTATAGAGTGGAGGCCTTACTCCGATAGAATTATTAGTGCAAGACTTCGGACGCGGGCCCGAAATGTTACCAGCATACAATGATACGCACCAACTGAAGTAGCTGATATGTGAGTAAAATCATTTTATGGCCTTCTTAATAGAGTCTTAGCAACAGTAAACCGTGGTGATATTGTAATAATGATGGACGATTTTAATGTACAAGTTGGAACCGAAAACACAAATAGACAAGAATACGGCTTGTGGCGAATGACAGAAAATGGTGAATTTCTATTGGAAGCCTGCAATAAAAATGGCCTTGTTATTGGTGGCACACTGTTTCCTCACCTCAGAATACATAAAGCGAGGATCGCTTTTAGACGTGCGCAATAAAAGAGGGTCCGATATGGCAAGCGATCATCATTTGGTGATTGCGACGTTGCTTCTAAAAATTGCGACTATCAAAAAGCAAAATCAAGTATCTCAGAAAAGATTCGACATTGATAAATTGAAACAAGGAACAGTTGCCAACTCCTTTTCAAACTCACTAAAAGCTTCTTTACAAGTAATCACCGATATCCAAAATGGAAGTTGGAATGAAACGAGAAATATCTTTGTGAATGTAGCAGAAGTGCACGTTGGGTTTAGAAAAAACATCCGTAAATAGTGGATAAGTGATGATACCTGGAAGCTCGTTTAGAAAAGAAAGGATGCTAAAGGTGCAATCAACTCAAGTAGAACGAGCTCGGAGAAAGAATTAAGGAGGCATCTTAACCGTGAATTTAAAAGAAGTGCCAGACGTGATAATAGAAGATGAATAGACAACATCGCTAAAGAAGCCCAAGCTGCGGGAACAACAAATCGTGGGAGAGACCTTTATCGTGCGGCAAACTACCCTTTGGCAAACCCGTAAACAACGATGTTGGAGAACTTATTACATCGAAAGAACAGCAGCTTAAAGTTTGGGAGGAATTTTAAACTAACATGTTATCCTCAATCCGTTCTCACTTCACTCTACACAAAACGCGATATGCAACTGAGACGATCATTTACAAAATACAAATATATATTAGGGGGCCCCGTAGGCTAGTTGGTAGCGTGCTAGCCTTTCAACGTGGGGGTCGTGGGTTCGATTCCCACCAGAACCCTTGGTTTTTTTCGCTACAACGAGACAACGGTCATTGCAACCAGTTGTCGGTTAGGTTGAATTTATTAAAAATGAGTTTTAAATAAATAGAAAGAAAAAAAAAAATAATTGATCATGTGATCAGAACTACAAATATATCAATCGATTGTCCAAGCATTTCAGAAATAATAGAATCAATTAAATCTTTCAAAAATAACAAATCACCGGATATTGACAATATATCTCCCGAACTTGTATCAGCAGCAGTGTTGCCATATATTTTTTTGAAAAAACTTTTTTTTTCCGAAAAAAAATCTTTTTTTTGTGAAAAAAATCTTTTTTTTTACAAAAGTATTGAAATAATTAAAAATTAATACAAATTTATGTATTTTCAATTCAATCTTTATATCAAGCATACTTGGGATCTGGCATTACTTTAGTATGAAAAAACAATGCCTGCTATTTCATTGGCATTTTACATGAAAAAAACTAATGTCTCAATGCTTAGGTCATTGAAAAGAATAATAAAAAACAACCCAGCGTTCATTTGGAGCTCGAAAAGACTAATAAAAGGGTCCTTAGACGATCAGAAAACATAATGATATGAGTGTTTTTCCTTTCAAAATGGTCCCTTTTTTGAGCGCTTTTATAATATAATAATAAAAATTTTTATCCAATGATCAATTTTTTATTTAGTTTTCCCAATTAAATTACAAATCATCTGGTTACAATGACCGTCATCTCGTTGTATCGAAATCGACCAAGGGTTTATTAGGAATCGAACCCAGCGCTCTTATATGACTCATAAAATATTCTGAAAAATATATGTTCATATTCTTTTCTGAGTCTTTTTAGACTCTTTTATGAATGTTAAAAAAAATATTTTGAATTTTTTACATATCCATAGTTAAGAGTCAAATATGAGTCTTTGAGGACTCCACATTCCGAGCATTCTATTAATATTTTTGAGCCTTGAAAGAGTCATAATTTATGAAGGCTCAGAAATTGTACACAGTAAGCAAATATCAAACACCGGTGCAAGCTCGACAATATATGAGGGATTGGATCTATATGTGGTAAAATCTTTTATTAGTGCAGCAAATACACAATTTAGGTGAAAAATTATTCTATGTTGCCAACATACAGATTTGAGTAAATATCGGATGGAGTTTTCATATGGCGACCAAGTCAAAGAATGGTCTGATTTTAAATGGACCAAGTTAAAAACAAAATTTTTATCGAATATTTCATATTTTCATAAAATAAAGTAATATTTAATTGTAACCGTTTACATAGACTGAAAGACGGACACGCTAAGTCAACTCAAATAGGGATTCTGAATCGGTCGGTATACTAAAAGCACAGACTAAATACAGACTCGACAGTAGAGTTTTATAAGAAAAAATGGGGAAAAACTAAGCGATTTTAGGAGAGAACACAGCGGTTTATAGTCCGTTTTACGCTAACATGGCAACACTTTCTACGACTTAGGAGTGAGTGAAACGACAAAAACCGATCTGGCATCTATTTTTCTTATGGCGCTTTATATCAGTTTTCTCTTTCTAACCTAATTCGTAGAATAATTTGAAAATATTAACCATATGGTTCAAAACTACTATTTTGACACCTGTCACTTATGTCGAGTCTGTATTATTCTGTGCTAAAAGGTTAGTCTAGGACCAATATTTTGGGTATTTACAAAAAAAAAACTGATGTTTTTTTGTATTTTTTTACTAATTAAGAAAAACTTGAAAAAACTTTATTATTTTCCAAAAAACTTGTTTTTTTAGAAAAAATCTTGAAATCTTTTTAGCACCTCAAAAAACTTGCAAAAAAAGGGAAATCTTTATATATGGCAACACTGATCAGCAGATACAACAACCAGTGCAAAGCTACTATCACCCATAGTAAACAAATTTTGGTGCGATGAAATTCTCCCTGAGGAGCTATAAGAAGGTGTGATCGTAAACTTGCCAAAAAAAGGAGATTCAACAGATCGTCGAAACTAGAGAGGCATTAACCTACTGAGCATGGTAAACAAAGTTATTGCTCATATAATAAATAGAAGACTCGCTGCAGTAATTGCCAAAACTCAGGAAAGAACAAGCCGGTTTCCGTACTCAAAAATCTTGTGTCGACCACGTGAATAGTTTAGTGGTTATCGTTGAACTGTCTGTAGAGTGGAGATCTCCTATGTATTTAACATTTATAGACTTTGAAAAAGCTTTTGATATCTTGAATCAAACACCGATATGGAATGCATTGGCATGTAAAGTAGGGTTATGACTTTTTTTGCGACATCCTCCATCCACGGAATCGTGTAGGGCATGGAAAAGTACAAAGAAATATGCTTATAATTTTTCGCGATCGTGAAAAAAGTTCACGCACCAAACGCATTGAAGTTTTTTGTACATAATTTTTATTTTAATTAATAAAAGTGATAACTAATATAGTTTTTCGTAGTTTTTTATTAAAATCCTACATAAAACTATGTTTCACTCCAAATTAAAACGAAATTTAATATAATTTGCGGTTTTATTGCATTTTTTACCGAATTATGCAATAAAATCTACACTCAAAAAATTTCATGCATAAAAATACGAAGTATTATTTCGTAAAATTTTTTTCGTATATATTACGAAATTTTTGTACATATTACGAAATTTTTGTAATTTTACGAAAACTTGGAATTTCGTAAAAATACAAATTTCGTTTATTTTACGAAGTACATTTCGTAGCCAAAAAATACGAAATACTTCGTATCTTAACGAAATATTTCGTAATTTAACAAAATATTTTTTGGAAAAAAAAATCACAAAATCAAGGGGTTTGATTTATTTATCTGAATTACTAGATTTAACATATTTAACAATTAAAAAAATGGAATAACAAAAATTTGTTCCTTCTCTTTTTAATTTTTGTTTACGGTTTCTAATTTTAAATTATTTTCAGCATAACACAAAGTCAAATCACCCAAGATATATTTTTCAATGCAGTCTGTTAGGTGTTGCGACATTAGTGAAAAGTTAAAAGGGCATGTCACCGAGTCAATTCCGTTTAGAAATGGAATTGAATGTTTGCTCGGGAAACTATTTTTTTCGTAAAGAAACCACTTTAAATTACAGTGAATATTTGGAAGTGTTTTGATTCCGAAAAAATATTTTGTTTTACGTTTTTAAAAAATATTCGATCCCACTTCCGGACGGAATGTACTCAATGACATATTCCATAAGATGATACAATTTAACCAAAAAAATGTCATACATAAAAATAAAAATAATTTTGCATACAAATACAAAATTAATTATACAAAATATTTCGTAATTATACAAAATATTTAGAGTCCGACCGAAACCAGTTTTCGAGGCCGAACCGAAACCGAACCGAATATTCGGCCGAAAAAGTAATATTCGGCCGAAACCGAACCGAACCGAAACTTTAAAAAAATTTTCGCCTGGCATGAATAAAATTATTAAAAAGTTGTTAAAGATTAATATACAGCATATACTGCTTTTAAACCATAGGAATTGTTGTATTTTTGAAAAAAAAATATGTTTTTTTAAAAACTTGCAAAAAATTGTATATTTCATTTGCAGATTAGGAGAAAATAATTTTTGAACTGAAACAGTTTTACATTTATTGCATAAACTTGTAACATTTTCTTCAATTAAACTGAAACAAGTGTAATGAAATACGAAATCAAAAAATTCTCCGACTTTTTTACATATTTTTTAAAATACCAAAAAGTTTCGGTTTCGGCTAATATTCGGCCAAAATTTTGCCGAATACCGAATAGAGGCCGAAACCCCATTATTCGGCCGAAACCGAGACCGAAACCGAATATTCGGTCGGACTCTAAAAATATTTCGTAAAAATAAACATAATTCGTATTTACAAAAAAAAACTTCGTAATATGTACAAAATATTTTGTATGTTTACGAAATATTTCGTAATTATACAAAATATTTATACAAAATATTTCGTAACTTTACCAAATATTTTCGTTAAACTAAACATAATTCGTATTTACAAAAACAAAACTTCGTAATATGTACAAAAATATTTTGTATTTTTACGAAATATTTCGTAATTGTACAAAATATTTCGTAGTTATACAAAATATTTCGTAACTATACGAAATATTTTCGTAAAAATAAACATAATTCGTATTTACAAAAAAAAAAACTTCGTAATATGTACGAAAATATTTAGTATTTTTACGAAATATTTCGTATTTATACTAAATATTTCGTAAATTTACGAAATATTTTCGTATTTATTTCGTAAATATCACTAAAAAAAACTTGGTAATATTTACGAAATGCCATAGGTAAATATTACGAAATATTTCGTTCCGGCAAAACCACGAAATATTTCGTACAATGTACGAAGTATTTCGTTCATTTTACCTATGAAATTTTTTGAGTGTAGAATTTGTCCAACTTTTATGTCAAATTGCTGGGAAATGATTTTGTATTGAGGATTCCATAAGAATATGGTAAATTAACAAACAAATAAGTGATTTTTTTTAATGCTAAAAATGCAATAATATCGCGAAATAATATCGAAATAATATCGCGAATTATGCAATAAAATCTAGAATTTGTCCAACTTTTATGTCAAATTGCTGGGAAATGATTTTGTATTGAGGATTCCATAAGAATATGGTAAATTAACAAACAAATAAGTGATTTTTTTTAATGCAAAAAATGCAATAATATCGCGAAATGGTGAAACTTTTGTCTCGAAATGGTGAGTGACGATTTTTTTTTTTGTACATATAATCGTGCTAACAAGATAGCCACAAAAGGCTAAGTAATTTGGTGTAAAATATGACTTTAATTAAAAACAGAAAAATTCATACACAAAACTTCAAAGCATTTGGTGCGTGAAGTTTTTTCACGATCGCGAAAAAGTGAAATAGGAGTTCGTCGTTATTTTCCATGTTCTACATGATTCCGAGGATGGAGGTTGCATATTTGCAAAAATTGCAAAAAGTACTAACCCTAATGTAAAGGAGTCCCTGACAAATTAATATGCCTCATTATAGGTTTATATGCAAACGCCACCTGCCGCATTTTACATGAGAACCAATTAAGCAACAAAATCTCTGTCAATACTGGAGTACGACAAGGCTGCGTTCTATCTCCTTTGATGTTTAACTGTCCTAGACATAGTTATGCAGAAGGTTACACTATATAGAAGAGAAATACCCTGGGAACTACAAGGTAGATTAGGGGAACTTGATTATGCAAACGATATATGCCTACTATCACATATCTTCTCAGATATGCAGTCGAAGCTCTCATTAGTCCAAGAATCAGCATCATGTGTAGGCTTGAAAATAAACATCTGCAAAACAATAGTTATGCGTATAAACGTGGCTAATGACATATCGCAAACATCCCTGGACTATGATCGCAAAGTGGAATATTCTAACTTTAAATAAACCAACCAAATTTGGCACAAGTCATAAAAAACATGATGAAATATAAAATACCTTTGTTGGGATTATGCAAAATCGGACTGAAAGATTCTGGGAACTCCAAACAGACGATGGTTACAGAGTCATATACTATGAAAATGCCGATATGCATAGAAACGATGTCGGTTTCCTCTTATCTCCAACTGCGAAAAATTCAATTTTGAGTTGGAAACCCATATCAGATAGAATAATTCGTATAAGACTCAAATCCAAGATGAGAAATATAACGTTGATTCAGTACTACGCACCTACAGAACCTTCCGTATCATCAGAAAAGGATAATTTTTACCAACAAACTTTTTAAAACACTTAACCCAAGAGATATTAAGCTTATACTAGGCGATAAGAATGAAAACGTGTGCTCAACCTCAAATAGCTCCAAACATTTTATTGGAAACCATAGTTTCGATAAGTACTGCAACGAGAATGGAGAAAAATTGCTAGATTTCTGTGCAATGTACTATTGGTGGAAAAAGATATCCTCAAAAGAAATTCATAAATTTACCTGTGTATTCCCAGGAGGAAGGTACCGATTGCAAATTGATCATATTCCTATAGAAAGTAAATTGTGTAACATTTTAGCCGATGTTCGAAATAGGTAGGGCGCAGGTATCTTCTCCGACCACATCCTAGTGGCTGGAAAAATATGCCTGCAAATCAAATACAAAAAGAAACTGAAACAAATCAAACGCATTAAGTACAACATAGAAAAACTATGTGATGAAGATACTACTCCCTTTCAGCCGTTTAAACTTGCTTTGATGCAAATACAAATTAAAATATATCAAATCTATATATATAATTTCCCTATTTGTGTGTTCCTCTTTTTTTGTCTATCCAGAGCTTTTTGAAGCCCACTGATGAGCTACAAAGCTGAAAATTGGCATGCTTATAGTAAAACACCTGGGGCAGATCTTAACGTAGCCGGATTTTCGATTTTTTGCCTGTGGGCGGAGAAATAAGCGGGAAAGTGGGCGTGGCAAAGTGCAATTTTTTGACGTTTTTGCTTTATTTAAAGCCCCCAAATGACTTAGGAATCTGAAAATTTCCTAGAATATAGTCCTAACGATGCCGCATATCCCCAAGTAGTCGGATTTAAAATTTTCGCAATGTGGACGAAGAATTGAGGGGAAAAGTGGAGTGGCAAAATTTATATTTTTTTAACATTTTTACTTCTTTTGAAGCCCCTAAATGACTTAGGAAGCTGAAAATTTCCTAGAATATAGTCCTAACGATGGTGCATATCCCCAAGTAGTCGAATTCAAAATTTTCGTAATGTAGGCGGAGAATTGAGGGAAAAGTGGCTCGGCAAAGTTGGGATTTTTTAAAATTTTTACTTCTTTTGAAACCCCAAATGACTTAGGAAGCGGAAAATTGCATAGCATTTAGTTCTAACAATGAAGCATATCCTGAAGTAATTGGATTTCAATTTTTTAAACTGTGGAAGGAGAATTAAGAGAAAAATGGGGCGTGACAAAATTGTGTTTTTTAATATTTAATTTGAAGACCCCAAATGATATATGAAGATGAAAATTGGCATTTTTGCTTATTTTAAAGTCCTCTAATGACTTAGGAAGCTGAAAATTTTCTAGCGTATAGTCCTATCGAAGCATATCCTGAAGTAGTCAAATTTTAAATTTTTGGACCGTGGGCGGAGAATTGAAAGGAAAATGGGGAGTGACAAAATTGAGATTTTTAACATTTTAACTTCTTTTGAAGCCCACAAAGGAAGCGGAAAATGCACAGAATTGGCATGTATATAGAAGGTTTCATGTGGAAGATCAACACGAGCCTGGATTTTTTATATCCAGTGTATGGGTGGTGAATAAGAAAGGCAAAGGGCGTGGTAAATTTATTTCCATCTATTTTCTGAATATATATTTTATTTTTTTGTGTTTCTCTTATTTTTTGTGTATCCAGCGCCTTTTGAATCTCATTGATGGAAAAGCTTAAAATTGGCATGTATATAATAAAACACCAGGGACAGATTCTTACGAAGTCGGATTTTTTGCCTGTGGGCAGCGAATTACGAGAAAAAGGGGGCAAAAATTTTTTTTTTTAACATTTAAGAGTATTTTTAAGCTCAGCCCCAATAAATACGGAAGCTGAAAATCCCGAACATGTAGTCCTTACTATGAAGTAATGTAGATGGAGAGTTGAGAGGAAAAAGGGGCAAGGCAATATTGTGTTTTATTTTTTTTATTTGACTAACTTTAAAGCCCTAATGACCTACACACAGAAAACAAATTTGCTAATTACCAACTGAAATTCAGTTGTTGCAAAAAAAATTCGGTTGATGCATTTGTGTTAAGGTTGTAACAACTAAATATCAGTAGTTACAATTAAAGTTTGTTAATACAACTATCTTTTAATTGAAACAACTAAAAAATTCATCTGACACAGCGAAATTAAATAGCAGCAACCGAATTTTGAGTTGATACAACTGAAAAATTCAGTTGGAAATTTATTTTTCTCTGTGTACGCAGCCGAAAATTGCAAGCATATTGTCCTGACACTGGAGCATATCCTTAAGTAGTCAGACTTAAAATTTTTGGACTGTGGACGGATAATTGAGAGGGAAAAGGGGCGTGGATACGAGTATAGTACTAACGATGGAGCTTATCATAAAGTAGTCAGATTAAAAATTTTGGAATACACAGAAAAAACAGTTTAATTGTGCCAGCCGAGTTAAGAGCCAACTGCATGGTTTAATTACAACAACTGAAATTTTCGGTTGCGATTACCGAAATTTATTTGGACCAACAGAAGTTAAATTTTCAAAACTAATTTTGGTTATGGCAACCGAAAATTTCGGTTGTTGTTATTAAACTATGCAGTTGGCTTTAAATTCGGCTGGCACAACTAAACTGTTCTCTCTGTGTAGGGACGGAGAATTAAGAGAGAAATGGGCGTGGAAAAATTAGGTTTTTACATCTTACCTAATTTTGAAGACACCTTATGACCTTGAAAGATGAAAATTAGAATACATATGGTACGGACAATGCCAAAGATCAACTCTGACCTGGATATCCAGTGAAAGGGCGGAAATACAAAAAATCCGTTGTGAATTTTGTTCAGTTTGTATATATAATCTGTAACGTAGCCGGATTTTCGGCCTTTAAGTCAGGGGGAGTGGCGGAAGACGGCGAAATTTAGTTTTTAAATATTTAAACTATTTCTGAAACCCCTAATGACTAAGGAAGCTGAAAATTGTAAAGCATAAATTATCCTTATGAAGTCAGATTTAATATTTAAACTGTGTACGAAGAATTATAAGGAACAATTTAAGTGGAAAAATGTTTGTGTTTTTTAACATTTTAACTAATTTTAAAACACTTCATGATAAAAAGAAAGATAAAAATTGCCATGTATATTGGAGTGATCATGGGACAGATCCACACGATGGATTTTTGATATCCGGTTTATGGACGGAGAGACGAAATGGGCGTGCTAAATTTAGTTCTAAAATTTTATCAATAAAACCTTTTATACTCATTAAATTTTTTTCCAGTTTGGGAAATATATTGATGTAACTCAATCTAGCAATATTAAATTTTTGAAGCACAAACATAATTTTTTTTTAAAGTTTGGTAAAATATTAGAACTATTGAGAAAAGTGATTTGGTGTTCCGCCTGGCAGGGACAGGCTATTCGACTAGTATATATATAAATATCGAAAAGGTGGACTGAAGGACTGATAGTTCCTATTCCACTTCGTCACTGCAATAATTGACGAAGTAACACTACTTTATACAAAAAAAAAATTATCGAATTGGCATTGTTAGCTGAGAAACTATCACTCATAACAGTAAGATGACTCCTGAGTTTAAAACCATTTATGGGTCAAATTTATTACTCACAGAGGGCTTTCTTACAATTTTTTTTTATAACGATTGGACATCAAATGACAAAGCTATGAACAAATAACGATTTTTACGGTACCAAAATTAAGCGTGAAAAATGGGAACTTTTCTTTTCTCCTTTATGACCGACCCAGTCTACTATACATAGAGATAGTATGTGGGATAATGTCCCGGAAAAACTAATAATCATTATGCTAAGCATACACGAAGATGCGCCTAACTATGTATACTGCAACGGAAAATCCTCCGAATTACCTAGCATAAAACAGGATGTTCGAGTTCGGCAGGGATGCGTTCTTTCGCCATTATTATTTTAGCTTGTTCTAGATGAGTTATAAAAGTAACCTTCATTGGCTTCAATTGGCGCAGATTACCAAAACCGAATTTTATTTAGAATCGCGGTTTTCGCAGGGGGGACTCCCACCATCTATGCACTACTGCCTGTACCACAGAGTGGTGAAGGGTATAGAATCACACGTGCATTCTTTTACACTAAATAAAAGGTTAATATTCAGCTCTAAAGTGGTGATTTTCGCGAAAGCCCCATACAAAGGTATTTAGTAGATAAAAAGAACCTCTATTTTTTGAACAGTTCCAACCACTTTCCGGAGTAGATCTTATCTACTGAATGTTTATATTCATATTTTTGTGTGATGTCGCGAATTCTGGAGTAGAAAAGAGTGCTAGTGCGTTTTGTTCTTGTGTTTCTTGTTGTCGAACCAGGATGTCTGAAATTTTAAGAAATATTTAATTTGTCTTTCACACTTTTCTCAATACAAACCATATATAACAAATCAAAAATTTATAATACATAATTATATTTAGACAAATACATAATTATAATTTACAGAAACAAAAATTTAAAAATTTTGTTATAATTTTGACAATACTGGCAAGATGTCACTTTAGACATCACTGCCACAGCATTGCTTAGATATGTTTTTATTACAAACTCTTGCTATTGCCGTTCTCTGCAAAATTCTTATTCCATTACTATTAAAATTGTTATTTACCGACCACTCTAATATGTATGAGTATTTATGTTTGGTTTTGCTTAGCATCCCATCTCATCCCAAAACTATCCATCCCATCACAATATTATTTCGCATCCCATGTCAATGTAATGAACGGTCCAGTTAACTACTTACTCTGTCCTTTCGTCACACGATAAAATGTTCGTTATGTATTGGATTTTATTATTTTCATTTTATTTTTTAACTTTTTTGGGGTAAAATGCTTACAAACATACATGTAGAACATGCGAAGTGGTCCAGTTTGGCAACTTTACTTTTCGAAATTATTAAATAGGCTGGTGGTGCGTGAAATGTTGTTCTTGCCACCATCAACCGGACAGTCGCTTTCGTGTTATTGTTGCTGTTTTGAAGCGGTTATTCTGTATATGACACACGCAAAATAGACTTAACTTTAACTTACATACTTGTACGCACTGATAGCGCGAAAGGGGTTGTTTGTACGAAAAACTGAGAAATGTTGTATGTAAAATATATTACAATACATTTTTACAATTCCAAGCCAGGCTAAGACAAGCTTTCAGTCATAACAAACTAATTTACGGGACCTAATGATAAGATTATTTTTTCTTACAAAAGACTTTTGATAAAATAAATTTTTCAACATTAAAACAAAAATTTTGAAAAGAAATTTTTTATTTAAATAAAAAAAAATTAGTTATTGTTCTAAAAAAAAACAAATGAGAGTGTTAAATTCGGCTGTGCAAAATCTTTTATACCCTCCAAAATGTAAAAAAAAATATTCCATGGGCGTTTTTTTGTGAGGGGGGTTGGTGGGAGACGTTGGGGGACAAATTTCAATATTGCAATAGATATTATCAAATGGATTTATTATGATTCTTGCAATTAATTAATACAATTCATCATTATTAAAATACATTTTTTATATCCACGCCCACAAAAGGGGGCGGTTAACATTTTTTTAATTTGTTTGCTTAACAAAAGTACAAAAAATCCTGCAAAGAAATTCGGTTTTTCTGTGGTTGGTTTAGTTCTTCAATAGGGAACCTTTTTCCCCTTAGTCCGATTTTGCCCATTTCCCAATACATATTTGTGCCAAACTTCGGAGGTCTAGCTCGTTTATTTTGGACTGTATCGTGTCCTCTACAGACGGACGGACATCGCTAGAATATCTAAGAATCGATCGATGCTTTTCACACGGAATGACCAAGTGAGTATACCCCCATACTGTGGTTGGAGGGTAACAAAAAAAAACCTGGACCGATTTTGCTGAAATATCAATATCAAAATGAGCAGAAAAATTTCCACACTCTTTGCGTCTTGAACATTTTTTTTTTTAAATTTCTTTTGCATTTTTTAAATGAATTTATACAAAAACTTAAAAAATATTAAAAATATAATTTTCCGCAATAAAAAAATTAAATTTTAGTGCAACAGCATAAGGGTTTAGCAAGGTATTTATGAAAAGCTACCGCATCCAACGCGCTTTTTATGATACTTAAAGTTTTTAACTAGAGATGGGCACGTGAGCAGATTAGAGCGTTATTCATGTGATTCACGCGTAATTGTGACTGAATTCAATTTTACTCACGTGATTGTGAGTGTGCGTGAGTAAGATTTTTACGTGAGTGTGCGTGAGTAAGATTTTACGTGAGTGAGTGTGCGTGATTCGATTTTTTTGCGTGAGTTGTCGTGATTTATTTTCTCTTCATATTTACTTTCGTAACAAAAAAAGCAACAACAAAATTGTAAAATTTGGCTTTACTTAATTAAGATTTCGTTCGAACAAAGCAATAAAAAACGTAAAATTTCGCTGAACTTTAAATTTTGCTGAAAACTTTGAAAGATTTTTGAAATTTTAGTTTTTGTGTAAATAAAAGTTTCGTGAGTGTGAGTCAAAGTGAGTGTGATTGAAGATTACGTGTGTGTGAGTTTTACTCACGTGATTGTGAATGAGTGTAAGTAGAAAAAATATGATCGTGAGAGAGTGTGCGTGATTAAAAAATTCCTGCCGTGAGCGAGCGTGAGTCAAAAATCACTCACGCGCCCATCTTTATTTTCAACCCATAGAAATTAGACAGAGGTGAGATCGCATCGGACGCAACACAGTTCTATGTACTTCCACCTTTAGTGTTTTTTAATTAGATACAATACAATACAGTAAGAAAATTCGGTCGGTCAGACCCTACACCAGTATTTACCGGAAAATGTGTCCAAAGCCCAAACATTGATCCGATTGGATCTATCTATTGTACGATCTTTGATTAGTGTAGAAACTCACACAAACGAACTTTGATAGGTATATGCTGGTTTTTGTTGAAAATAGATCGATGAATTTGAATTTCATATATGGCGAAATTTTTATATGAAGTCTAAGTCCAGGAATGGTCCAATTGTAATCAGATTTAATAAGATTACCAAAGTCCACGTTTTACATTCGCAAACAAAATATATACATCAAATACAAAAAATATTAAAAAATATAAGGAAGGGTTTTATTATTATTCAAGGAGAGGTCTGGCCCTTACGTCCGGCACTGCGACCCTTATAGCTCTTTTGTTTCAAGATCTATTAATTCAAACTCAGTTCAACATTCCTAATGAACATTTGAACAGAGGATGGAGAAGCCCTCCTTATATCCTTTGAGTTAAGTAATTCCTGTGCCCAGTTTCTGTAACTATGCGAAAACTTTTCGCATCGAGAAAAATAAAACAATATTGTAGTCATTTAGTTTTTAACAGGGTGACTACAACGTTGCTAATGTAAAAAACATCGAATACGAAAAAAATGCAAAGCTATATTTTTAAATCACTCTGTTAAGTATAAGATGACTATAATGTTCATTTATTTTTTTCGATGCGGAAACTTTTCGCATAGTTACAGAAATCGGGTACTGGTTTAAGAACCGTCGTCTGATCCTACAAATTGCGATGCACTCACACAATATGTGTTGCGTTGTTTCTACTTTCTCCAACCAAAGTCGACACAAGGACGTTATGTGTTGCATTGTTTCTACTTTCTCCAACCAAAGTCGACACAAGGACGATTTTGAAATGTTTAAAATATGCAAGTCATAATTACAGTCCGGTAAGAAAACCTTTCAGTAACCTAATGTCACTTTTCGTTTGATTTAGAATTCTTCCATATGATAGTGGCGCGATTAGTGCTTTGGATTGACGTAGACCTCTCGAATCAGCTTCTACCGGTCCAATGGTGCGTCCGAGAGGGGTCATTAGTGAGACCGACCCCCATTTATTTTTACCCTACAACATTTTTTCAAAACATACCTACGCCCTATCTCCACTCCCTAAGTAGGCTCCCATACAAATAACAGTTGGAGCAAATTTTATAAAAATGTAATTTTGTATGGGAGCCTACTTAGGAAATTGAGATAGGGCGTAGGTATATTGAAAAAACTGTTGAAGGGTAAAAATAAATGGGGGTCGGTCTCACTAATGACCCCTCTCGGACGCACCATTGGACCGGTAGAAGCTGATTAAATAAAACAAATTTACAAAAAATAAAAAAAATTGTATGGGGACCGCCTTAACAGTTAAAGATAGAGGGTAGGTGTGTTCAGAAAAAATGGACTAAAAAAATATTGTGGATCGCTCATACATTTTGTTGCTCTAAGGGCACTATTAGGGCAGTTAGAGCGGTTGGAACAAATTTTAAAAAATGTCGTTTTGTGTGGGAGCCCCCTTAGAAATTGGAGATAGGGTATTAGTTTGTTCCAAAGAAATGTTAAGACGTAAAAATGAATGGGGGTCGGTCTTATAAAGGACCCCTCTATGACGCACCATTGGATCAGTAGAAATGATTTTAAGATTGGAAAATTAAAATAAAAATTTTTTAAAAAAATTATAAAAAAATATTAATAATCGTTATCCCACATTCCTCCTGGGCAAAAAATTTGTAGAATTGATAGAAGTTTTACACAAAAAAAATTCAAAAAAATCGAAGAGTACAAACATTTTCAAAAATGAGATTTAAATATTAAAACTTAGAAATCGCAAACTAGAGCGCTTTTAAGAATTTTTTGTAATTTGTTTTTTTTTTAAGTAAAAAAACTAAAATTTTGAAAAAAAAATTGAAATTTGGACCATTATTGAAGAAGTTATGATTAAAAGAAGTTTGAGTAAAGGAACAAACTACCAATTTTTAAAAATTCGATATCTTTTGAACGGGTCATCAAAAAAATCTGAAAATTTACCACGAAGGAGTTTTCGAAGGGTACTAAAAACTGTAAACAAATTGGGGAAATCTAAAAAAAAAGTTTTTCAAAGTGTCCGATTTCACATGGAATGCCCCATATATAAAAGAGTAATGTGACTGACTGACTGACATACTCATTCATCATCGCCCAGCCCAAACCGCTGATGCTAGAGACTTGAAATTTGGACTGTAGGTCAACCTCCCGGAATGTAGACCCACTAAGGCTGGATTTTTGCCAATGTTGATTCTAAGGGGGTAAAAAACTGTACTTTTGGTACTTTTTATATCTCCTGAAATAATGGTCATAGAGACTTGAAATTTGGACTGTATGTTCACCTCCCGGAATATAGATCCAGTAAGGCCGGATTTTTGCCAATGTTGATTCTAAGGGGGTAAAAAGGGTAAAAAAAATTACCTTTGGCACCTTTTATATTTCCTTAAATAATGGTCCTAGACACTTCAAATTTTGAATGTAGGTTCAGCTCCCGGAATATAAATCTATTAAGGCTGGATTTTACCAATGTTGATTCTAAGGGGTAAAAAGGGTAAAAAATTGTACTAGAAACTTAAAATTTGCAACGTGTGTTCACCTCCCGGAAAAAATATTCACCAAGGCTGGGTTTTTGCCAATGTTGACTCTACGGGGGTAAAATGGAAAAAAGTGTACTTTTTTAATTTATGGTACCTTTTATAAAAAGTACCTTTTATAAAATGTACCTTTTATAAAAAGTACCTTTTATAAAAAGTACCTTTATTAAAAAGTACCTTTTATAAAAAGTACCATTTATAAAAAGTACCTTTTATAAAAAGTACCTTTTATAAAAAGTACCTTTTATAAAAAGTACCGTTTATAAAAAGTACCTTTTATAAAAAGTATCTTTTATAAAAAGAACCTTTTATAAAAACTACCTTTTATAAAAAGTACCTTAAAAAAAGTACCTTTTACAAAAAGTACCTTTTACAAAAAGTACCTTTTATAAAAAGTACCATTTATAAAAGGTACCTTTTATAAAAAGTACCTTTTATAAAAAGTACCCTTTATTAAAAGTACCATTTATAAAAAGTACCTTTTATAAAAAGTACCTTTTATAAAAAGTACCTTTTATAAAAAGTACCTTTTATAAAAAGTACCTTTTATAAAAAGTACCTTTTATAAAAAGTACCTTTTATAAAAAATACCTTTTATAAAAAGTACCTTTTATAAAAAGTACCTTCTATAAAAAGCACGTTTTGTTAAAAGTACCGAAAGTACACTTTTTGGTACTTTTTTATTTCCTGAAATAATAATCATAGAAACTTGAAATTGGAAAAGGTTCCAAAAAATATAATGGTCACAGAAACTTAAAATTTGGAATGTAAAAACCTTCGGCGAAAAAAAAGATGTGGAAAAGTACTTTTTGGAAATTCCGTTTCTTAACGGGGATAAAAAGTACTTTTAATATTTGCTGAAACAATGATCCTATATAATAGAAATATGGAGTATAGGATACATCGGTGAAGAAAAAACATTCTGGAGGAGGTTCTTTTTGGAAATTCCGTTTCTAATGGCGTAATAAAGTGTACTTTTGGTACTTTTTTTGTTCCTAAAATAATGACCTTAGAAGAAGGAGATGGAATTGGAAATGAAATGGAGTAGAACGGGGAACAAAATGGAATAGAGCAGGGAACAATATGGAATGACATTTTTACTCAAATTTTTCGTGTTTTTTTTCATATTTTTTCCCTCTATATATTTTTTCACTCAAACTTATTTTTTTTATTCCAACTTCTTTTTTCACTGAAATATTTATTCACTCAAAATCCAAAATCCCGACATAAGGGCTCGAAAATTGTCAATATATTTTTCCCCGGGAACAAACAGGATAACATACCCGCGAAGTTATTCAAATTTTATTGTTTAAATTATTCATTGAAATATTTTTTTATGGAAGACTTAAATGTCCACAAGTAAATAAAACAAAGACTACGTAGGGGAATTTTTTGGACATCGATAGAGTAATCGTTTCAATCAAATTATATTATATTTTTCAATCAAATTTGGTTTGTGAGTGTTTTCACACTTATTAAAGATTTTACAAAAGATAGATCCAATCGGTCCATGTTTGAACTTAGGACACTGCTGTAGGGTATTATATGGTCGGGCTTGACCGACTATAATTTTCTTACTTGTTACTTTTAAGATAGCAAAAAAAAAATATTAAGATTTCTTCGGAGATTGCAAACGCTAATGATCAGTTAGCAACTCCTTCCAATCGTAGTAGGGTGCTGAAATTGCTCGCTAAGATGCCATCTTTCATATTTTGAGGTACGTTGAGTTGTGCGATGTACTTGATATTTTCCAATATGTTGATGGCCACACTAATGATAATCTAACTCAAAATAAATTACTTACAAAAAGAAAAATACTGTTATGAAGTTTTTTCTTGTTGATATGCAATGGTAAGCAAATATGCTAAGTCCATAAAAATTAAAAAACACATACACTGCCGCTCACTTGATTAGGTTCACTAACTTTTACATTTTTACTCCAATTTCTCTTAAAATATACTTTAAGAGAACAATTTGTTTGAACTAAAATTAAGAGATATTTTGTATACTAACAATTTCGAAAATTAAAACTAACGGTAAAATAGAGAGCTTTTCTTATTTTTTGCTTTTAAGTAAAAATGCAGTAAAAACACTTGTAAATTTTAGCTCACTTGATTAGGTTCATCAAGAATAAAATCAGTTTAGCTTAAACAATAGATAAAATTGTTTACTATTTTAGTGTTTTAGAATATTTGCAATATTAAAATAATAAAAAAAAATATAATGGGACGGAAAAAGCCGTTAACTGAAGAAGAAAAAGGGAAAATTAAGGCATTTATTGAATGTGGCCAAAGTCATCGGAATATTGCAAAAAAAATTGGTCGAAGTCAAAATGTTGTGAGCAATTTTGCAAGAAAGCAGTCTGATTATGGAAAAAACATGAAAGGACGAACGCATAGAGTCACAACAAAAGCGGATAGAAGAGCTATCATAAGAGCTGCATCCAATTCCTGTAATTCTGCTGCAAAAATAAAGCAAAAAACGGGTGTTACAGCAAGTCTAGCTACCGTAAAACGTATTATACGAAGTGCCAAGCATCTAAAAAGATTAAAAATTAAAAAAGCCACCTCTGAATGCCACTCGTAAAGCAAAACGACTCCAGTTTGCCCGTGAATACATGTCTTATAAAAAGGAATGGCAACGTATTGTTTTTTCGGATGAAAAAAAGTTTAATTTGGAAGGTCCAGACGGTTATAATTATTATTTCCATGATTTACGAAAAGAAGAACGTTATCTAAGTCGTCTGCATAGCTGTGAGGGTAGTGTGATGGTGTGGGGGGCAATTTCATACTATGGGACATGTGAGCTTCAATTTCTTTCATCTAGAATGAACGCGATTAACTACAAATCCGTTCTCGAAAAAGCGTTTCCCCATTTTTCTACTGTCTTTGGACCCATTCCGTGGATTTTCCAACAAGATAATGCCCCGATCCATACTGCAAGGCTTGTAAAAGAATGGATTCGGTGCCAAAACGTCGATATTTTGGAGTGGCCACCATACTCTCCTGACCTGAATATTATAGAAAATGTTTGGGGATTGCTTTCTCGCAAAGTTTATGAGTCGGGCAGACAATATGAAAATAAAGAAGCCTTAATTGAAGGAATAAAAAAATCATGGGTCGAAATTTCCTTGCCTTTAATAGAGAATCTTTATAACTCCCTTCCAAATCGTATTTTTGAAGTTATATCGAATAAAGGAGGATATACACATTATTAAATCATTATTAAAACATTATAAAAAATTTTTAAGAATAAAAAAGTTACTTTAAAATTATTTGTTGTTGTTGTTTTTTGAATTAAATTCGTTGAACCTATTCAAATGAGCCAAAAAATTACGTTCTAAAACGTAGTATTTAAAAAAAAAAAATTAAAAAATTGTTATTTGTTATTGTTGCAATTTTTGCTCTTTTATTTACATTATATTGCAATACTTTAAAATTTTACAAGTAATAAACCCAATTATTTTTTTTTTTTTTTTTGGAAAAAAGTAGTTTGTATGTGAAGAAAATAGTGAACCTATTCAAGTGAGCGGCAGTGTACTTAGTCCAGCTGAAAATTGCGCACATTTCATTTAAATAAATTTCTTCAATAGAATTAAACACAATTTCAGTTTATCTTTTTATTTTCAAATTTTGACCAATATTATGCGAATATTAATAAATCTCTTTCGGAATTCTAATTGATAAATATAAAATTTTAAATAAAATAAAAATGCTAAAATGGAATCTTTAAATTTTAAATGGTTTAAGTTAAACAAACCTTGGTTTAATTAAACTTAATTGAACTAAGCCAGTTTTAAATAAATTAGATTAACTACTAGATTTAACTAAAATTTCAAATTGAATCTTCGAATTTCAAATAATTTAACTACTTTGTTAAACTAAACCAGGTTAAGGTAAACCACGGTTTACTAAACCAGGTTTAATCAAACTTGGTTTAACTAAGCTTACTTTAACTGGTTGAAATTGGTCTGGCATTGGTCCCCTTGTAAGAGAAATTGTTTGAGAAAATAATAGTACAGTCAAAAAAAAAAAAACTTGTAAAGTTACCAATAAATCTCGTGATTTTACGAGGCTATTCTCGTAAAATAGAACGTAGGTAAAATTCTCGTAAAATTACGAGGATTTCCTCGTAATTTGGAAATCGCCAAAAATTGGTAAAATTACCAATTTTATTGGTAAAAATATTGTTTTAAAACCGCAAAAATAAAAAAAATATGGTAAACTTACAAGAAAAAATGGTAAATATGTTTAAAAAAATGGTAAACTTACAAACCAAAATGCTAAATTAACAAAAAAAAAATTTTTTGTTACACTCAAAATAATTCTACAGTAAAAGGTTTAGTAAATGATTTTATACCAAAATCTACTAATTCGTTAGTAATTTTAGTATCTTCAAAGTACTAAAATTAGTAATTTTTACTGGTTTTGAATAATATTAGTAAAAAATTTTAGTATTGGTTACCAATTCCTGCACTAGGTCCTTTTGGACTAAATTTTTTTTTTTTTTTTTTTTTCATTCATTTATTTTATTGAATCTTAAATTATGTGAACTAACAATAAGTATTCAAATCTTAAGACTAATATAACTTAATATTAAGTCCAGCCAGTGCCAGACAAAATTTCATTTGCTCATAAATTATCCAATGTTTTCAAAAGCATCATCCTTCACTTTAGTGTGCCAAGTCAGCAGTGGCCCTCCTTCTAAGGGGTTGGTGACCACGATTATTTAAAAGATTGCGTGCTAACTTGTTTGGATGTGACTCCAGTTTTCGTAAGTAGTTTTGGGTATGTCTCACAATTTCATCTTTAACAAGGGAAACATTGAGATCTCTGTGTATGTTTAAGTTTCTAACATACCAGGGGGCATCAGTAATCATTCGCAAAATATTGTTCTGTTTTCTCTGTATTTTTTCCACATTAGACGCAGAGGCAGTGCTCCATAACTGAATACCATAGCACTATATAGGTTTTATAATCGAACTGTAGATCAATAGTTTACAGTCTGACTTAAGTTTCGAGTTTCTCCCAATTAACCAATAAACTGCAATAGTTTTCAATTTTATCTGGGTTAATTTTGCATCTATATGGTTTTTCCACGTAAGACGACGATCCAGATGAATTCCTAGGTACTTAACCGTTGTATGTTGAGGTACAATGTGATTATTAATCCGAATTTGGGGGCAAGTTTCTCGTCTTAACGTGAACGTTATGTGGATGCATTTCTGCTCATTAACTTTAATTTTCCACTTATTTAACCAGTTTTCTAATTCAAGAATGTGACTTTGCAAAATACGAGTTGCTTCAAGTGGATTGTTATGGGAGCTTAAAATCGCTGTATCATCAGCAAATGTGGAGGTATGCGTATTTCGATTAGTTGGCATATCAGAGGTGTACAAAATATACAAAAGCGGTCCCAAAATACTACCTTGTGGAACTCCAGCTTGTATGATTTGAGGGGTACTGACAAAATCGTTTTCCTTTACTGTGAACTTACGATCTGTTATGTAATTTTCGAGTAACTTATGTGTATTTGGTGGTAACATATTTTTTATCTTATAGAGTAAACCTTCATGCCAAACCTTATCGAACGCCTGTGAGACATCAATAAAAAGTGCGGAACAATATTTTTTTTCTTCATAGGCTCTTCTAATTTCACCTACCAGTCTATGAACTTGCTCAATTGTGGCATGTTTTTTCCTGAATCCAAACTGGTGATCGGGGATAGTGTTGTTCTGAGCGACATGAGTTGTTAATCTGTTCACTAACAGTTTTTCAAAAAGTTTGGATAAATTGGATAACAGACTGATAGGCCTATACGATTCCACTTTTGTGTGATCTTTGCCTGGCTTGGGTATCATTTTAACGAGAGAAATTTTCCATTCTGGGGGATAATGTTGAAGGCGTAATATAGCATTAAAAATAAAAAGAATTATTCTTAATGCTATTCGGGGTAACTCCAGAAGCATTTTATTACTGATCTTATCAATACCAACCCAATTAGAAATATTGTCTTTAAGACAATGTCAGTAATGATTCATCAGGTAGAAGTCAGCAAGTGAACACATTTTACTAAAGACATCTTAAGGACATGTCATAATTTTTGTCGGAGCACCCCAAGTTCTATAAATGTACTGACTTGTCTATAAGTTGTCTTATCAATTTAGAAAAAATTGTGTCTTTAATGCTGACAATTATATAGCAAATCCGACCAATCACAAAATTTTTTTTTTCCGATGTAAAATCGATGTAATTTTGTTTAATCCTTTAAAACTCTTTTAATTTTCCTTGTAATTAAAAAAATATAATTGAATTGGTCTTAAAACAATAAAAAAAATAAAAAAAAAAAATTCGCGAACGGGGATTGAACCGAGGCCAAAAATCTACAACACGTAAGCTGTCGCACCTGCTAGACAATTAGGCCAACCACAACTTAAAATTGTTTGTATTAAAATATATTTTGAAATCATAATATTTTCAAATTTGTCAAAAACAAAATAAATTGAATATATCGTCACCTTAATTGTAAAGGGCTCCTGCATTATTTTTTTTGTAAATAATTTTTTTTGTTTTGTATAAATAATATCAAAAACAACTAAGATACGCTTAAATAACTCTAACAAAATCTTGTTAAATAGGATGAAGCCAAATTCCAATTAATATTTTAAAAAATGTTATATTTGAGGAAGAAAAATTCATATTGTAGCATTTTCCAATTCAGGTGACGAAATATATATAACAGGACAATTCAAATAATAAATTAATTTAAATTTGTTTTTAAATAAACACATTTATTATCGAAGTTTGGCTAAAGGGGTAAGGTGCTAGACCAGTGAACAGAAGGTTCTGAGTTCGCGGACCAAGTGAGGCAGATCAAAATAGTAAGTTTTAAAAAACTAAATTTAAGAAATGGACAGATACAAATAGTAAGTAGTGTAAATTAAAAGACGTGATTAGTAAATTTTAAATTTTTGCACGATCTCAGACGTACTATGTACATGTCATAATGTAGTCAGCACTATTGACTACCTGCATACTTGTCGGTGATGAATTTTGACAAAATACTTGAAAAAGTCAGGAGGTGTCATGAGGTTTTTTGTATGGTCAGAGATTTTTCAGTCAGCAGGTACACTGACATTGTTATAAGGAAGTCTTTGAGATGTCTTTACGACATTTCTAATTGGGAAATGCCTTTTTGGGGTTTAATTCACAAACTGCCTTTTCGACCTCTCGCATCTCAAACCGAATGGGTGCTGCTACGCGCTGGGGTAAAATTAGTGGCAACTCTACTATAACACTTGATTCATTTGGTGCGAATACATTTTTCAAGTGCTCAACAAACAGATTTCCTTTTTCAGTATCATTTCTAGCCCAACCTCCATTTGGTTTGCGCAAAGGAGGCTTACATAAGACAGGTCTTTTTAAATTTTGTGTAGCACGCCATAACGAGTAATCGGTTTTTGATGTAGGCTCCCGATTTTCAAGAAATCTATTTAGTGCATCCGTTCTCTGAGATTCTAACAATCTCCGTAAGTTGTTCGTGCATTCCTTAAGTTGTGCTTTTAATCGTGGAGATCTGTGCAGTTGCCACTCTCTACGAGCTATTCGTTTTTCAATTAAGAGTCGTTCGACATCAGCAGAAAAAAATATATTTTGTCTGGATTGTAGGGGGGGTTTAGTAGCAAGTTGAGCAGCTAGTTTGAGATTAGTTTCGAAATTCTTGAGCGAGAGGTCAATTTCCTCTGGTGTTCTTAGCGATATGTTTTCCGAGCAATGAGTACTGAGAAACTTTTTATATTTTAGCCAATTTGTTCCTTTGCCTGTCAGTGCTAAGTCACCAGTGGGGGATACAATTTCTCGGGGGTTAAATAGAGTAACAATAGTGGGTGTGTGGTCTGAAGAGAGTTCCAAAGATGATTCTACACTTACAAAATTCCTTTTTATATTTCTAGTCACTCCAAAGTCGATAAGATCTGGAATCTTATTACGGTCTGAAGGCCAGTATGTCGGTTCTCCGCTTGAGACCACATCCAGACCCATTTTAGAAATTGTATCAAACAACACACGACCTCTAGGAGTAATGAGGCGTGACCCCCAGAATGTATGCTTAGCATTGTAGTCGCCAGCAGCCAGAAAGCGTGAACCTAGAGATTCGAAGAAAGTCCTATACTGATTATCAGTAATTTTAAATCTGGGGGGAGCATAAATTGACGAAATCACAAGGTTCATATCAAACTCGTTTACGCATAAAGTAGTGGCTTGAAGATAATCTTCACAAAGATCACACATAAGATAATGTTTTAGTCGAGATTTAATTAAGATGCCTGAGCCTCCACATGACCTGCCTCTGGGGTCCTTTGTATCATACAATGTGTAACCATCTAAAGCGAAAAGACTGCGAGGGGTTAAATGGGTCTCAGAAACAAGCATTATATCAATTTGCTTGTTTCTGAGAAAATAATCGAGTTCGTCTTTATGCTGGCGTATGCCGTTTGCGTTCCAGTAACATATTTTCAAACTGTTCATGGCTTACTAACTAAAATTTAGTTAAATTTTTAGTATTGAATACCCACGTTTTTTTTTGGGTGTAAACAACATAAGTCCTCGTAATAAAATCATTTTTTTAAAATAACTGTTTTTTTTTGTAAATTAACTAGAATTTTTCAAAAATTTGTCCACTTTTTTTTTAAATATTTTTCAATAAAAAAAAAAAAAATACAAAAAAAATGTTTTTTTTGTTAAACAACATAAATCCTCGTATTACATAATTTTTGTAAAATAACAGTTTTTTTTTGTAATTCAACTAGAATCCTCGTAATAAAAACTTTGTTGTAAAATTACATTTTTTTTTGTAAAATAACCTTTTAAAATTGTAGAATACAATTACGAAAATAAACTTGTAAAATTACCAATAAAACTGCAGTTCTCGTTTGAGCAAAGTACTAGATTTTTTGTTAAAAAACAAGGAAAATTGTTAAATATTGGTAGAACGGGATTACAAGGCATTTTACCAGTTTATTTTTTTGAGTGTATTTCCCCTCAAACCGAATACAACTTTATATATTTTTCAACAAATGTGTTTCAATAAATTGTAATGAAATTTCCCTTTAAAGGAAAAATTACCATCTATCATACAAGATCAATCAACAAATATTATTTATTGTTGAAAACTACTTTAGTGGATATCATGACGAAATTTAAAAATTGAATACACATAAATTAAATTTTTCTTAAAGAACTTATTTGTATTTTATTGTTACTAAATAAGCAAAATGCGCGTTATTTTGCTTTACGCCTTTTCGTTGCCCTTTCATCCTGTTTTTCTAGCCTCCCTGTTCTTTTGATAACAAAACCGAAAACACTTGCTTTATTTTTTGCTGGCATGTCTTACTATGTCCAGGACAAAATTTGTTTCATCATCCCCAACGGCATAAGGGATCAAATACATTTCAAATCAAAAAAATAAAAAAAAAAGTAAAAAAAACTTAGCATACATACAACATATGCATTTACAAATCTATGTTAATTAGCGTTCCTCACGTTTTTGACAACATAATAGTTTTTGATTTATGCATGATTCCTGTGAGCGATGTAACTTTACGAGTTTTTAACAATAATTTTGCAATTTTACAAGCTTTTTACCATTAAAATTGTAAATTTAAAACTTTTTTGATGAAAAAACTTACAAGGAATTCTCGTGACTTTACTTGATTTTTTGGTAATTTCTATTTTACGAGAATTCCTAGTAAAAATTACGAGCATTTTTTGTAATTTTACAACCCTTTTACCAATAAAATTGTAAATTTAATTTTGTAAAATTACCTTGGAAATTTGTAAAATTAGGAAAAAATTGTAAAATTACAAAAAAAAATTGTAAAATTACAAAAAAAATGTAAAATTACAAAAAAAAAATTGTAAAATTGCAAATGAAAATGTAAAATTCCATCAAAAATTTGTTGTTAAAAAAATTTCAAATATTGGTAAAATGGGGTTACGAGACTTTTTCTAGTAATTTGACAACTTTTTTTGAGTGTAGCACTGATAGAGCGATATTGTCTTTTCAGTTCTGACTGAAACATTATTTCGTTATGAGCAAATCCATGGGAAATTTAACAGACGGATCACCGATTTTGTTTAATTTTGGTTATTTTATAGAGCTTCGTAAATGATTAAAACCCATATTTTTTTTTTGGATCAATACTTCGGAAAATATGGGCGTTTAAAAAAGCGCTTCTTTAGCAATATTGGCTTTATAGACAGTTTTTTTTAAATTTTTGTACTCGGAAACCGTAAGTCGTACGAAAAAACTGATAAAGACAATATTGTAGATACAATTATGAAGATTTAAATTAAAAAAAAAAAATTCAAAAATTCAACAAAAAATTTTAAAAACAATATTTGAATGTCCTTTTTTCCTTAGAAGGATACCATGGATTCCCAAAAGCAAAATTTTGTTGTAAAGTTTAGAATGCCAATTTAAGGCTGTTAAAATTTCAGAGAGGTGTTTTTTCGTATTGTTGAGCAATAAATTTTTAAAGTTGGTGATATAGCTAAATTTTGAAATAGTTTGAAAGTTACATAAATATAAGCAATTTTTTTTGCAAACACTATTTACCGATATTTTCAAAATGGCAATATCTCGAAAACCAGCCATTAGATGTCAAAATCTTTACAAGATTCGTGTTAAGCATGGTAAATGCAATAAGATATGTGGTCTAATTTAAAAAAAAAAAAATTGAAATATACAATGGGAGTTGGCATTTATTTTCATCAAAAAAATATGTACTTTGATAGGTATTGCATAGGGGAGCTATTTGCCATCGGAAACTCATTTCGGTCACATTTGAGTTGGCATATTTTGTAGGATATCACTTGTAGGATATAAAAAGTGTAGAAATTCGTTATTTCAAATTTAAACTTTACCTTAAGGGGAGTCTCCCTGGTGTCACCCTCCGATCTTTATAAAATATCGATATGTTGTTCAGAACGAAAATTAATTTGACACCTATTTTTTTTGTTAGCAACCCAAACTCATTTTTAGGGGGTCGATTTGTATGGGGGGAAGTTGACCTTTTTCAATTTTTTACGATTTACGCCAAATTATTTACTCAAAATTAATATAGGCATATTTGGTATCAGATTAAAGGTATTTAAAATACCTATCTCGTGATGCTAACAACGCACATTGGTTCCAAATCAAAATCTAGCTGGACAAAAGTCCAAAAATTAGTGTCCTTAAAATTGGGAATTAATAGTGCTAGGGGCAAGCTAAGGGTGTGTTCTGATCAAACTAATAACCATTTTTTGGAATTAGGTCTTTAACTTTGTTAAATATGCGAATGAAATAACATTTTTGGTATCCAATATTAAAAAAAAATATTATATATCACAAAATCCACCAGAAAACACATAAAAAATGCTATTTTCTGACCTTAGGTCTTTCGATTTTCTTTATATTAACGGTATGCATTCTCAATAAAGCCAATAAAATATATCCATTTTCAGTTTTTTTAATTTTAAAAAAATCGCGATTTTTTTGCGAATTTAATTTTCTTCAAAAATTTAAAAAATCAAAAAAGTATATTAATTTGAAGAGACATATCAGTATCTATCGGATTTCTACGATTCAAAAAGCATTTGATTCAAACGTTCGTCCTTTTTTATACCAATGCACTATAGGAAATTTTACCCATTTTTTGGCCAAAAGTCAAAATTAAAATTTTTGCAAACATTATTTTTTTTCACATTAATATAAAAAAAAACTTAACAAAGTAAACAATTCTTTCTCAATTTTTCGACAGAATTGATGTACTGTCACTTTATCAGTAGTTTTTCTTGCAATTTCTTACTTAGTTATAAAATAACGATTGAGAGCAGCGAATTTTGTGATAGCTTCTAACAAAAGTTTTTATATTAAGAATTTATAGTTTTTAAAAACTAAAAAATGGAAAATAATGTCAAAGGTGAGTACTTTAATGATAAATAGTGAAATGTTGGTGAACTCATCTATTAGATCGATTTTATTGGAAAAATTGAAGTGACCTTAAGATAAACTTATTGAAGTATGAATTGGAATTTTATTTTGACTTTAAAAAAAATGATAGCATATGTTAGCTATAAAACCATAAAAGTTCTCTAGGACAATCAATTACCTTCCGAATTTAAAAAATTTCAAGGTCGGATATGTGCAAACTTTTTTTTTATACCCATTTTTCCAGGTGACTACTGAGTGCCAAATTCAGAGTTATTTAATACATGGCGAGAGAAATAAAGCAGAGGTGGATAAGGAGCCGCTATTTCTGACCATTTCTTTTCATACATTGCTGAGAGTGAATGTTTCGAAAACTTTAAACAATATGTAAAGGAGGAATTAAGAATATTTTGTTCAAATATAAATATGAAAAGGATTAAAAGTAGTAGGAGTTTGAAAATTTTTGAAAGACAGCATGCTGTTTGGCTTAAAGGCAATACTTGGCTAAAAAAAACTTGAAACGCAGCCTGCCTCCACTAAATCGAAACCTGGGCGACCGCAATTAACTTTTTTGTCAAAATCTGCGAGAACAAAAATACGAGTAACAGCAGAAATCTCTAAAGATCTAAATAGGGAAGTTGATCCCCTAGCTCTTGCATCATCTACGGCTGCCCGTAGTGGCATTTTGAAATGTAGTTGACGACTTGAAACTCAAAAATAAAATTTTTGAATAAAATCCTTATTAAAAAGTAGATTTGTTTGACACTTCTTAACATTGTTAAAATAAATTTCTACTGATATCTTCGAAAGTTAGTGTACACTCAAAAAAAAAATATTGTAAAAACAGTTTAGAAAACCATACAATCTACAAGGATCTAAAAAATCTTAGATGCGGCAACTTATAACCCGGGAACCCTGTTTGGAACTTATTATTAGGTAATTTTTTAGGTAACTTTACTAATTTTTTTTTTTGAGTGTATGAAAACCTTTAAGAGTCACTCCCTCCCTCTAAAGAGTCTTCCAAAAGTCAAATAAAAAAAATCAGTCAAATCGGTCCAGCCGTTTGGCTGTAAATAATTTTGGCCAAAAAAAGGGTAAAATTTCCTATAGTGCAATGCAATAAAAAAAAAGTTTTCCAAAAAAAGTGCATATTTATTGCAAATGCAATTTTTGGATGCATTTTTCAAAACTTTCTCTCCCTTCAATTTTTTTGAAACCTGCATAATTCGAAAATATGGAATTTTTTACACAAAATTGAGTTCCGTTTTTTTTGTGACAGAGTTTCAAAAAATTTTCGTGATTTTTTTAAAACTACTTATTTGGGTTTTTCCATACAAAAAATCAATTTAATGTTTATTTTGCAATTTTATCAAAAAAGGATGTAACTTTAAAAAGCCATTTCTTCAAAAGTATCTATCGGATTTCTACGACTCAAAAAGCATTCGATTCAACTGATTATCCGTTTTTATACCAATGCACTAACAAAAAATATTTTTTTAAAAAAATGCATTTTTGATGCAAATGCAATTTTTGGATGCATTTTTGAAAACTTTCTCCCCCTTCAATTTGTTTGAAACCTGCATAAATCGAAAATATAGCATTTTTTACATAAAATTGGGTACATTTTTTTTTGTGACGGCGTTTCACAAAATTTTCGTGATTTTTTTAAAAAATGCTTATGTAGTTTTTCCTTAGACTAAAATTTTTTTTGTTATTTTATGAATTTTATAAAAAAAATTGTATGGAAAAACCAATACGGTATTTTTAAAAAAATTACAAAATTTTTACGATACTCCGTCACAAAAAAAGAGGTACGCAATTTTGTGTAAAAAATGCTATATTTTCGATTTATGAAGGTTTAAAAAAAATTGAAGGGGGAGAAAGTTTTAAAAAATGCATCCAAAAAATGCATTTGCATCAAAAATGCACTTTTTTTTAAAAATATTTTTTTTTATTACATTAATATAAAGAAAGACTATCGTCTGAATCGAATGCTTTTTAAATTGAAGAAAACCGATAGATACTTCCGAAGAAATGGCTATTCAAAGTAGCATACCTTTTTGATTTTTTCAATTTTTGAAGAAAATTAAATTCGCGAAAAAATCGCGATTTTTTTTAAATATATAAAACTGAAAATGGATATGTTTAATTGGCTCTATAGAGCACATGTGTACAAAAAATTACATAAATTTGAAGACCCTCGGTCAGATTTTATAAAATCTTTGCTGGATTTCATGATATATATAAGTGTTCAACTAATAACATCATATTATCCATGTTACATCAATGGTTTAAAAACGGTTTATGTACAAGAAAGCTACAGATTTATACTTATTCTGGACATTAATAAGAAATTTATTATCGATCTTCTTCTTACATTTTTTGTACTTTGAAGTATGATCAATAATAACAATATTTTTGAGGACTTATGAAACTTCTGCAGCTTGCCAAAATCGAATCCAGGCATATCATGTCGAATTACTACATACAACTTATAGGTAATTTATTACTGAACGTTGTCATGCAGACATTTCTTGCAGGTTTTTACAGGTTTTAAATTAATCACAGTTTTTATGAAAATAGATTTTCGCCTAAAATTTTTTTTCTAAATAAAGTATCGAATTTTTGTATGTTTTTGATAACTTTTAAGTATTATAATTATGCTTAGCTTAAATAAAGCATTAACTTTGATGTTTCCCATTAAACTACGGCCAATTACACACTTCGACTAAATTCAAAAATGTCCGTCCGTCTGTCCGTCTGTAGAGGATACGATACAGTCCAAAATAAAAGAGCTAGACTTCCGAAGTTTGGCACGAATATGTCTTATATTCCTAGGCAGGTTAAGTTCGGAGAGAGAGCGGACGAGCTCGCGAAACAAGGTGCTGATGGTATTGGTATTTCTGTACATATTGATCCACCAATCCAGCACTTTAGATCGCTACGCGACATTCAAAACACTGCAATGGCTAATAGAAAGTGGAGAGAGCTAACGACAAGTGCGATCAGTAGACGATTGTGGACATGCTACAATCTAAGAAAAACTGAATACTTACTCTCACTCACTAGATGGAACTGCCGTGTACTTACTGGAGTAATCACCGGGCACTGCCTAATAGGTTATCATAGAAAGAAGATGGGACTTATTTCTGATGCAAGCTGTAGAAGGTGTGATGAACCTAACACTGAAGAAACGGTCGAACATATTCTTTGCCAATGTCCTGCTTTGGCCAGATCCCGACTGCACATTTTAGGCAGACATGACTTCGAGAGCTTGGAAACCGTTTCGAATGTTGACCTAAGGCAAATAGTACAATTCGCGATGAGGACAAACGCGTTCTATCAGCGTCGCTGAGGAATTATTGTGGTTTCGCTATGGACCATCCGGTCTATGTGAGGAGTCTTTGACTCCGCCACCTCTAACCTAACCTAACCTAAGTTCGGAAATGGATAAAATCGAACCAAGGGGAAAAAGTTCCCCCTTGGAGAACTAAACCAACCTAAGAAAAATCTCATTTTTTGCAGGGTTTTGCTAAGCAAATGCAACATTCTTCTCTCAGATAAAGTTCGAAATCGCAAGGGGAAGGTGCTCCCTAACGTCTCCCACCAACCCCCCAAAAAAAAGACGCCCTGGATTTTTTTTTTATATTGTTTTTTTTTTACATTTTGGAGGGTATAAAAGATTCGGTACAGCCGAATGTAACACTCTCACTGGTTTTTTATTTTTTTTTTGCATTTTGGAGGGTATAAAAGATTCGGCATATCCGAATTAAACACTCTTACTTGTTTTTTTCAATTACACTTCTCGACAAAATTTTTTTTTTTTAGAGATTACAAAACTTTCAAAAAATATGTTTTTGCATTTCTTATTTCTGTTCTGCATATAAACCATTTTTGTCATTAATGAATTACTGAAATAAGAAAAAAAATAAAAAGTTGTCGATTAGTGTAATCGACTTAGAAAAATTTAAACATGTTTTTTGAACTCAGCGACCCTAAAAACATATAAAACGGTGATAAAATAATTTTGTCCAGCTAGATTTGGACTTGGAACCACTGTGCAACGTGCCAAAAAAGTAAATGTTTTTCCACTTTTTAACAAAAATGTCCTAAAATTTTGGCATTTAACTCAATATGACGAAAACTTGTGCATGTTTGGACACGTTTTTTGCACACATATGTTTTTCAAAGATCTTTCAATTGGCATGACTAGGTTTATTTGTAAAATATAGGAGATAAACGCTAAAAACTGAAAAATTTTCATATCTTTCCCATCATTTTCATCCCTTAAATATGAATTTGGGCCGCTAAAAAAATACGTGTCCCTTTATTTTTCCTGCTCTACAAAATAAAATCAATTCCATACAGATGGGCGGGTGACACCAGGGAGGCCTTTATTGTTTTTAGCTAAAACTGCATTAACAGCTGGTATTTAATCTGTTTTTAACATATTTCTTCACAAGATTTTTTGACTCATTGCATAGAGAAATAAAGTAAAGAGATTGTAATTGATTCAACTCTTTTTTTCTCACACGAAGTTTGTCTAGGATTAGGGGAAATTTTTGTTTTTGCTCTTTTTATAATTTTTTTAATTATATTTAACCATTAACATTTTAAGAACGTAAATTTCATAAATTTGTTTTGTTTAAAACCATATAAAAGTGTGTTTTTTTTAAGAAAAAACTACTAAATTTTTGCAGAAAATGTTTAAAAACCGGCTAAGAGCTAAATGCCCTTTTCTGCTTATATATTTTAAATATATTTTAAAAGAAGCTAAATCTAGCCGGCAAATGGCTGCATTGACAACACATATCTTACACTACTCTGTGACACGGGCTATAATGACTGATCTTTGTAGCTTCCGGCAATTTTGGGACTAGAACATTCATTAAAGTCAGTTTTTGAGTCGATTTTACAAGTAAATTTTTGTTTGGCCTAATACCATGTTCTCACGTACAGCTAAAAACCGTTTTTAGCAACAATATTTTTAGCACTTTCTTTATTCTATTACAGTATATTGACAGAAAATGTTGCTAAAGATGGTTTTTAGCTGTATGTGAGAACAGGGTATAAGTCACCCTTAACCATTAGTTACACTCAAAAAAATACGTTAGTAGATTTACTAAATTTTTTTTTGAGATTAGCATGTTAGCAAAAAATTCTTGTAAACTTCATTTAGCACATTAGCAATTTTAAACAAACTTTGAACTAATTTCTTTTGCTAAATTTGAAATTGAGTTGACAACATTTTTACAAGATTTTTTGCTAACATTAGCAAAAATAAATGTTAAATTTTTTTTTATTTTCAGAAAACTTAAAATTGTGCTATATCGGAAACTAAGCCAGATAGAACAAAATGGAGGCCATTTTCGGTTCTGGGGCTCTCCATAGTATCGTCGGTCCTCTTCACATGTGTGGACCCTAATGGGTCCTAACTTTGGATCCAAAAAAGTTAGCATTCCCGAAAGTTTTAAAATGCTCATATCTCGGTAAATATTGTCGACACAACAAAAAGTCTAAAAGAATTTTTGTAGCTCTCAACACGTAGAACAAGACCGCAAAAAAAGCTCTCCGAGTAATATTTTTGAAGTTATCGAGTTTTTTAATTCTCAAGACCCCAGTGGTCCCCTAAAATCACGTATCTCAAAAACTAAGCAAGATAGAGCGAAACGGACACAAATTTTGGATCAAAAACTATGACGATTTTTAAGGAACCCAACTAGGTCTAGGCCCATCGGGGTCTGGACCTATTGGGTCCGAACCCAATGGGGTCCTCAAATGTGTATGAACTAAGTTCAAAAAAAAAAAAATGCAGTTAACTAATTATTGGCAAAACATTTTTGCTAACTTTAGCAAAAAAATTGTGGGTTCAAAATCAGCAAATTTTCTTGTAGGTTTACAAGCTTTTTTTGCTAACATTACAGTTTTTTTTTTTTGAGTGTAACAAGTAGGTTTTCTTTAAAAATTTTACTGGTAAATGTATTTATAAATCATAAAAATTAGCCGCATCTGGCGAAGATCTTTGTTAGATGTGAGAAACAAACGTGGAGCGAATATCGGGAGCGACAATCACCTAATAGTAGGCACAGTCCGTCTGAAGATAGCTGCAATAAAGGAAAATTCGGTTATTCAGATCCGACTTTTTGAGGTAGAAAAACTTAAGGATCCCATCATTAAGAATAAGTACACTGTTGCATTAAGTAATGCCATCCAAAACCTTTTGCAAGAAAACTGCTCAGATTGGATTACCATCAGCAAAACGTTTCTCGACTCTGAAGTGGATATCGGATAATATCTGGAACCTTATTAATGAAAGAAGGGAAATAATGAATGTTATCAATCGTGCCAAGACAAGACTTGGCAACAGAAATACAGTTCAGCCGATCGTTTAGTTAATAAAAACGCTCGAACTGATAAACGTGAATGGATGAATAATTAATCACTTCAGGACCAAGCTGCAGCCGACACATATCGAACTAGGGATCTATATAAGACTACACGTGAATTAGAAGGAAGAAAAATGGGTGCAACTAGGCCTCTTCAAAATACAAACGGTGAACTCACAACATCAAAGAACGAACAACTACAAATATTGAAAGAATACTACTCTGATCTGCTTTCAAATCCTAATATATCGTGCGACTGCACTAATCACATCATAAGAAACGACATCTCCTGTGATTGCCCAGGTATCTCGAAAATAGTTTCGGCCATCAAATCGCTTCGTAGCAACAAAGCCGCTGGGCCTGATAATATACCACCTGACTTATTAATAGCGGACACAAATACAATCTGTTGTTTGACTTATCCGCTAATAAAGAAATTCTGGGATTGTGAAAACCTACCTATCGAATTGAAGGAAAGCATTATTGTTAAGCTTCCAAAAAAAGAAAATCTTACCGGGTGTAGAAATTGGAGAGGCATTACCCTACATAACTCGGTAACCAAAATACTGGCTCATATAATAAGACAGCGTCTCTCAGATTCCTTAGAACCTCTGCTACGTAGAGAACAGGATGAATTTCGTCCTTGCAGATCAGGCATTGATCACGTAAATAGCCTTCGTACAATTGTGAACCAATCAGCCGAATTTAGAACCCTATTATACCTTGGGCTTTTAGAATTTGAAAGAGCGTGTGACACCCTACAACATGAGGCTATTTGGAAGGCATTGGTTTGCAACGGTGTTCCCCAAAAAAATATTAATATGATCAAGGGGCTGTATAACGACGCCAGTTGTCGAATTTTGCATGAAGATCAAGTTGGAGAAAGAGTGATGATTCTGACTGGAATCCGACAAGACTGCGTATTGTCTCCGCTGCTTTTCAATATAGTACTTGACGTGACTATGAAGAACGTTATGAAGGAGTCTAGCGGCATTCAATGGGGTATGGAAGGCAGTCTGGGTGATTTAGACTATGCTGTCTTTTAGCTCATAAGTATACGGATCTATCTTTGAAGTTGCAAGCTGTTAAAGATCATGCTGTAAAATCAGGTCTAAAGATCAATATAGCAAAAACTAAGATTTTATGCATTAACGCCAATCCACCACAGAACTTTACTATTTCTGGTGCTGAAATCGAAATAGTAAGCTCATTTTGAGAAAGATAATAACTCTCGTATAAAGAAAGGACTTGCAGCATATGGAGCATTGCAAAACGTATGGAGTTCTTCGCTTATTTCAAGGAAGACCAAAGTTAAAATTTTGAACTCCAATGTATAATATGTCCGTCTATACGGTTGCGAGACGTGGAACGCTGCCACAGCGGAATAAAAGGCTATACAGTAGGGTTATAACTTTTTGCAATTTTTGCAAATATCAAATCTCCCAAGGTAAAATCGTGTAGGGCATTTAAAAATATTAGGAACTGCGTTTTTAGTTTTTCGCGATCGTTAAAAAAGTTTACGCACCAAACGCATTGAAGTTTTTAATAACACTATGTTACAAAAAAAAACAAAAAATTGTTGTGCCTAGAGGTCTGACCATCATTTCTATATAATTAAGGCATGCTGATTCCAATGGTGAAGTTCGTTTTTGGATCAAAGGAAATGGAAAAATATATTTTTTTAAAAATAATAAAAAAATTCATTAAAGGCATTTTAGAAATCACTTTCGGTGCGTTAGGTTTTTTTTTACCAAATTGAACTGAAATTGCTTTTTGTCATTAATACAATATTGTCCATAAGATAGACCCTTGGGAGAATGACCTCTAAAAAAGTTATAACCCAACTCTACAGGTATTTATCAATCGGTGCCTTCGAAAAATCTTAAAGACTTTTCTGGCCAGCAGTAATTTCTAACAATACACTTTGGCAGTTGATAAGGCAGCAACCAATTCAGAACGAGATATGACACACCATAAGGATAAGATGGATAGGACACACCTTAAGGAAGCCATATGATGACAAAGCCAGACAAGCATTGGATTTGGAATCACAAGGAAGCCGTAGGAGAGAAAAATCATCAAATACATGGAGAAGACTTGTTGAAAATGAAGAAGCTAGTGTAGGTCGAAGTTGGAATGAAATTAAATATATAGCTTTAGATAGAATAGTATGATATGACATTGTTATGGCCCTATGCTCTTCCAAGGAAAAAAGGAATAAATTTATATGGGGGTTTTCGTGTCAACTGACACAACTTTTGAAACCGATGTCTTCCGAACGGGATGAAATTTGCACCAAGGTTAGTCCTATTGGATAGTAGTTCAGACACAATTTTTCAACAAGATCGGTCAAGGTCCAAAATGTCGAAATTTGACATTTTGGCCAAAGAGGGTGTTCGCCGTAGATGCGTAAAAAGAAATAAAAAACAAAGTTTATATTTTAAAATTGGAGAATAAATTCTCAGATTTATTTAAATAAATAAATTACATTTTTTATAAAAAATATGTAGGGGCACGTAGTGCTATGTTTGAGAAGTACAAAACTAGTAAATAAGAGGTATCATGCAGTTCAAGTGAGTTTTTTAATTCATTTATTTTTTCTAAAAACACTTAAAACTAAAAAAGGCGGTCAGGAGACCGGACCAGTAATACTGGATATTTTTAAAGCGGTCCAGAGGACCGGACCAGTTACAAAAGTAACCGGAGGTTTATTAAGCGGTCCAGCAGACCGGACCAGTTATAAATAACCGGAAGGTTTTCAAAGCGGTCAAATAGACCGGACCAGTTACATAGGCAACCGGAAGTTTTTAAAGCGGTCCATCAGACCGGACCCCTATAGAGGGGATTGACCGGATATAACCCAGCCAAACATGGTATATTGGGCCATTGGAAGACCCGGGCTCGAATAAATTTTATTTTTTATAATTTGAGGATAAACCTCTGGTCCAAAAACTAAAACCACCCGTCCAGCACGATTAAAATTAGGGTCAGCAAGCTGAAACCCTGCAAAATGTTCCCGAACCGAGTCCGGAGCGGACTCAACTGGAGTGTTCACTCCCTTCATGGGTGTAACCTTCGCGGTTAACACAATCTTTTGGTCGGCGTCGTAAGACGACCCACAGTGTTGCGTCGTCATGTAAAGAGTGGCCAAAAATAGAAGGAGTTAAGATAGAGCTTTAAAATTTGAAACACTTGTTAAGATCAATAAGATCAAGAAAAATTTTGAATTTGGTCAATATCCGCCCAAGGATTCGTATCCTTCCCTTATATCCTGAAATTAAAATCCTGCATAAAACGAAAACTAACGCTTTAATCTTCATGTTATTTATTGTATTTATTACCTATAATGCCATTAATTATTCTACAAAATTTTGTCCAATTCGGAGCAAGGATACGCCTAGCTCAAAAATGTCCTTTTTAAAATAACGTTCAGAAAAAGGGTAAAATCTGAAGTTATTTCATGAAATTTTGAAAATCCAACTGTTATAATATGCTCAATATATTTGCCAAAATTTGTGCAAATCGGAACAAGGATACGCCCTCCTCGAAAATGTCCTTTATTAAAAAAGTCAAGAAAAAGTTCAAAATTCAAATTCCTTAATGAATTTTTGCATCCGCAACGCTTAGAATGTACCTTAAATCTTAATCAAATGAAAAAATTAAAGCAAGGATGTAATACATATATTAAAAATGTCCTTAAAAATTTAAAAAAAGGTTTAAAAAATCCTTCGTACTTCATGAAAATCTGTTCTGATAATGCTGAAAATACCTTATTTTAGTATAATTGAAGCAAGGATTATCCTTAACCTATCCTTAGGATATTCTTAGCGCATAAATATCCTTTTTAAAGACTTGAGAAAATTCAGGGAAATCCTTTGACCTTAAAACTATCAATAATTCACAACATTTTTGCACGTAGTATTTACAATACGTTGAATATTGTTTTTAAGTTTAAGCAGGGATATGCCTATCTCAAAAAGACCGTTATAAAATAAGGAAGTAAAAATATAGTACAACGTACTTCCTCAACAAAATCTTTCTAAATAAAAGTCTGCATCTGTTAATGTACAACTGGTGTCTAGTCAAGCATCTAATTTGTGTCAGGCCTGGATGACAAATAATGGTTCTTGGACCAATTTTAACCGACCAATTCATTTTGCATTCCGATTTATTATATGTGTTCCATAACTATTTTTCGCAATACATTTCAAATTATCAAGGACAACTGCTGCATCTTGGTGTTTTCGTTAAAAAAATTTACAAATTTATATTCGGGTTCCCACAAAAAAAATTGATTAAAACAAAAAGTGGAAAAACGTGGACGAGTTCTTTTGTTATTTGTAATCGACATACTTATACCAATATTTTCTGCAAAGAACTAAGCGCGCCAATGAGGGCCACAAAAATGGCTGACTATCAAATATGAAGTTTGCAAAATAAATTAATATTTTCTTTTGAACTCACTTTATAACAGCGTTACTTGCCATATGATTAACTTATGTCGACCAAAACAGCATTATCATACAAACAACATATCTAACTTAAAACTTCATTACCAATAAGGTCGAATTTTAAATGCAATATAATTATTTAACCTTTACAAGTACATGTGGATTTCAAAGATTTTAAAGCCAAAATATGATATATTTCAAAAAGTTCAACTTTAGAGACCTGTAACTTAAAAACTATTAAAGATATCTATAAACTGTTTTGGATTTGTTTTCTTTATGATGTTTTCTTAAAATAAAATTCATATAACCTTAAGTTTTAAGATATTTAGTTTGACCATTTATGGCCAAGGTCACAACACTGTGCGACCCAACCGTAAGACGACAATATTTGTCATTGTCAACGGTAGACACGGACAGCCGAAGTTGATTCACCATAGAACTGCAAATATAACTTGCTTTACAGCAAGGATCCAGGGCTGCTCTTAAGGGAATAGTGCTCTTTGGCAAATAAAGTTTAACCAGGGTAGGGGAAAATGAGACAATGTGCCGTATTGGCAAGGGACAAATGTTAGAAACGGACGAAGACGGATAATTTTGTGCAGAATTTTTCTTATTCAAGCGCGTTTGCTCAATATGCAAAGCCTTTTGTTTAGCGGACTGTAGTTTGGTATGCTTTTTGCGAGAAGACTGTTTTGCCTCAGATACCAACGGAGCTGGTCGGGAAGGATGCAGGAGGGTATTATGATCCCCCTTACATTTACCACATTTAAAAAGGCTCTTGCAATCTTTCGCGAGATGGGAAAAGGCTAAGCAGCGGGCCGGTACCGATGTAGAACCACCATTCGAAGCTTACGCTCGTGGCTCATTTTCCGAAACTCGGAGCAATTACTCAATGGGTGCTTGTAATTGCAAATTCTGCACTGACGTTTTTTCTGTTTTTCCGAAACAGGTGTCGGAAGACTATTCGAGCCCGAGAGTTCAATTATACCCGATGAAGGTGCGGGTATCGAAGACTCAATAATTGCTGCATCTAAAATAGGTGCAACATTTGATGAAGGTGCGCCATCAAGAGACGGCTCCTCCGTAGTGGTAGTAGCAGATAAAATAGGGGCAGCCAAGGTGACTGCAGGATTAGCAGATGTATCAGGAGCAGCTAAGGTGGTAACTGCTGACTCCGAGATCTCCATTTCCTCCTCATAATCCTCCAACAAAGTGTCATCAAAAAGATTTGGCACTGCGGTCATTATGCTAGGAAATAAGATATGTTATCGGAGAACAAAAAATAGTTTTAATTTAAGTTGGAAAGAATGACCAGTTTTGCGATATGTCGCCTTACAACCCCATTCGCAGTGCGTACGTCGACGACTCTAACACGACCGTCACTACCCGGGTGAATTTTAACGACCCTACCTAACCTCCACGAAGTGGGAGGAAGCTGCTCATGTCTAATAACGACCAAATCCTCTAACTGAATTTCACGTGTTGGATGTTGCCATTTGTAACGTTTGTGCAAGCTCAACAAGTACTCATCTTTCCACCGTTGGCAAAAATGCTGAGTCAGAGCTTTAATTTTTCTAAACCGATTTACGATACTCAAAGGAGGTTCATCGATTTCAGGCTCGGCAGGAGCAAGAATTGGTGAACCAATCAAAAAATGACCAGGCGTTAGCGCTACCGGTTCCTGTGGGTTATCCGTCATAGGACAAAGAGGACGCGAATTTAAGCAAGCTTCAATTCTCGCAAGTATTGTCGAAAACTCTTCAAAAGTATATTTGAAGGCTTGCGCTTCCTTTCGAAAATGAAGCTTAAAACTTTTCACACCGGCTTCCCAAAGACCACCCATATGAGGGGCCCCAGCTGGGATAAAACGCCACGAAAGTTCCTGAAACCCGTATGAGGAACAAATCGCGGACTGACTTTCCTTAAGAAAGGTCTTAAAGTCCCTTTCCAATTCTCGCGACGCGCCTACGAAGTTAGTACCATTGTCCGAAAACATCGTGTGAGGGCAACCTCGACGCGAAACAAACCTCTGAAAAGCGGCCAAGAATGTAGCGGTTGATAAATCAGACGCTGCCTCCAAATGTATCGCTTTTGTCGAAAAACAAACAAAGATGCAAACGTATCCTTTATTTGATTTTTTCTGTAAGTACAGATCGAGCACGGGCTCTAATTATATTTGTTATAAGGGTTCAAGTTGAAAAAATTCAGAAGAAAAATTGAATTTCTAAAAATTATAGACATTTCTGGTATTTCCTATACCGGTTTCAAACACCCCAGTTAGTGTCATCTTCAGTAGGATTTTAAATGACGGTTTGTCTTGTTAATGAAAACTGTTTTTTATATATGTGAATATTTATAGTTTCTACAGAATAAATTTTGACAGTTTCCAACACTACAATTCTATTTCTAGCAATCTCAACCTCACTTCATACTTTCTTTCAACTTTTTTGTCTCTTACATTATTTTGCAAGGGTTACCAACATGATCTGGAATTGCAGACACAAATGAAGGAATTTGCTTTTTCTGTTTCGGAGACGTGCCTAATGGCGACATATTTTGTCAGTAATTTTATTTGATTTTTTCTGTAAGTACAGATCGAGCACGGGCTCTAATTATATTTGTTATAAGGGTTCAAGTTGAAAAAATGCAGAATATGTCGCCATTAGGCACGTCTCCGAAACAGAAAAAGCAAATTCCTTCATTTGTGTCTGCAATTCCAGATCATGTTGGTAACCCTTGCAAAATAATGTAAGAGACAAAAAAGTTGAAAGAAAGTATGAAGTGAGGTTGAGATTGCTAGAAATAGAATTGTAGTGTTGGAAACTGTCAAAATTTATTCTGTAGAAACTATAAATATTCACATATATAAAAAACAGTTTTCATTAACAAGACAAACCGTCATTTAAAATCCTACTGAAGATGACACTAACTGGGGTGTTTGAAACCGGTATAGGAAATACCAGAAATGTCTATAATTTTTAGAAATTCAATTTTTCTTCTGCATTTTTTCAACTTGAATCCTTTAGTTATTTTACACGCTCTGCCGGTAAAACTTTTGATATCAAAAGGGCCTGCAAAGTCTACACCAGTGGTAGTAAAAGGCCTATCTAAAGTAGTTCTTTCCGGAGGAAGAGCGGCCATAATCTGACTACAAGATCGTTTCCGATCAAGCAGACAGCGTTTACAACGACCGATAACTCCGCGAATCTTTGATTTCATTCGCGGGATCCAATATTCGATACGAAGAATCCGCAACATTAACTGATTTCCACCGTGGATGGAAATCAAATGAACAAACTCGGTTAAAAGCTGAGTGAACCTGTCTGAATAGGGTAGAATTATAGGGTGTTGTTCAGAATAAGATAGAGATGGACATTTTACTAAACGACCATTCAATCTCATAACACCACTTTCATCCAAAAAGGGGTTCAAAGGAACCAAAGCACTCTTCGTTGATAGGGGCTTTCCCTTTAAGAGACATTCATATTCGTCACCGAAGTGACGTTTTTGAGCTACGATGGCCAAATGCATTTTCGCTCTTTTTATCTCCGAATTGGAAAGTGATTTCGCCGGATACGAAAGCGTATCCAAATTTTGCTTTTTACGGCAATTGTAAATAAATCTCAGAACATATGAGATTACACGAAGAGCTTTGTCCAGCTTCGAATAGTTTTCAAGAATATCGTAATCCAAATCTTTCCCTTTAGCGTCTGCGAAGAATGAAGCATGAGTCTTTACAACCTGAGCCTCAAGGTCAGTATGCAAACAGGAAATATCCGAAATATTCCATTGTGATCTATCCTGGCGAAGCCAACGTGGTCCATGCCACCAAAGATCATTACCCATCAGTTCAGAAGGCGAAATACCACGACTGCCCAAATCGGCAGGATTGTCCTCAGACCTAACGTGGTACCAATTGTGATTACCAACATTTTGCTGTATTTGACATACCCGGTTTCTGACAAAAGTAGCCCAGGTACAAGGGTCCTTTTTCAGCCAAGCAAGGACGATTGTAGAATCAGTCCAACAATATACCTGGTGAATACCGATATCAATTTCGCCAAGTACCGTCTGCAAAAGCTCGGAAGCTAAAACTGCTCCACAAAGCTCCAGGCGAGGGATCGTGATTGATTTTATGGGAGATACTCTCGTTTTACCAGACAAAAGGTGGGTACAAATTTCACCGCCGGAGGTCTCAATACGTATATATATCACCCCCGCGTATGCCTTTTCCGAGGCATCAGAAAAGACATGGAGTTCGACCAAAGAATCAGGACCGTAATGAACCCATCTTGGAATTCGAATATTGTTAACTTCATGGTATGAAGTTACAAACCTTTGCCAATCATTTTCCGTTGAAAGAAGAAGATTCTCATCCCAACCAATATGATCAAGCCAAATTCGTTGCATAATCATTTTAGCAACAACAATAACTGGACCAAGCCAACCCACGGGATCAAAAAGTTTTGCTATAAGAGACAAAACTTCCCTTTTAGTATGACTAGACTTAGGTGTGATGGGGTTCACACTGAAGTAAAAAGAGTCCAGTTGAGCGTTCCACTGAATCCCTAAAGTTTTAGAGCTACTTGACTCAACAAAAGTCAAAAGTTTCGCATCGACTAAATGCTCAGGGGGAAACCCATTTAAAATGGAGCGTTCATTGGAAGTCCATTTCCGAAGCTCAAATTTTGCAGAAGACAAAGCTGCCATCAGCTGATCACGAGCGATCAGAGCTGTCGAGACGTCATGATACCCTGTTAAAACGTCGTCAACGTACATACACTTCCGAAGGATGTGTAATGCCAGGGGATATTCAGCCTCAGAATCGTCCGCCAATTGCAAAAGCGTTCGAATCGCCAAATAAGGGGCGCAATTTACGCCGAAAGTAACGGTTTGCAACTCATACTCCTTAACGTTCTCCGTCGGAGAATATCGAAACAAGATTCGTTGAAATGGAGTATGAGAAGAATCCACCCTAATCTGCCTATACATTTGCGTAATATCGCAATTGAAGACAAATTTGAAAAGGCGCCATCTTAAAATTAAGAGGACCAAGTCCGACTGTAAAGTCGGTCCGACGTAGAGACAGTCGTTAAGACTATTCCCGTTCGAAGTTTTGTTCGAAGCGTTGAAAACGACTCGCAATTTTGTAGTCTTTCGCTCAGGTTTAACGACTGGGTGATGAGGCAAATAACACGAAAGTGTTAAAGCCGGGGGGGTATATGACACGAGTTTCATATGGTCAAGGTCCAGATATTCCCTTACGACGTTGTCGTACATTTCTTTAATCTCAGGTCTTCGTAGAAGCGAGGATTCTGTCCTGAAACATTGTTTCATGACATTCGACCTCGATATACCTAAGTTTAAAGTTTCAGGGAATTCAGGCTTAAATGGAAGAGTAACAATGTATCGACCATCAGAAGCACGACGCGTTGTCGACCTATAATTCTCCTCACAAATTTTATCAAAAACCGATAAAATTTTCTTTTTAGGAGTTTCCTCAATTTCCCAAAATCTCAGAAGTGTTCCATTAAGAGAATCTTCTTCGGAAAAGTCCACCCTAGTCGAATAGACATGGACTCGAGGTTGTGAAATTGGACCAGTAATAATCCAACCAAATACTGTATTTTGAGCTAGCAATGAGCCCAAAATATTTCGACGAATTTCCCCCAAAAGAATTTGAGGATATAAATCCGCGCCAAGCAAAAGGTCGACAGGTTTGCTGTCGTAAAATTTAGAATCTGCTAGATGTAGATCCAATATATTATCCCTTATAAACGAAGGAATGACAAAGGATGGTAAATTACCCGATATACTAGGCAAGACAAGTGCCATAGTTTCCAAGACAAGTGTACTGTCCAAGGGAGAGCCAATCTTCAAAGAACAAATTTTCTTCGAAGTAGCCGAGACCGCTTGATTTACACCTGAAACTTGAGCATTCGTGGAATGCGTTGAGAGTTTCAGGCGATTCTGCAAGCTTTCGCAAATAAACGAAGCCTCGGAAGCCGGATCTATAAGAGCCCGGGCTTGGTACGTAGTACCATGGTGAATAAGATTCACCATTGCTGTCCCTAGGAGTACAGTCCTATCCTGTGACGCGTGAAACACCTGGCGGTTTGCAGGAGCCGCGTGACTAATACCCGTAGATGTAGACGGAAGGAGAGAATTATCAGGCAGGGAGTTCTGTAATCCAGGGGCGGAAGGCGTACTCACAACTGCCGTAGAAGAAATATTTCCCCTTGCCGGTCTGTTAACAGATTGTACCTCACGATGCAACATAGTATGATGTCGCTTGTCACAAATAGAGCAAGTATTTTTGCTCTTACAATTCCTAGCTTCATGTGCCTTTGAAAAGCAATTGACACAATGATGAAACTTTTTCACAGTAGAATATCTGTCAGCAACTGAAAGTTTTTTAAACTTTGGACAGATACGTAAAAAGTGTCCCTGATTTGGACACAAACCACAAAAAGTAATCGTAGAAGGTGTAGCATTGGTATGATGTGACTTCACCTTCGGTTGGACAGTTTTCTTGGACGATCCAGAGCCTTTAAGATCGCGTAGGCAATCTAAAGTTTGGATTCGTTCCGTTAAAAACTTGTCCAAGTCTTCCCAAGAAGATATAGATTTCTTCACCTTAACTGTTTGTTCGAAAAGGTGCACGGTGTGCGGAGGCAACCGTTTTACAGAATTATAAACTATAATTGGATCCCAGTTTGTAATTGGAATGTCATACGTAGACATTGCCGTCAAACATTTATTCACGCCGCGCTGAATTGTTTTAAGACCCTCGCTAGTTTCTTCCTCAAAGGAAGGAATAGCGTAAAAAGCATCGAATTGATTAAAAACCAACATACGCTTATTGTCGTATGTGTCTTCCAAATTTTTCCACGCAATATTAAAGCCCTCATTAGTAAGTTGGCTTCTCGAAACGATTTCCCTTGCTTCCCCACTAGTTTTCTTAATGAGGTAACAAAGGCGCTCAACATTACTTAAACGAGCATTTTTAATATAAACCGCGGTAAAAAGGTCTCTGAACGTAGGCCACGACAAAAAATTTCCCTCAAATACATCGATATCACATGGAGGCAACGCCATTCGATGAAAGTAATCATCAACTTGAGGAACTACAACCGCCGAAGGCTGGGGTTTAGGATTAAGTTCCTCCTTTATTGCATTGAAAACTTGTATTTTCCCTTTTATATTGGACGCACAGTTTACGTACGCGTCAAAAGCTATCTGATATTTGGACTCAATAGATGTCAAATCCCTAACATCAGAGTCTTCTAACGATTTTACATACTCCATGCTCCTTACAAAGGAGGATTCAACCTTCTCCCACAATGAATCTAATCGCTTACCCCTCATTTCCAACGAAAAAACGTTGTGTACCTCATCGTCAAGCTTAAAAAAACCAGCACCAAAGGTGACAACATCTTCCGAAGCTTTAATGAAGGTCTCAAGTGCCGTCACTTCCATTTGATTCGTGAAAAAATTACAAAAATAATTAAATTTCCAAAGAAATTAAAAAAAATATTGAAAACTTGTAAAAAAAAAACGAAGTTTTACGAAAATTACCGAAGATATACGAAAAATTCCGAAGACCTGAAAAATTTTTCCGAAAATTTCAGAAAAATATCAAAAGAACTTTCAAAAAAAATTCAAAATTTTCTCAAAAAATTCAAAAATTTCCGAAATTTACCGAAGATTTCCGAAAAATACCGTTTAAAACTCGAAGATCTCACAAATTCGATAAAGTTTTCTCAAAAAATTTAAAAGTGTACAAGACTTTACGAAAAATCAAAAAAAAAATTCAAAAAATTTCAAAAAACCAGCTTAAATTGTCAAAAAATACGAACACTAACGAAAAAACCCGAAGTATTTTCTTGTTCGTAAACAAAAATATTCAAAAAATTTGTTTAAAGCTGTTAACTTTCCAAAAAGTTTAAAATTTTTCAAAACTGTTCAAAATACACTAAATTATAGAAAAAAACACGAATGGTTCCGAAGAAAACCGAAGATCTGTCGAGTTCGTCAAAAAATTCCACGAAAAAACAATAAAAAATTTCGAAGTTAAAATTTTTAATTTAAATGTACACACTTGATAACTCGCGACTGTGACGGACTGTAGGGTACTTTTTAAATGCAGTTAAAAAAAAAGCAACAACACACACACGGTATGTATTCAAGATAGGAATGCAGCTTAAGCAAGGGAAAAAAAAATCCACACAGAAACTGGTGTGACGTAGTGAATTAAAGAATAAAGCATCCCAGCAAAACTTTGGTAATGGGTAGTGATTATATAACACATTACCAGGTAATGTATATACCTTATTTGTAGCATTATTTTAGGATGTCTTACCAAACATTTGTTCCACAACGTATTATTTTCAAGTGAAAAATAATGCATTACTAATTATTTGCTACATAATGCATGATTATTGGAAAAAATGTATTTCATATTTATTATTTCTAAAGATTAAATCATGGATGACTTATATTTGGTTACATTATGTATTATTTGAAAGTTTGAAATAATGCATTATTTATAATTGATTGCATAATGCATTACAATAACATAAAAAATAATTATTTTAAAAAAATACATAAGTTTTAACTAGAGATGGGCTCACGACAGGAAATTTCTAACGACACACACTCATGAGCATATTTTATCTACTTACACTCACTTACAATCACGTGAGTAAATTTAATACAAAATTACTTTTTCACTACTCGTAACACCTTATATATTATCTTCTGGTATGCTATATTATTTCATTTCTCGTAACCTATAAAATATCATATATTTTACACCTTACTCGTATTCTTCGTTATAAATTTATGACTTATTTTATACCTTACTGGTATTCTATGTGATAATGTGGATGCATTACTTTGAGTCTCATCGCCTGTTAAAATCATCAATGCTGCAATGTATAAAATAAGAGATCCTATACCATATTTTATACCTTATTTGGTAATCTAAGTTTTGCTGGGATTAAAGAAAACGCAAATTAAATAAAAAAAAAACGATTTGTTTATGCAAAAAAAAACACTGTTTATGGGAATATATAAATGTAAATATATATGTATGTAATGAATAGGGATGAGATTTCCATGCAAATGCATGTTTTTTGTCGATAGTCTGAAAACGATATCGACCAATTATCTTTCCGAATCAAGAAATTTGCGTTAAAATGGCATTGATTTGTTTTTGCATATTTTTGCATATTTTGGTAAAAATGCATATTTTTGCATATTTTGATTTTAAATGCATATTTTGTGCATATTTCCAACTTTTAAGTGCATGTTTTTGCATATTTTAGCATAAATTAGCAAAAACGCAAATTGAAATTTATTTTTTTCAAAAACTATTTTAAATTTTAAAAATTTGTTTTGAAAATAAGAAAAATTATTTTTTTCTTCTTAATTTTTTTTATAGATTTTCTTAATTTCTAAAAAAAATCTTGCTCCCATTAAGTTTTAAATGTTTTTGCCTTTTATGAAGTTTTTCCTATGAAAACAAGATTTTTATTACACAAATTTTATTTTTTAGCGCATATTTTAAGGTTTTTTAGTGCATATTTTGAATTTTTTAGCGCATATTTTAAGCGCATATTTTCTATTTTTTAGTGCATTAAAATCTCATCCCTAGTAATGAATATAAAATAAAAAAATATAAATGCACTGTTAACGATATCCCGACGGCTTTTTGTAATAAAAAAAAAACAAACGTAATTCTTTTAAATTTATAATTTAATTTGCAGTTTAATGTTATCAAATAAAAACAAATTACCTTTATGTTTATTTATTTAAACAATTAATTAAAAAATTTTTTGTTAGAAAAAATTATTTTTTAGTAAACAAACACACCGGTGATTAAACATGTACCGAAAATTTACATGTAAATAAATGTCAAAAAGCACTGTTTTACCGACGAAGGGTTGTAAGACCGATCATTCACAATAGAACATTAAATAAAAAAAAGAGTATTTATAATTTTAATACTTTTTTCTTTCCTTTTTTTTTCTATTTAATATTTTTTTTTTCCACTATTTTTCTTTTATGTATTGTATCTTTTTTTTCGATTTTTTTTTTTTTTTTTTTTCACTTTAAAACTCACAAAATAAACGAAACTGCACGTACCTTTTTATCGATGAAAATTAAAAAAAATAAGAGGGAAATTGTTGAGGGATGGAGGGATGTTCCAAAAAACGTTGAGATCTTCTATGGGAAGAGAGAAAAATTCCAATTTTATCAAACTTTGTTTAAATCCGGCTCGAGTGGACCAAAATGTTCGCCGTAGATGCGTAAAAAGAAATAAAAAACAAAGTTTATATTTTAAAATTGGAGAATAAATTCTCAGATTTATTTAAATAAATAAATTACCTTTTTTATAAAAAATATGTAGGGGCACGTAGTGCTATGTTTGAGAAGTACAAAACGAGTAAGTAAAAAAGACATACAAAGTGTATGTATAAGGGTGACAGACAATGCCTAAAACTACCGTTATCGGTTATACTAGTTAGAATCTGTGCAAAAACTCTTAACAGAGTTGCATTGAAAGTGTAATAATGCAGATTCCAACTAGTTTTAACCCTTTAAAGACCAAAGGGGTCAATTTATAAATTTATTAAGCAAATAAAGGGTTTACGCTTAAACAGAGGGGTTTATTCCCATCCATGTAACTTCTTGCCTATTGTTTTTAGCAAAATGAGTTGCAAACAGTTTATATAGCTATTTCATCAATCTTTCGAAAAAAATTATAAAAGAAATAAAAAAAATTTTGTTGATGTTTTTTTTTAAATCCAAAACTTTTTTGACTTTTTCGTCAAATCGGACCCTTTTTTTGACTCAAAAGAAAGCTTAGGTCTTTTCATTTAAGAGCTATGGGGTCGCTTAGTGGAATGCATGTGGGATAACTACGAAAAAACATAGTTTTAGAACGGTAGGAACACATTTTTTAATAATATTTTGTATGGAAGCCTCCTTAGGAAGTGGAAATAGAGGTTAGGTATATTCAGGAAAAATTTTCGGGGCAGAAAATTAATTTAGGTAGATCTCACATTGCACCTGTGTCTGAACTACTATCCAATAGGACTAACCTTGGTGCAAATTTCATCCCGATCGGAAGACATCGGTTTCAAAAGTTGTGTCAGTTGACACGAAAACTCCCATATAATATAGGTTTTTAGTTTAGTTATATCTCTAGTAGGGCCATTTCACAAAATTTAGCTCAAATTTTTGTCATTTTTGGAAATGGTGTCTCTGATTAATTTGAGCCTTGACACATAGATAGCCCTCATAAATATGATATATGTACCATATATCGTTTTTTTACATTTGGTGTATTTAACGAATTATGGCGGGTCAAAGATTGACTTTTTAAGCAAAAGTAAGAAAAATACATCACGTTTAAAGAGCTGTAACTTCTTAACCAATGACCCGATTTTCACAAATTTAGGCTCATGTGAAAGCTGGGGTTCTTCTTTTAGAAAATATTTTTAAAATAACACAGTTTTTTGTTACAGAAATGATGCAAAAATGCAAAAACATTTTTTCTTTTCGAATATTTAAAAAAACACATCTTCGATTTTTTTTAAAAAAATTCTGGTGAAAAATAACAATGTTTTGTATAACATATTCAAAATTCAGAGTGGGATCTCCATGGGATCAAAAACTATTCTGTTTTAAGTACGAGGTTCTCATATTTTTCCCTTAGAAAATTTAAATTTCTAATGTTTTGAATGTTTTTCAAAATTTTAATAGTATAATTTTCTTTGAAAATTTAAATTTTTATATTGAAGAAACATAAAATTTTAATTTTCTAAGGTAAAATTTCAGAACTTCGTACTAAAACCAGAATATTTTTTGATCCCATTGGGATCCCACTCTGAATTTTGGATATGTTGTACAAAACAATATTGTTTATCACCAAACTTTTTTTAAAAAAAATCGAAGATGTGTTTTTTTAAATATTCGCAAAAAAAAAAAATTTTGGAATTTTTGCAACACTTCTGAAAAAAACCGTATGCTTTAGAAAAAATTTCCTAAAAGAAGAAGAATTAAGCTTTCATATGAGCCATTACTTGTGATAATCGGATTACTAGTTAAAAAGTTAGAGCACGTTAAGCGTCATGTATTTTTCTGACTTTTGCTAAAAAAGGCGAACTTTGACCCACGATAATTTGAAAACTACAGGAAATTTTGAAAATCCAAAAATGCAACATATCTCATATAAACGTGGATATCTATGAGCCAAATTCTTAGTGGCGTCCAAAGGCATGTTTCCGAACAGTGGGGCGAACATTTTTGGAATTACCCAGTATATGATCGGTCTTGACCGGCTGTAATTTTCTTACTGTTGGACAAAACTGTGTGGAGTTATTGCAATACATTTTTTTTTTAATCGAGGCACTCTAATGTCCTTGTGTGTGTACATATGTTTGTATATGAGTGTCTGTATATTATTTCTTCTATTGCTGTCCGAAAATGAAACGGACATGTGACTAAAGTTAAATTTTCTCAAACTCTAACGACGGTTATTTAGAGAAATAAACGAAAAATATCCTTCTGCTGCGTCAGCGTCAGTACACACAAACATACATTGGTGTTTACATACAAAGATATCGTACATTCGGTAATACATACTTACAATACACACATGCATGTATGTCTCAGCTTAATGTACGTTAAGGGTCCAACATCGAAATCACAAACATTGCGCGACACGAAAACCCAAACACAATGCCTGTCTTCCTTTGTGTTGTAACCACCATTCCCCACACCACCCACTTCATCACACAAACATACATCCATCCATCTGGTCGTCTATCCGCCCGTCACATGTTCTTTCGCAAAAACATGTTAGTCAGCCACCCACTTTTTTAAGAATTTACGCGTCCGTTTTTTCGGAGGCTGTTTGTTGGCAAAACGCAAACGATAAAAAGGAAAATGGAAATGAAAAAAAAAAAAAACAAAATAAAATAAATTGAAGACAAATGGACACAAAGAAAGCGGAAATGCCTTTTGCACATGTGGGATTTGAACAGCGGCGACTTTATATTTCGTGTGTGACAGCTACAGAAACAGCAAATAACTAAGAAAAGGTATAAATGTATGTGTGCAAATTGTATTTGTGTGTGAGTGTGTGTGTGTGTATATTAGAGGTGTCCTTAAAAACGAAAATCAACTTTTTATACCTGGTAGGGTCCTATATTGTTCTTTAGTATCTAAAAATGAGTGAGCCAAAATTTGGGGACAATCGGCTAAAAATAACTCGTGCCGAAAATGGATTGAAGTTTTGGGACATTCTTATAAGAACGAAAAACTAGTTTTTTCTAGTTTTTGGAAAAACATTGGTATTCGATATTTTTTGTTAAATTTTTTGTGAAATAATATGAAAATGGTACTAAATTACCTTTTCAAAACGACTAATAAAATTAAAATCGGATGAAAAATAAGCATTTTACGAATACATGCCCCAGACCATTGTATGGTTTTTAGAGCCAGAATTTCAAAATTTTCAAAATTTTTCGGCAAAAAAATAGTAAACATTTAATTTTGATTTATGATCAAATTGAAAACATGTTTAAGATTAAAAATAGCAGATATGGTAGTCAAGCTTTTTTTTTATTTGGCGCGGGTAGTGATAAAATTTCCGCGGATTCCAAAAAAAATGCGTTTTTCTACAATAATTAAGCAAATTTTTGAAAATTTTGTGCTCTATTGTGCGGATCGAAGTGTAAAACGTAAATTCTGTAACTTTTGAGAAATCGGATATATGCAGATATTTTGTATTATAGAAATGTATAACGTCTCAAATTTGTCATTTCACCTCGACGAAAAGGGGTTAAAAATGCCCGAATTCTCAAAAAATTTACAGAATTTATGTATTTCACTTCGTATAATACAATACAGAAAATTGTTTCCCATATTTGCTAAATTATTTTAGAAAAACTCATTTTCTTTGGAATCCGCGGAAATTATATCACTACCCACGCCAAATGAAAAAAAAGTTAGACTACCATATCTGTTAGTTTTTATCTATAACATGTATTTAATATAATTATAAAGTAAAATTAAATTTTTTTTATTTTTTTGCCTAAAATTTTTAAAATTTTCAAATTTTGGCTTTAAAAATCATGCAATGGTCTGGGGCATGTATGCGTAAAATGCTTATTTTTCATCCGATTTGAACTTCTTTAAGCTTTTTGGAAAGGTAATTTATTACCATTTTCATATTACTTAACAAAAAAATTAACAAAAAATAGCATATACCAATATTTTTCCAAAAACTAGAAAAAACGTGTTTTTTCATCAGATAAGAGTGTCCCAAAACTTCAATCCATTTTCGGCACGAGTTATTTTTATCCGATTGTCTCTAAATTTTGGCTCACTCATTTTTAGATACAAAACTACAATTTAGGACCCTACCACGTATTAAAAAGTGATTTTGAAAAATTACCTTAGTCGTTAGGACACCTTTAGTGTATATGTTAAAGGGTCTTTTGTCCATCTAGGCATAAATGTTGATTGTAAATATGTATGTACGTACGTATGTGTTTGTATGTTGTACACTACCGTCAGTGATTGCTCTTGACCAAACGTCGTATCCAGTGGAGTGGGGAGTAGTTGATGTTAGGTAAAAAAGAAAACTACGTCAAAAAAAAAAAAAACGGCAAAAGAAAGCTTTTCAAATACGCGAAGATGAAAAAAAAAAAAAATGGTAAGGAAAATTGACATGTGGACATGACGGAGACTAAAACGTTTTTTCTGCAAGGTTTCCTTTTTTCCTTTTGCCTTTAAGTTTTTGTATATGTATGTATGTATTTATGTAAGTCCATTTTTTTTTTTCGATTTTCTTATATTTTATTTTAAGTCAATTTCTACTCAAACTGATAGTCACTCCATTTCGTCCCGTGGTCTTTAATTTAGAATGTTTTTATTTTTACTTTGCTACCCATACACACATACATACTACATGCACATGTGTGTGTTTGTGAAATATATGGTTTAAGTAAATAAATGAAAGTATAATTTTGATTTTTAAACAAATCTTAAAAAGTTTTTACTGTATTTAAAAAAAAAAATAATGTTGTTTTTTATTTTGCTGGCTGAGTGATCGAAAATAAATGAAACATTTATTAAAAACCTTTAATAAAAATCTTGTTATGCCCGTCCGTCTGTTTATAGATATAGGCGGTATACATACGATACAGGTATCAATTACACTGTGCAACAGTGAAAAACACAAGAACTATAATTGACCAATTCCTTTTTATGGGCCTCCAAAGATTCATAAAAGCAGCCTTGGTTCAATCCTTGGCCTTGGTTCAATCCCCGGTCGCGGATTTTTTCTTTATTATACCCTCCCACAAAAAAATAAAAAAATCGCGGATTTTTTTTACCAAATTTTTTTCTTTTGCAGAAATTTTTTTCAAAAATAATTTCCTTTTAAATAAAGTTTTTTTTAATAATCTTTTTGAAATTGTGGAGGGTATCACTACATTCGGCAAGGCCGAATTTAACTTTTTTACTTGTTTTTATTGTTTTAAGACCGATTCAATTTTATTTTCTTAATTACAAAGAAAATTAAAAGAATTTTAAAGGATTAAACAAAATTACATCGATTTTATATCGAAAAAAAAAACAGTTTTAGTGATTGGTCGGATTTGCTATATAATTGTCAGCATTAGGGTTGCCATCTTCTTTTTGAGATAAAGAGGATGTCAACCTCAAAAAAGGAGGACATTTGGCCCAAAAAAGAGGACAATTTTTTTTTAAATTAATTTAAAGAAAATCACAACGTAATACAATATAGAAATAAAATGCATTTTTAGTATAAGGAAAACAATTTTTATTTTAACTTATAATTCAAAATTTTGAGAACAATTATTTTCAATTATTACCAATTATATTTTAAAAATTTCTATATATAATTCAAAAAATTTTAATTTTATATCAGAATTTTCTATTTGTATTTAAAAATTCTCTAAATGCTTATCAGAAAATTTAATTTGAATTAAAAAAATTTTTATTTCCAAACATTTTTATTTGAAATTTTCTGAAAAGTATTCAGACATTTTTGAAGTATATGTGGAAATTCTGATAAATTTTTTTTTAAAAATAAAAATTGGTCGACCTTTAAAATATTATATTTTGAGTTTATTCTTGAGGTCATTATTTCCTTCAATAATTAAAGCTATGATATTTTCAATATTTCATTTCAATTTTCATTTTTGCAGGATTAAGCCGACACGTGTTTTGGAATTTGTCAGATTCCATTGTCAAGACTATTAAACAAATAAAAAAAAACAATACTACAAGTAGCAAAGGGAATTTAAATGATAAATCGCAAATGTTCAAAAAAAAAAAATCTCTTACAAGGGAAGTCTCCCTAGTGTCACCCGCGGATCTTTATGGAATTGGTTTTATTTTGTAGATCAGAAAAAATAAAGGGACACGTATTTTTTTTTAGCGGCCCAAATTCATATTTAGGGGGTAAAAAGGAGGGGGAAGACAAGGCCATTTTTCAGTTTTTTTCGTTTATCTCCTATATTATACCTTTAATCTGATATCACACATGCCTATATTAATTTTGTTTAATTAGGCGTAAATTGTAAAAAACTGAAAAAGGTCAATTTTCCCCCATACAAATCGACCCCCCTAAAAATGAGTTTGGGCCGCTAAAAAAAATACGTGTCGAATTAATTTTCGTTCTTAACAACATATCCAAATTTCATGAAGATCGAAAGGTAACACCAGGGAGACTTCCCTTATTAGTAAGATCACGATCATCAAATAACCATCGCGATCTCACTAAGAGATTGTACAATTTTCTTCTTCTAATTTTCAATGAATGAAGAGTTGAGTATGTATTAATAATTTTTGTTCGCGTTTTGCTCTCAAAAACTTGATATTATTGCTGATCAGCTTAAATATAGCAATTAATTTAAAATTTTGAATTCTCATTTTGTTTATAGTTTTATGTGTATGTATTAGAGCTGTAAATACTTGAAAATTTATTTACTTATTCTATAATTTTCAAATATTTTTTGTATTTGTACCTGAAATTTTCAAATACAAATATTTTTTTACTTACTTAACATGTTTACAAGTAAGTAAAAGAAAATACTTACTTAAATAGTAGTTCAAGTTCAAATATTTTCAAATAAATTAAGTATTTGAAAAAATGTTTACAAATAAAATATTTGAGAACATTTTTTCAAATATTTTTATACTTGTCAACATTTTTCAAATATTTTTATATTTGTCCACATTTTTCAAATATAATAGTAATATAATTTCAGAAAAGACGTTTTTAAACAAATGCATTTTTGCAAATTTGATTAATATTACAAATTCCTACAAGAAACTGAATTTTTATTGATATTGGACCTATTTGAAAATCGCGTTTTTTTGGCAATTTTAAGCACAGAATGCCAAAAAATTGGTTAATTGCCCTTTTTCGTCACATTAACTGTTTTTTCAATAATTGTGATGTTATTGAAATATGTATTTGTGTGATTTATTTGATAATTTTTTGGTTTTCATCCAAAACCTCTGATTTGTAGAGCGGTGATATTTCTTCTTCAAAAGATGTGAATATTTAATTGGAAAAACAGGGCTTCTCACAAACTTTTGCTTCACGACCCCTTTTCAATATTTTAAATTTCTAGCGACCCCAACATTAAAAATATATTATCATAAGGAAAACAAAATATATTAATAATTATAATTTTCTTATTTGTGAGCTTTTTGTCGTAAAAGGTGCGTGACATTTTTTTACGTTAAGTCATCATTGAGTTACAAAGCTGAAAATTGTCAGGATAATCTCCATCCTGGAGGAGGAGCATATCGTCGCTGCTCCGTCGTGATTTGGTATGTGACATTTTTGGTATTTTTTTTATTGCATAATATGGAACCTCTATTGGTCATCCGTCTGCCCACTAAACCGTTTGGCTATATCTTGAATGGTTTAGAAATTAGCAAAAGTAGCTATGTGAAATCCATATATAAATGTTCAAAAAAAAAGTGGCATGTGTAGTTTAAAACCAGTTTTTATTAAGAAAACTTTTGCAAATATAAACATTTTTGCTTAAAATTTTTAAGATAAGGGCATGCTTACATACTATACTAAAAATTCAAGAATGAGATCACATTTTAAAAGGATGCTGCCATTATAAAAGAGCGATTTTACGCGATTTCCAAAAAAAGTTATATGTATCTAAAGAGTTTTTTTTGCAGAAATTAATTACATACATTATTCTTTTTATACACAGGAAATCAATTCTAAAAACTAATTATGGGGTTGCAAAAAAATGCAAAAATGAGAAAAATAGCGATTTTTACAATTTAAACGCAATTTTGTTTTATCCAAATTTGCCTTAATATATCGTTATGAGTCTAATCCCCATTTCCCATACCAAATAAATTTACATTTGTAAAAGCAGAATTTTTTTTAAATAAAAAATCTGCAACAAAATGTACAAGACTTCAACGATGATTTGCATGAAAACTGTTGCATTGATTCAAAATCGGACTTCACCATTGAAATGAGCATGCCCCAATTATATAGAAATTATGGTCAGATCTCATGGCAAAAATTTGAGTAACATTTTTTTGAGTGAAATTTTTTTAGCTAAAAAAACAAAATTCATTAAAACAACGCAGCACTTGGATGCAGATTTGTACAAAATATGAGTTTAAAAAGTGTAATAACTATCACTTTAATGAATACTAACATTTTTTGCACTATTATCAAATTTTATAACTTAAGTTCTTTGAACAAAAACGGTTATGTGTATAAAAATGCCCAAAAATAAAAAAATTAATACCAAAAATGTTCTAACAAAATGTGTTATGTGTAGTTTTTTAGGTAATTCGTTAATATCTTCGTTTTAGCTAAAAAATCATTCTTTTTTTTTGTGGTACACATCTATAAAATTTCTTTATGTATTTAACTTTTATAAAATATGGAAAAATGACAAAATAAAACGGTTTTTTTGCTCTCCTGAAAACTTCATTAAAAACACATACATACCAAATTACGACGGAGCAGCGACGATATTCTGAAGGAGTCAGATCGTAAATTTTTGGCCAGTGCACTATGGCCGAAAATCCCCAAATAGCGGCAAAAACTATTTCCCGACAAGCTAGCCTCACCAAATTTGGTATGCAGGGTTCTACTGTCGAAATATTCGATTTGATAAAAAATGGGCGGTCCACGCCCCCTTTTTCTAGTGTCCAGCCCATTAGGGGGATTTTCGAAAAAAAATAATGCTCACAAAACTGTATTTAATTAAAATCTTTCTTAATAATTTGAAGTGTCTGACCGAATATTCGGTAGACAAAAAAGTACTATTCGGCTTCGGTCACATTTTTGGACGAATATGGCCGAATACCGAAAATTTGTATGAGCGTGACAAAATTGGACGTGGCAAAATTGCGTTTTGCTTCCGCGACCCAACGTTTAAGTACCGTTGCACACTGTGACGTGTAGAACAAGCCAGCGGGACAAAATTGAATCTCTTATTTTTTAAAAAAAATGGGTTCAGTGTAATCGATAATAGTCCTAATGTCACGAAATTGCCATTTTTCTATGCGCATAATGTCAGTGAGCTATAATCCAATCCGTTGAAGTCAAAAATATGGTCTTTGAAAACAATTATTTTTTTTTTTTAATTTTTTGAATAGTGCTCCTAGACTACAGTATTTTTAACCTGTGAATTTTTGCAATATTTTTTTGCAATGGATTTTTAAGAAGAGGGTTGGAACTAGTGAATTTAACCTTCCCTATTAAACAGAGCTTAAATTTTTTTTATAAGAATTTTTCAGAAATCCCCAAAAAAACTATTTTTTGTTTGTAGTTACATTGAACTTTAAGAGAATAGGAAAATGTTGTCTCCACGTGTCTATTTTCTTTTTTAAATGAAAGGTACGATACTAGGATATATTACCATGGCAATATCTCTTTGCACACGCTTGCACATCAGGTATTTTATGAGCGATGTCCGTCCGACTGTCTGTATATCTAATAAAAACCCGAAAACTTTCGAAAGACAGGGTTGAAGCTACTGAAGCTTGGCATTTATATTTTCAATTTCTCGTGTCACATTGGTATTAAATTATAGCGATATTGGTCTAGGAGTTCAGAAGTTATGATCAAAAACGTAAGTTTTAAATAGGTTTAATAATAATAATTTAATAATTAATAGGTTTAATTTAATATTGGTCTAGGAGTTCAGAAGTTATGATCAAAAACGTAAGTTTTAAATAGGTTTAATCACGAATTAACATATTCAAAAAACCTCTAAACACGCTTTAAGGGACATTCATAGGCCACTTATATGTTTTACAAAGCTATTCTGTCATTTGCCAAAATTTTTACACTAAAAAAAAAAATTAAAAATACACTAAAAAAAATTTACACTCCAAAAAAATTTTAGTATTCACAATATTTTGGGAATTATGGATAGTATTTATGGATTCGGTCAAGCAATTTTTTTTTTTCAATTACACGTATACGTATTATTATTATTATTTTATTATAATTATCCTTACTATTTTATTTATGTTTTTAATTTTTCTTAAATATATTAATTTGGATATAATTAGTCTGAAATTTTTAATTTTATGTGCAATAAAATTATATAAAGATGTCGGAATATGCACAAATGTTGCACAATTATTATTACTAATAAATGAATATTAGCAAATGTACAAAAAAAAATAATTGTTACATGCACTTCCTTTATAGTGGTTATACCAAACGTAGGGTATACATGTAAGATAAAAAATATACAAATTGGAAATATTTATGGCCTTAGGAAATGTAAAATGTGAACAAAAATAATTAACTGTTACATGCACTATCCATATAAAGGGTATGCCGAACGTAGGGTGCACAAGCAATTAAGAAATATACAAGTTTGATATATTTATGACCCTAGGAGTTGAAAAATGTAAAAAAAATTATTAACTGTTACATGTACTATCATATAAAGGGTATGCCGAACGTATGGTGCACAAGTCAGATAAATATATACAAATTGGAAACACTTATGACCTTAGGAACTTAAATATGTCAAAAAATAATTTTGTCCCGCTAGCTTGTTCTACTCGTCACAGTGTGCGTTGTGGTAAAAATTTAGTATTTTCGACACATAGAAAAACTGCTCACTTTTTTTGCTTCCAGATCTTTATTGCGTGCGGCTTTATACCAGCATGTCATAGTGTTTGCCGCTAAGCGATCCGTATCCTGTAGCTGATTTCTGTAACTCTCGAATCGAAAGATTTCTTGCATGAAACATGTGAAATGAAACCAAAACATTGTAAATCGGCACAAAAACTGACATTTCACATTTTACTGTTTCTGTAACTTAATTGTGCGAAAACTTTTAAACTTATTGGAATGATGCGAAAAAGCCGTTTCTGCATATTTTTGCATATTTTGATATAAATTAGCAAAAACACAAATTGAAATTTATTTGTTTCAAAAACTATTTTAAATTTTAAAAATTTACTTATTTTGAAAACAGGAAAAATTATTTTTTTCATCTTAATTTTTTTATAGATTGTTCTAATTTATAAAAAAAAAATCCTGCTTATATAAAGTTTTAAATGTCACTTTTTAAGCCCGGTTTTATTTTTTTGCTTTTTTAAGAAGTTTTTTGAATGAAAACAAGACTTTTATTGCACACATTTTAATTTTTAGTGCATATTTTTAGGTTTTTTAGTGCATATTTTGAATTTTTTAGTGCATATTTTAAGCGCATATTTTCGATTTTTTAGTGCATGAAAATCTCATCCTTACTTATAACTATCCAACTTTGAAAGAAATTTCCCGTTTAATGTGGATGTGTAAAGAAGACACTCCAATAAAGAGAACGTGGGGTTAAAATCTTAAATCCGTTGAGTATATCCAGAAATATTTGCAAAATTTGGTGTTTTTTCCGCTAAAACTAGCGTTTTTATTTTGCGTCTAGCGGGGAAAAAGTGATTTAGAGGGCAGCGAGAAGTCTAACGATTTTTACCAGCCACAACTTAACAATAAAAAAAATAAAATTTTCCACATTTTTTGATTTTTTTGTTGTTTTATATTAAAGTGCCGTTTAGATGAGCGGACTTGTAAAGTGACCTCTAAAAAATTTTTGAATAAAAATCTTGTTTGTACAGTCTTAACACAGTCGATTTAAGAAATGAACAGTTTATGCGAACAAAGAAGAATAGACCATTTGTATAGTTTTACAAATAACTAAAAAAACGCAGGAAACAGTTTAAAACTAATATTTTTGATGATTATAGATTTTTTGGACCATATTTAATTTTCTTGTAATAGAAAAAACCGATTTTTTTAACTACTGGTACAATGTTACGATTTTCCGTGATTTTTTCAGTAATTCCAACGCGCATTACCTAAATATCGCTCATTTAAAGCGTTTAAAGTTTACAATTGAAAATTGTTGTTCATTGAAAATGGCCGGTATATAGAATGTGTAATAATTACGTATTTTCTTCTCAAATGATGAGTTTTTAAGATATAAATACGAATTTTTGACACAATATAAAGCATTATATAACAAAAAATGCTGCATTATTAACTCAAAAATCACATTTTTTGAGTTATGACACTATACAAGTAAATGAGCGATATGTTATAAAAAGTTGTGAAACTTTTTTTAACCGCGGATAAATCGCGATTTTAGGTACATAGATATATATTTTTTAAATAGTTTTGTCGTTAATTTATATCAGGCAACAAAATTAAAGGAAAAAAACCTTTAAAATATTTTTAAGATTTTTAAAACCACTTAATCTTAAAACCTCCATAACTTTTAACCCCCGTGAGCGATTTAATTGACGCGAACGAATTTCTTATTCTTAAATAGCTCCTAATATTTATGACAACTTTCATCGATGTGCCATCAAAACAAAAATCACATTCTTTTTACCTCAAAATCCAGCAAAACTTTGATTACCAAATAAGGTATAAAATAAAGTATATGATATCTTATTTTATACCATACTGCAATGATGATTTTAACATGGGATGAGACTCAAAGTAATGCATACGAGCAAGGTATAAAATATAGCATACCAGAACGTAATATATAAGTCAGTAGAAACAAGTAAAAAAGTTAAATTCGGCCTTGCCGAATGTAGTGATACCCTCCACAATTTCAAAAAAAATATTGCAAAAAACTTTATTTAAAAGGAAATTACTTTTGAAAAAAAAAATTTTTTTTTGAAAAAAAAATTTCCGCGAAAAAAAAATTTGGTAAAAAAAATCCGCGATTTTTTTCTTTTTTTGTCAAAAAATATGTTCGTTCTTGTTTAAATACCATTTGGTGTTCAATTATGTTCACATATGCCGACCAGAAGCCTAATTAAAGCATTTTGTATTTTTAGGTTATGTTGAATGTACTGAAATTTTTGAGGTGTGCTTACATTTTCGTTCATAACTTTTGAACCGCTGAACCGATATCGCTCAAATACAATACCAAACTTCTCGGGAGAACTTCCAATAACTATGTTAAGTTTCAGTCATCTCTGTGCAATATTTTGTCCGCGACAGCATTTTCCACAGACAGACGGACAGACGGACATCGCTAGAATGTCTTAAAATCGATCGGGCATCATGAATATATATACTTTATGGGGTCCCAGATCAATATTTCGATGAGTTACAAACAGAATGACAAACTTATATATACCCTCTATCACTAAGTGGAGGGTATAAAAATATCCTAAAATAAAGCCTTTTTAGTAGGATATACATTACCTGGTAATGTGCTACATATTCACCACCCATTACCAAAGTTTTGCTGGGAATTAAAGTCTTAGACGGAACTCCTCATACATTTAAATAAATGGATTACTATTTTTTAGGAAAAAATATACTTGGAAGAAGAAGTAACCCAGCAGAAATTTTGCTGAACTGGCAGCAGCTTTTGGAAAGGAAACTCGAGTGAAAAAGCGCATCCAAACCTGCTGAATTCATGCATGATTCTCTAAGGCGATGTCACACTTTAAAGCGCTTGTTGGATACACCGAAAAAGCGATCTTAAGATGCTCTTAATTTACATCTCTTTAGAGCGCTGAAAAAATCACTATAAAGATGCAGTGAATTCATGTATCTTTTTAGATCTATTTAAGCAGAATAAAGATGAACATTTGACTTCTTCTGAAATACAAATTACAAAATCTGAAATACAATTGATTATTTCTGAATACAATTTGAAAATCTTAAATACAATTGACTTATTCTGAAAATCAGTTGACTCCCTGCAAGCATTTGAAGGAAATATCGCCTAAGAGATCTAATTACATTTAAAAAATTTCCAATTATATTTCGAAAATTTCAAATTATATTTCAGAAACTTCCATTTATATTTCAGATAATACCATTTATAACCAAAAAATGTTCAATTACATTTAAAAAATTTTCAATTATTTTGGAAATTTTTTATATATAATTGGATATTTTTAAATATAATTGGAGAGTCTTAAATATTATTGGACATTTTTGTAATATAATTTGTATTTTCTGAAACTAAATTGGAAATGGGGTACTCAATTTTTTCTCATTCAAAATGTGTTAAAGGTGCTATGACTGAAGCACTCTTTGCAGCGCTGATTAATGCGCAATAATGATGCAGGGAAATCATGTGTCTTTGTCCAAAGCTCATGGTTTTTTATTCAAAAAGTGTTAAATATATTTAAAAGAAAAGCATGTGTGAAATTTTATTAAAATATAATTTTATATTTTAAGTTTTATATAAAAAATCTTAACAAAAAATTTAAATTTTCCCCCTTACTTTTACTGCATCCTCAAGAGCGCTCCTTTGATGCGCTTTGGTATGCTATAAAAATATGCTGTGTCGCCAAAATCTCGATTTATTTTTGCTGGGAATATATTTGGAGCCCTTGCATACCCGTCTTTTCTTAAATTAAGGTAAACATCCTTTATTTCTTTGGCCAATTTGTTTTTAAAGCTAATTGTTTTTAAAGCTAATAGGGATTAATGAAGTTAATGTAAATAAAAAACACAAATTAATTTATTACATTTTACTCTATATCGTCCATACCATGAGACATTTTAAAAAATCTGACCGAGGGTCTTCCGATTTTTGTTATATTTTTCATACAGATTCTCTATGGAGCCCATTTCAAATTTCATCCATCAGATCGAAAAACTCGCGATTTTATTTACGATTTTCGTTTTTAAAAAATTAAAAAAAAATGCAAAATCTGTGTTACTTTGAGCTGCTGCATTTTCTAAACTACTTATCGCATTTTAACAATCTATAGCGAATACGAATGGTATGTAAGTCTATTTTAATATCTTATAAACTGAAAAATATCGGTGGTTTAAAAGTGCATTTTATATGCAAATGCAGTTTTGAAGTGCATTTTGCGAAACTTTTACCCCATTTAATTTTTTTTTAATTAGCATATTTAGAAAATTTTGAATTTTTGCTACAAAAAAATGTTTTCATTACAATGGACCAAGAATATATGCTATTTTTAATATTTTTTTTTAAAAATACTTCCTTAAGTTTCCCTTAAAAAAAATTTTATTTTTTAAATTATTCCAAAATCATGTAAAAAGACATGTTTTTAAACCGTTATATTTTTAAAAGTACGAATCGTATTTTATTGTTTTTATGCACATTAGAAAGGTATTTTTGTCCATTTCTTGAATATGATAACCCCAAAAATGTTGGTGTTTCATAAATGCATTTTAAATGCAAATGCAGTTTTGAAGTGCATTTTTAAAAACTTTTGCCCCTTTGAATTTTTTTTAATTATCATATCCCGAGTAAAAAAAATAATCTGGTGCTTTATGTAATCACTAGCTTACAATCCCGGTACTTCGTTACCGGTTGTATTGAATACACGGATAATAGAAGGATCAGAATTATTCTATCGATTTCAAAAAAATTCCCCTACGTAGTCTTTGTTTTATTTACTTGTGGACGTTTAAATCTTCCATATAAAATTATTTCAATGAATAATTTAAACAATAAAATTTGAATAACTTTGCTGGTATGTTATCATGTTCGTTCCGGGGGAAAAATAAATTGACAATTTTCGAGCCCTTATGTCGGGATTTTGAGTGAATAAATATTTCAGTAAAAAAAGAAATTGGAATAAAAAAAATATGGAGTAAAAAAAGCTAAACACCAAAAATTTGAGTTGAAAATATCATTCCATATTGTTCCCTGCTCTATTTCATATTGTTCCCCGTTCTACGCCATTTCAATTCCAATTCCATCCCCATCTTCTAAAATCATTATTATAGGAACAAAAAAAGTACCAAAAGTACACTTTATTACCCCCATTAGAAACGGAATTTAAAAAAAGTACCTCTTCCAGAATGTTTTTTCTTCACCGAAGGCAAGGTAAGGTAAGGTAAGGTAAGGTAAGGTAAGGTAAGGTAAGGTAAGGTAAGGTAAGGTAAGGTAAGGTAAGGTAAGGTAAGGTAAGGTAAGGTAAGGTAAGGTAAGGTAAGGTAAGGTAAGGTAAGGTAAGGTAAGGTAAGGTAAGGTAAGGTAAGGTAAGGTAAGGTAAGGTAAGGTAAGGTAAGGTAAGGTAAGGTAAGGTAAGGTAAGGTAAGGTAAGGTAAGGTAAGGTAAGGTAAGGTAAGGTAAGGTAAGGTAAGGTAAGGTAAGGTAAGGTAAGGTAAGGTAAGGTAAGGTAAGGTAAGGTAAGGTAAGGTAAGGTAAGGTAAGGTAAGGTAAGGTAAGGTAAGGTAAGGTAAGGTAAGGTAAGGTAAGGTAAGGTAAGGTAAGGTAAGGTAAGGTAAGGTAAGGTAAGGTAAGGTAAGGTAAGGTAAGGTAAGGTAAGGTAAGGTAAGGTAAGGTAAGGTAAGGTAAGGTAAGGTAAGGTAAGGTAAGGTAAGGTAAGGTAAGGTAAGGTAAGGTAAGGTAAGGTAAGGTAAGGTAAGGTAAGGTAAGGTAAGGTAAGGTAAGGTAAGGTAAGGTAAGGTAAGGTAAGGTAAGGTAAGGTAAGGTAAGGTAAGGTAAGGTAAGGTAAGGTAAGGTAAGGTAAAAGGTACTTTTTATAAAAGGTACTTTTTATAAAAGGTACTTTTTATAAAAGGTACTTTTTATAAAAGGTACTTTTTATAAAAGGTACTTTTTATAAAAAGTACTTTTTATAAAAGGTACTTTTTATAAAAGATACTTTTCATAAAAGGTACTTTTTATAAGAGGTAGTTTTTATAAAATGTACTTTTTATAAAGGGTACTTTTTATAAAAGGTACCATTATTTCAGTAAATTAAAAAAAGTACCAAAAGTACACTTTTTTCCATTTTACCCCCGTAGAGTCAACATTGGCAAAAACCCAGCATTGGTGAATATTTTTTCCGGGAGGTGAACCTACATTGCAAATTTTAAGTTTCTAGGACCATTATTTAAGAAAATATAAAAGGTACCAAAAGTACAGTTTTTTACCCTTTTTACCCCTTAGAATCAACATTGGCAAAATCCAGTCTTAGTAGATTTATATTCCGGGAGCTGAACCTACATTCAAAATTTCAAGTGTCTAGGACCATTATTTAAGGAAATATAAAAGGTACCAAAGGTACAGTTTTTTACCCTTTTTACCCCCTTAGAATCAACATTGGCAAAAATCCAGCCTTACTGGATCTATATTCCGGGAGGTGAACATACAGTCCAAATTTCAAGTTTCTGTGACCATTATTTCAGGAGATATAAAATGTACCAAAAGTACAGTTTTTTACCCTTTTTACCCCCTTAGAATCAACATTGGCAAAAATCCGGCCTTACTGGATCTATATTCCAATAGTTGAACATACAGTCCAAATTTCAAGTCTCTGTGACCATTATTTCAGGAGATATAAAAAGTACCAAAAGTACAGTTTTTTACCCTTTTTGTCCCCTTAGAATGAACATTGACAAAAATCCGGCCTTACTGGATCTATATTCCGAGAGGTGAACATACAGTCCAAATTTCAAGTCTCTATGACCATTATTTCAGGAGATATAAAAAGTACCAAAAGTACTGTTTTTTACCCTTTTTACCCCCTTAGAATCAACATTGGCAAAAATCCAGCCTTAGTGGATCTATATTCCGGGAGGTGGACCTACAGTCCAAATTTCAAGTCTCTAGCTTCAGCGGTTTGGGCTGGGCGATGATGAATGAGTATGTCAGTCAGTCAGTCAGTCAGTCAGTCAGTCAGTCACATTACTCTTTTATATATATAGATATCTAAATTAATATGGTATCAGCTCTAAATTAATCTAATCTGATCTCAAAATTGGCTGTATCAGAAATTATGTAAAATAATCTAAACATATCAATTACGATATCATTAGATTTTATTAGATCCGAATTTTGGTCTTACCCTGTTTAATATAATTTTATCCAATTATATCAAACATTATATAAATTGATATTTCATTAGGGCTGTCAAACGGGATCGGTTTTTTGAAATCCCGGGATTCGGGATTTGAAAATCGAAATCCCGGGATCCCGGGATTTTTCGGGATCACGGGATTTTTCGGGATCCCGGGATTTTTCGGGATTTCGGGATTAAATTTCTTTGATTATAAAGTAAAAAAATAGTACACTCTTTATGTTTCAATTTTATTGTGCATATTAAGGGGGTTACTGTGGGTTAGTTGGTAGCGTGCTAGCCTATTAAGCAGGGAGTCGAGGATTTGATTCCCACGAAAACCCTAGGATCGATTTCGCCACAACGAAATTATTAAAATGATTTCTAATTATTCTGATTGTTATTTAAAGGCATTCAAAAAATTAAGTATACGCCACTTATGCAGTTTTCAAGTAATTTTTATTATTTAATATATAGCAACAAACTAAAAAAAGCCTTGAGGGGTTTGTTATGGAAAATGACAACTTTTATTTGTTTTGGTTTCATCCCATTTCGATTTTCGTTGTTGCACTGTATAATTTTTAGTGTCCGACCGAATATTCGGCTTCGGCCAAAAAGCACTATTCGGCCACTCTTCGGCTTCGGCCACAATTTTTAACATTAAAAAAAATTTCGGTCGAAAAAAATGTACACTCTAAAATATATTTTTTTACAAAAATGTCCAAAAAATTTTTTTTGCTTAAAATAAAATCATTCTAGACAACATTCTCATGCATTTGAGTATCCCGCCGATTTGAGTTTTATTTTTTTCTTGTTTTTACTACATAAATACTTTTTTTTTTAAATTCGGCTTCGGCTTCGGTTTGGCCGAATAGTAAAAATTTGGCCGAATATTCGGCTTCGGCCAAAAAAGGTGTATTCGGTCGGACACTAATAATTTTAAAACTTATTTAAAGAAGATTTTAAATAATAAAATCATTTAAAGGAGAAAAGTAATAATATAATACATTAGACTGGCATTTTTTTGTATAAAAAAGTTTTTCTTCCAATTTTGAACGCCCGGGAAAATTTTTATTCTCCTACGCCTAAACTTATGTGGTACAAATTAGAGGCCAGTCGGATTAAATTTACCCGTGGCGCCCTTCGATCAAAGTTTCGGATTTTTGGAAAATTTTCGCCAAAACCTGCAAAATTTGGTCAAAGGACATCGTGACTATTGGTTAGTGAGTTGGACTATTATTCAGCAAGCCTGTGTAGAATTCTCAGGTCAGCCAAATTAGCTACGATCAAATTAAAAAAAAAGATTTAGTTTTAATTTGTTTATGTAAATGTAACAATAATTGAACAAAGTTGTATTTTTAAAAATAAATTCTCATACATTTTTAATATATCAAAAATCCCGGGATTTGAACTTAAGAATCCCGGGATTCGGGATTCATTTTATGACAAAAATCCCGGGATTTCGGGATTCGGGATTTCGGGATTGACAGCCCTATATTTCATACAAATTTAAATAAAACAAGTAAGAAAGTTATAGTCGGTCAAGACCGATCATATGATACCCTACACCAGTGTTTTCCGGAAAATGGGTCCCAAGTCCAAACATGGACCGATTGTATCTGTCTTTTGTTAGATCTTTATTTAGTGTAGAAAACACACACAGATCAATTTTAAGTGGAATTGGTTATTTTTTTTTGTCAATAGAACAATTTAACTGAATATCGGTCGAAATTTTTATATGGGGGACTAAGTCCCAAAATGGCCCAATTATATTCCGATTTGATAAGGTTGCTAAAGTACACGTTTAGCACCTAAAAATAAATTTTTTATCAAATATTTCCATTTTTATGAATTTTGAGGGAATTATGTGAATATCGGGAAGGTGGTTTGTATGGGGACTACCAGAAGGACTGACCCGATTCCTTTGAAATTTGGAATGGTGATTTGTGCATACAAAATTTGATTACTTGCTGAATTTCAAAGCGATATCTATTATAATACGGTTATTAGAGTCATTGAAGCCAAATCCAAAGGGGGCGTTTGTATGGGGGCTAGGTTTTAACATGGACCGATTTTCTCCAATTTCAATAGGCTTCGTCCTTGGGCCAAAAGATGCTTAAGTTTCAAATTTCAGGTCAATTGATTGAAAATTGCTGTATCGTGCTTAAACCGATAGATGGACAGACGGACGGACGGACGGACGGACGGACGGACAGACGGACGGACGGACGGACATCGCTAAATCGACTCAAAAAGTTATTCTGAGTCGATCGGTATACTTGAAGGTAGGTCTAGGACCAATATTTCGGGTAGTTACAAACATCAGCACAAACTCAATATACCCTGTACCACAGAGTGGTGTAGGGTATAAAAATTGTACTAGAAATCTTTAAAAAATAAAACGAATACATAAATTTTTATTTAATGATTAATTTAATAAGAATACAAAATTGCAATAAAAAATATTGATACAAGAGTTTTTCAATAACGATTCCACGTTAAACGCGAACGATTTTCTATAGAATTTAATCAATGGACCTTAACAGTGACCTAAAATATAAAAAAAATATAATTTATTAAAAAAAGTACATATGAGAGTTTCTTTGTCAACCGGGCCACCCCTCTCCAAAATTGGTATGGGTTTAAAATTTAAAAAAAAAAATCGAAATTACATTAAAATATTTACTTTTGAATGCCGAGTGACGGTTTTTGAGTTTTAATATGGCGGATGTAATACGGCGCCCAATTTTTTAAAAACATTACAGGTCGCTTAAGAAGAATCTAAAGTTGGAATTTTAAAATTCAAAATGGCGGATTCAACCAGGTGACCAATATTTTTTAAAAATAAACCGATTTACTTGAAACTTTTTATACTACGAGTTTTTGCGGTCGCTAAATAAGAATCTGAAGTTAGATTTTCGTATGGCAAATTCTAATTTAGCAACACAACAAACCTGTGCGCAAAGAGTTCAAAGTGAATCTGTTATTAAAAAAAAATCGCCATGTTGGATCCGTCATTTTGAATTTTGAAAATCTAATTGCAGATTCTTCTTAAGCGACCCGTGTATGAAGAGTTTTAAGCGACTCTGTAATATTTTTAAAAAATTGGGCGCCATATTGCATCTGCCATATTGAAACTCAAAAACCGCCACTCGGCATTCAAAAGTAAATATTTTTAAGTAATTTCGATTTTTTTTAAATGGCCCGGTTGACGAAGAAACTTTCTTTTACGTAGTTGTGTTTTTGTATTTTTTTCTTCCTTAGTCCAACAAGATGAAAATGCCGAAAAACAAGAGTGAATATCTTGTTTTTCAGACTGCGGAAGAGCCAAAAAATAACAAGAGTTACGACCATCATTTCTAATTATTTCGGACATGCTGGTTCGAATGGCGCTGCGTTTTTCGATGTATGGTAGGTACAGTTTTCTAGCAAAATGTCATTAAAGATTAACTGATTTTCAGATTGTTTTTAAACAAAAAAAATTCCAAAGTTAATGATTTTTAAATTTTATGGCTTGGAAAACAAAGATATGAGCAATATATCTAGTACAAATTTGGTTTAAATCTTTTCATCTAAAGCCCTTACATTGGCGGATTTCTTAATTTTTTTATGTTTTCGCAAAATTAACCGCTAAATTGGTCTTTGTTAAAAAACTTACTTTTAGTGGGTCATAAAGGCAACAATAACACTACAAATAGTGGGCAAAAACTATCTATATGATATGGACGATCATGTCTAAAATCGCGAGAAACCGTTTTTTTTATATGACATCATCACTTTACGAGATGATTTAAGGGTCCATCTTGTAGTATATAATGTGGAATGCTTAAACAATTAACTGACCAAAATTTGTCTAAAAAATTTTTTATTCGCTATTCATATTGTTAGGGATGGCTTTATGATTCACTAAAAGCAAGGTTTTTATCAAAGACCAATTTGGCGGTTAAATTAGCGAAAACCTTAAAAATTAAGAAATTTGCTTTAGAAATATTGCTACAAGTCATATATTTGCTTTCCATTCCATTAAATTTAAAAATCATTAACTTTGCAAATTTTTTTGTTAAAAAACTGGCTCGAAATCAGCCAATCTTTAACGACATTTTTTAAGAAAATTGTACCATACATCGAAAAACGGAGTACTCCATTGGAATCAGCATGTCTCAAATATATAGAAACGTTGATCACACCTCTTGTTTTCTTAAATAGTGGTCAATTTCGTCATGTTGTGTAATCTTTCTTTACGGAAACAAATTCCCTGCATCTTTTTCCCAACCAGCCAATGGAATGTCTTTAATAAGACGTCTTTGGATTAATCCTTAGATTCAAAAACATTTTTGGAATAGAAATACATACATATGTTTAAATTTTGAGACATATTTCTTATAAAGAAAAATAATTTTTCTCTGTAGAAAACGTCTAACAATGGTCTGTCTAATGGTCGTCAAAAAAGGCCATGCACGATTAAAATCACACTTTTACCCAGAGATGCCAACTATTTGAGAGCAAAACGCGCACAAAAATTTTATAAACGGGTAAAAACGCGTAAATTTGTTTGGAAAAAATGGTAAAAAGGCACTGGACTGTTTTTTAAATAGATAAAAAAATAATATTTTTATTCAAACAAAATTTTTGATAAGTTTGTTTGTTGGTTAAACTTTTGAGCAACCGATATAAATCGTTGTACAATTTTACATGGTCTTTGAACTTCACCCAGAACAGAATTCAAATATTTAACCAAAATACAAAAAAAAACCTACAAATAATGGCATATTTTTTGAGGTTGGTTTAGTTCTTCAAGGGAAAACATTTTCCCCTTAATCCGATTTTGCCCTTTTTTCCGAACTTAATACGACCAATGGTTATTGACCATAATAATAAATTCGTTCCATACTTCAGGCGCCTCTTAGTTTGAACTGCATATTGCTTTCCACGGAAAGACAGACGGACATTCAAAAATGTCTTTGAACCGATTAAAATCAATAAAATATATACTTTGTGAAGTCTCCGACTAATGTTTCCGATGTGCCATATTTTGTTTTGAGGCTATAAAAATTAATTTTAAAAAGCACTAAAAGCACCAACTGAAATTTTTAAAAGCACCAAGTTAGTGCGTTTTTCTAATATGGCACTAGGTCAAAAATTTTCGCGTTTTGACACATCAAAAAGCACTAGATCTAGCGCGAAAAGCACTAAGTTGGCATCCCTGCTTTTACCCACAAATTGTACAACTTGTAGTATGATGTACTTTAACCTTAGGGTATTATACATACATACAAACCATTAATTTTTAGCACCAATTATAAGCGGACGGAAACCTTTTAGCACATTTGGTAAATGCACCCCAAATTTATAAGTCACTCAGTCTAACCAAGCTACCCATAAGATGCAAGAAGTAAATCACGTCAAAAGCTTGGAAATTGTAAACAAGACTTACTCCTCTATTTTTTTCCTGAAGTTTAAAGACTTCATTGCTGCGGGTAAACACATTGTTGAAACACATCCGTATCCATTATGAATCGTCTGTGCAGTGGTTGTTGCGATTCCATCGTTTTTTTCACAAAATTGTGTATTTTTTATTTTAATTCACTATTTTGTGTCTTATTATTATAATTATAATTTGATTTGCACAAACAATCAATCACTGTTACTAACATAGCGATTTCTATTCAAATTAGTGATCTACATATCAGCTGTTGTCTTTGTGAAGACAATTTGATCTATATCGTTGGTTCATGATTGGTTTGCTTATTAGACCAACAACTATGTTTAAAAAAAAAAACGAAAACTATTTTAACTTTTATTTGTAAAATTTGCAGCCATCTTCTAATTTAAACAAGATATCGAAAAATGGGTAACGAATTTAAAATGACATTTTAACAAGGTTGGTTACCGAAACGAATAACGGTAAGGGTAACGGTAACGGTATCTAATTTTTATTTATTTCGGTAAAGGTAACGGTAAGTGTTTTCAAATCGTTTCGGTAACGATATGTACCGGTACCGAACCAACCAAACCGGTACGTACCGGTATTATTAATTTAGTTAAAAATTTGAAAAAAGATAGAAATGAAAGCTAAAAATATTTTATAGACCCAAAAACCAGTATAGATTTGATATGATTATTATTTTTGTCATTTATTTTATGATAAATTGCAAATTATAAATTTAAAATTATGTTAGCAATTTGATTTTATTTTTTTGTTCGTTAAAATCCCTTAAAACAGGTAAAATTTTGAATACCGGTACAATACCGGTAACTTCTAATAATTATAACGGTAAGGGTAACGGTATTCTAAAAATATTTTTAGCGGTATCGGAAACGGTAACGGTATTCGATTTGAAAGGGTTTTGAATCGGTAACGGTATAATAAGGGTAACGGTAACCAACCATGCATTTTAATCATAAACAATTGGTTACTAATTCCATTTATCCAAAAATGGTCTATGAGTCATACAAGTTTCTGAGCGGCGAAATGACACAAAAATGAAAAGTTGTTTAAGCAGAAAGCAGCAGACAGCAAAATTTTTCAAACAGCAAACAACAACAAAATACATAGGGAAATTTTTCTGTCTGCTGCTTGCTGCTGTATTGTGAAAAGACAAGTAGGATTCCGAATCAGATAACAGTAAGGGTAACGGTATATAACGCAGATAGAACTTTTAGGGCTGTGTCCAAAAAATAAAAAAAATTGTCGGTGGCCCAGGGTTTCCGAGTTATGGTCTCCACAGTTCGGATATCGAATTTGATATATCTTCTCCAATAATGTTCCGATCAAACCAAGATTGGGTTCATTCGAAAGCTTAAATACCTTTAATTTGACATTTAAAAACATTCCGATTTATTAACCCACTGTGGCACAAAACGAAATTTTTGTTAACCGAAGTTTTTGGAGAAAAAAGCGATATATTTCAAAACTTTACCTTATGGCATGTATTTATACAACAAGATTAAAAGCTTAGATATTAAAGCCTTCATTGGAACTTTTAATTCTTATAGAACCGAAGTTATTGTTACGCATAAAAAATATAACGCGTAATGGCCTGCCAACCAAAAATCTTTATAAGGCGGGCAGGGTAAGTTCAATGCATGTAGTTGGAAATCCCGGCCAAACGCCGGTTACACAGAAAACCTTTAAGACACTTAGGCTGGATTACACAATGCTCCGTTATAAAACAACGCTCCGTAAAATTTAACTTTTTCATACAAATTTTGACATAAGGCTCCGTTAACTCGGCAGTTAGCAGCTAACTTTTCATTGAGTAATCCGCCCTTAAAGAACTAAACCAACATCTGAAAAACTAAATTTTTTTAAAATTTTTTTGTTAAACAAATGAAACATTTTTATGTCATAGTCCTGCACAAGGACCAAGGGGATTAAAAAAAATAAGTTTTTTTCTTCATGACAAAAATTAATTTAAAGAATGAGAAAATTGTATGACTGAAGTGCAAAAATGGTTATAAATTAACTTGTTAACATTTATCGGAGGTATGAGGAAGGTATCCAACCCCAACAATTAATCGTGAGGTTTTTATAATTTCTTAATTTTTTAATAAAGCGTTAGAAAAACAAAACTTTTGAACTTAGAATTTTATTTCTTATATTTCAATGAAATGTTCGAAAAAAATATTTCCAAATAAATTTTTTTCTTGAAATTTCCAAATCGATCAAAAGTCGATTGATTTTCAACACATACCAAAAAGGTGGTTTAAAATTTTTATTTGGCCGCCATGTCAGGTACCAAAATCCGTATTTATATTTCTTTAATTTTAAATATATTTTTAATAAAAATGTATTCCAAAGAAAATAATGAATTTTTAATTAAAAAATATAATACCTAATATATTAATTTAAATCTGTGTTGATAACAGCTAGTTTTGTTTTAATTTTTGTTTTAATTGTAACTTTTTTCTCTTCAACAATTTTTATATTTTTTTGTTTAAAATTACATATAATAACATCAAAACTAACTTAGAAAATTTTCTGTACATTTTTTATTATATAGTAATATATTATTTTGCATGGTACCATATATATTTATATGTGAAGCTGTTTTTAATTTGGCCAGTTTTGTATATTTATATACGTCATATATAGTTATTTGAGTCACCACATATAAAAATATATGACTTTGTCTGACACTATATTAAAAAATATTGAACATATTTTTTCAATGCATAATTTTATCTAGAAACATATAGTGTCACATATAAACATATACAAATCTATATTGCCATACAACATTGTATATGACTTTATCATTTTTTTTTACTCGGGATTCGAAAAGTTTATAATTTTTACTATAAAAGAATGTCCTCCTAGTATTGGACCCACTGTGTGTGCTACCAAAAATCATGTAAAAATACATTGTTAAAATGCGATAAGTAGTTTAGGAAATACAGCAGCCCAAAGTAACATAGATTTTGCATTTTTTTTACTTTTTTAAAAACGAAAATCGTGAATAAAATCGCGAGTTTTTCGAATATTTTCGATCTGATGGATGAAATTTGAAATTGGAATCTGTATGAAAAAAATAACAAAGTTCAGCAGCCTCAGTAAAGTCCTTCAAAAGTTAGCGTACACTCAAAATAATTCTACAGTAAAAGGTTTAGTAAGTGATATTGTACTTAAATCTACTAATAAGTTACTAATTACCAGTAGTACAGTAGTTTTTTAGTATTTTAAAGTACTAAAATTAGTAATTTTTACTGGTTTTGAATAATATTAGTAAAAAATTTTAGTATTGATTACCAACGCCTGCACTAGATCATTTTGGACTAAAAAATTTGTACTTTAGTTAAATTTTTAGTTATGAATACCCACGTTTTTTTTTTAGTGTATATAGCGAATACGAGCGCTAACTTCGAAACACGGAAAGCACCACTAAAATCAGCGTACCCGAATTAGCTTTAAGAGCAAGGTGCCCAGGTGCTTTGTTAATTTTAGCGACTAGCACAGTGTAATTAAAAACAAAAATCTAAAAAAAAATATGGTTTGCATGAAGTTTTTTTCAAGGAATACATTTAAATCCGATTTGGTTAAAATTTTGAATATTTAGTTTTTATACCAAAAGGAACCATAATTTGTCCGGCAATCGACCAAATTTGACAACAGCCATTTTTCGTGACACCCTAGTGTATACATTAACAACAAAAAAAAAAAATGACAAACTTTTCATACATACAAACCCAAAAATCACTTTCACATTATATAACAAAGGACATGCTAATGAATATGTCACATCAAAAAGAATAAAATATGTCATGTCTGCGTCTTGTACCCTTTTGTTATTTTCTTAATCGCCAAAATGTTTTTTTATCGTTATCGTGGCTGACCGAACGTGACGTTGATCTCAACTTGGTGGTTTAGCCAAATCTGGTTTTGGGACTATTTCTATGAATAATAAAAACGTCAGCGACAAGAAGTTTCGTGTTGTTACATTCGACGTGACACGCTAAGTCACAACTGTTTCCTCCCCGCATGAAAAGGATCTTTAACTTTTTATACCAAAGGGAGTTTTTTATTTCGTTCTTACAAAATGTGTGTACTTTGTAAGATAATATTTACATAAGTATATTTATATCTTAGCAATTAGAATAAATAACAGATTCATAGCCAATGTAACAAAAAAATGCTTTATTGAATTTAAATAAAAAAAAATATTTTGATTCAATGCACTATAGGGAATTTATAAGGAATTGTTGGCCAAAAGTCCATTTTTGATGTGTTCAAAAAAACTTTTTTCGGATGCCATTATACAGTAAACTATATAAAAGTAAGCTAGCACACATATTTTTGTACACCAAACTCTTTTACCGCTAGTACGGAGGCGTCAAAAACAAAATTTAATTTTCTATTATTTTTTTTTTTATTTTGGAGAACATAACTTATTACAAAATTAACGTACTTAAAATCCTGTATTAAAATCTTTTGAAATTAATTTCAATTATCAATAGAGCAAATAAATATATTTTGTACAAAGTACAGGTTTAAAATGTTGATTTATATATTTTTTTAATTTTTCTATTTAATTAATTTTTTTCTTTTTTAAACCAAATATATTTGTGGACTGCTACTTTTTTTGCATATAATTGCATACTCCCATATCTCTATGAGGTATTGGGAAACTCTTTGTGAGTAAGATGTATTCATCCGCTTAGCCATGCGGCTCCATGGGGAAAAGATATTTAGTGATGTCCGTCCGACCGTCTGTCGGTCTGACTGTCTGGGGAATGCACGATGATGTCCAAACCAAAAGAGCTAGCAACCTGATGTTTGGCACAAATATGTCTTATAGTCTTACGATGTTCAAGTTCGTAAATGGGCAAAATTGGAACATGTGAAAAAAAGCTCCCCCTTAAATAACTTAGTCTAGCTCCGCAAAATCCCATATTTTACATTTTTTTGTACATTTGCTTAAAAATTTAAAAAAATACGCCACAAGAAGTTCAAAGCCCTGCACTTGGACCAAAGGCACTAGGAAAATTATTTTTTTGCCCGCCCCCTTTTGTGGGCGTGGATGTTAAAATTATTGACAAAATTATATTACAAAATTGCATTAAAAACACGATTTATTAGGCCAGATCATGCCAATTTTTTATACAGAGCCTTAAAACTTACCGCCAAATAAACTTGCCAAATTTTGAGGCAATATCCCAACTTTTGGAGTTTTGGCCAGAAAATACCAGAAAATTCCCTATAGTGCAATGTAGAAAAATTTAACAAACTGGTTATACTTGATTTATATTGTTGAATGGAAACGAAACAAATGGAACCGTATTTATCCAAATCAGGAAATTAAGTAGGAGAAAGTGGCGGACCTTGAAACAAGTGTTTGATTTTTTTTAATACCCCAGCAAAACTTAGATTACCAAATAAGGTATAGAATAAGGTATAGGATTGCATATTTTATGCATTGCAGCATTGATGATTTTAACAGGGGATGAGACTCAAAGTAATGCATCCACATTATGACAAAGAATACCAGTAAGGTATAAAATAAGTCATAAATTTATGACGAAGAATACGAGTAAGGTGTAAAATATATGATATTTTATAGGTTACGAGAAATGAAATAATATAGCATACCAGAACATAATATATAAGGTGTTACGAGTAGTGAAAAAGTAATTTTGTATTAAATTTACTCACGTGATTGTAAGTGAGTGTAAGTAGATAAAATATGCTCGTGAGTAAGTGTGTGCCATTAGAAAATTACGTAAGCCCATCTCTAGTTTAAACTTATGAATTTTTTATAAAATATTTATTTTTTATGTAATTGTAATGCATTATGCATCCAATTATAAATAATGCATTATTTCAAACTTTGAAATAATACATAATGTAACCAAATATAAGTCATCCATGATTTAATGTTTAGAAATAATAAATATGAAATACATTTTTTCCAATAATCATGCATTACGTAACAAATTATTAGTAAAGCATTATTTTTCACTTTAAAATAATGCGTTGTGGAACAAATGTTTGGTAAGACATCCTAAAATAATGCTACAAATAAGGTATATACATTACCTGGTAATGTGTTATATAATCACAACCCATTACCAAAGTTTTGCTGGGAATCGCATCACTTGAGAACTTTTTTAAGGTTCGTCATAGTCCAACTTAGGTTTAAGCGCAAATAAACATTTTTCACGCAAACTTTTATTTTTATACATATCAAATAGTACGACAGGGCCGATTTGGCTATGAGTAGTATTTGTTGACGTTCGTGATAGTACAACTAAGGTTTTTACGGAAAGAAAAATTGTCCACTCCCACTTTTTTCAATACAACTAAAATAGTAGATCGACTGGCCTGATTTGGGAAATTTTTTTCCTTAATGGTCATTATAGTCCAAGTAAGGATTTTACGGAAATAATTATTGTCCTCCCCCACTTCAAAGCCCACTTTTTTCAATATCCTTAAAATTTGCAACACTTGAGAACGCCTGGACCGATTTGGCTAATTTTTTTGTTTTAAATGTTCGTAATAGTCGATATTATTGTTCGGAAAGAAAAATTGTCCTCGCGCACTTTTTTTCGATATATCTAAAACTTATTTTTACTCCGCTCCAATCAAAAAAATTAAAAAAAAAAATTTTTTAAATAGATTCCGTTTAAACTTGGTACAAATGATTTTAAATCCATGGGTATTGTTAACATATCACTCCTTTACTTGTATAGTGTCATAACTCAAAAAATGCGTTTTTTGAGTTAATGATGCAGAATTATTGGTTATATCGTGCTTTATATTGTGTCAAAAATTCGTATTAATATCTTTTAAACTCACCGTTTGAGAAGACTACACGCCATTATTACATTTTCTATGTACCGGCCTTTTTCAATTAAAATCCAGTTTCAATAGTAAACTTTAAACGTGTTTTCTGCAAAATCAAATATTTTGAGTTGTGACACTATACAAGTAAAGGAGCGATATGTACAAGTTTAACTTACCACACAAATTTTAACGCCCACTTTTGTCAAAATATGTCGACTACTAATGACCGGACCGATTTTTTATATTAATTATAGTTCTAATTAGGTTTTTAAGGAAATATAAATGATAAAAGTGTTCAGGAAAAATGAAAAATTCGGGAAAACTATAAAGGTTTGTTTGAACTCAAGGCAATAGCTCACAATAAGAACGAAGGATATGCGTAATTTATTTTTGTGTTGTTCTTACACTGAAAGAATTATTGTTCATTCCATCTATGAACAAATTTCATAAAACCAAATTCATAGAATCTATGAAACAATTCATTGGCTGAATGAATATTCATTAGTATTCTGAAATTTTTCATAGAATTTTATTCATAGATTTTATTAAATTCATAGAAAAAATTCATAGAATTAATGAATGTCATTCATAGAAGAAAATGCCATCAATATGCCATTTAATTTTTTAAATAATTAAAATAATGTTACAATAATTAAAACAGTTGAATAAATTTATTAAAAAAATAAAAAAAAAATAAAAAAAACATTAAAAAAAACATTAAAAAAAATTTTTCATTGCTGCCCTGACCGGGGCTAGAACCCAAGACCTACCGGCTGAAGTGGCAATTGTCGACGCCTTTGCTATCAGCGCCACCAAAAAAGAAAAAAAATCGCGCCAGCTAACGCTTGGTTTTATAACGCTTCATTTTTGTAAATACACAAAATATTTGTTTTCTACAAACACACACACAGCTTTTGGCAGAGCATTGTGACAGAGCAAAGACACAAACTTAATATGTTAGCAGAATATTATATAATTTAGCTAAGTGGTTAGACACTAAGCTTCACGAACAAGAGGTTCTATGTTCGAATCTCGGTGGGGATAAGTTAAAAAAAAATATAAATTTTTAAAAATAGAAAATAGTAAATAAATGAAATAATAAAAATAAAATAAAAAAAAATAAAATTGAAATAATAAAATAAATAAAAATAGAATTGAATAATAATTTTTTTTCCATAGCCTATGAACTTTTTCATAGGTTTCTGGTTTCTATGAATTTGTTTCATAGATTCTATGAAGGGCATCATTGGCTCACTTCTAATGATTTTTTTCATAGAATCAATGTACGTTTTCATAGCCGTAATGAACAAAATTCTTTCAGTGTAGGCTGCGTTTTTGACATATCGCTTTAACTTAGTTTAAACGGGAGTTTTATTAAACTTTATTAAATTAAAACCAAGTTTAACCTAGCATTCTGTTTTTCAGTTCAAGTTTAGCAAATGTCGATTAACGCGGTATTGCCATACCAAATATCGCATTTCCAATTAGAATAGTTGCCATCATCGCACATTTTTTCCATTAACATGGCAACACTAACCAGTATATTTGATAATCAGAAGTGTTTTTTTGACATTTTTGTACCTTAGTTTAACTCTCCATCATTGGTGAGTTAAACTTAAAATAAACCACATCTCAAAAACAGAATTTGTGGTTTTAACTCAGTTTAAACCTAAAACCAATAAATTTTACAACTCAAAAATTCAGCCTTAATGATACAAAAGAAGTCTTAAATTTGTACAGTTCGCAAAGTCGAAGACATGGTAATATTTTTTTAGTTCCTAATATATAATTTGAAGATGTTTGTCTGCCTTATTGGGTTTTTAAAACCACACCCACAAATTTTTCTAAGCCAAGAAATTTATTACATTTTTTGCAGGGCTATATATTTGAAGCGATGATCTCATATTTGGGCCAGCAACGCGGACCGGGCCAGCTAGTTTAAAATAAAAGGAAAGTATATTAGAGGTATTCAGAGTCTTGTTGCCACCCCTGGCAATGTAGCAAAAGAGTACTTCTTTCAAAAAATACATGTATTTTGAAAAGTAATTTTGAAAAGTGCTCTTTTACCACCAGTGCCAGGGCTGGCAAGCAAGACTCTGAATACCACTATTTTTTTTTTTTTTTCTTCACAATATTTTATATACATTTTTTAATAACAGTACATTTTTAATAACTTCAACCTAAACGAGAACTGGTAACAATGACCGTCGTCTCGTTGTAGCGAAAAAAGCAAGGGCTCTGGTGGGAATCGAACCCACGACCCCCAGTTTCAAAGGCTAGCACGCTACCAACTAGCCTACCATTGAATACCACTATTGTACTTCATTACTATTTTATTAGAAAACATAAAACTGTGTGTTTTTCTTTGGTTCTATTTCTTTTTGGTTCCAGACTGCAAGCCAGACATCCATTGTCATCCCCCATTTCGTTGTTGTTTTTTGAGGAAATTCAATTGGAATTTATTTATCATCCATGATTTAATATTTAGAAATAATAAATATGAAATACTTTTTTTCCAATAATCATGCATTACGTAACAAATTATTAGTAAAGCATTATTTTTCACTTTAAAATAATATGTTGTGGAACAAATGTTTGGTAAGACATCCTAAAATAGTGCTACAAAAAAGGTATATACATTACCTGGTAATGTGTTATATAATCACCACCCATTAACAAAGTTTTGCTGGGACCCTCCACTCTAGCGTGTAAAAATTTTTTATTTTGTGATCCCCAGCCTCATCGAAATTTGACCCATTTTTAGACGAATTTCAACTTTACACCCTGGGAGTCGCTTGTAATATCGACCTCCATTAGTTTTTACACCCTAACATTTTTTCTGAACAAACCTATTCTCTATCACCACTCCTTAAGGGAACTCCCATACAAAATGTAATTTTTGTAAAATCCACATCCCAAGGATGCGCCTAGAGGAGTCAAATGTATGACCGATCACCAATATTTTTTCAATGCCAAGTCTTGGCAGCCAAGACTATACAATGTATACCTACACAGAAAAAAAGAACTGTTATATTGACCCCATTTTTGTAAATACAATTAAATGTTTTACTGAAACGTTTGTGATTATTGATTGTTGAAAAAACATTAAAAAATTAAAAATAAGTTTGTTATAGTTCTCTTAAATTATTATTTGTATTGATAAAAGTACAAAATCTTATTTTTTTTTTAAACAAAGAAATTCAACAAACACAATTTTTTGATCTGACAAAAGACAAATTTTGTTTTCAACAAAGAAATTCAGCAAACAAAAACGGCATTTGTTGATACGACAAAGGAATACAATAAAGGAATTTGTGATATTAACTAACAGTAATGGTTGTATTGAAAAATTAAATTAATATTTTGTTGGGTCAACAAAATATTTAATTAATATTATAAAACTTTTTTTATAATATTTTTTTATTGATATTAATTAAAGCGAATGAGCGAACATTAATACATATTAGGTCTGTTTGTTTACATAAATTTCTTACTACTTTTACTACAACTGGAAATTTTTGTTTACTTTTTGTACTGAAAATTTCCAGCTGTAGTAAAAGTAGTAAAAATGAGTAGATTGTAGTAAGGTAAACGAACAGGCATATTGTAATTTAGTAAAAATATGTATTTAAATTTTTTTTTCGTTATTTATTTTTTATGACACACGTATTATACTTATACGCACATTTTTGTTTTTCGTTGTATTCAACAATTTTTTTCGATCTGGGACCCCATAAAGTATATATATTCATGATGCCCGATCGATTTTAAGACATTCTAGCGATGTCCGTCTGTCTGTCTGTGGAAAATGCTGTCGCGGACAAAATATTGCACAGAGATGACTGAAACTTAACATATTTATTGGAAGTTCTCCCGAGAAGTTTGGTATTGCATTTGAGCGATATCGGTTCAGCGGTTCAAAAGTTATGAACGAAAATGTAAGCACACCTCAAAAATTTCAGTACATTCAACATAACCTAAAAATACAAAATGCTTTAATTCGGCTTCTGGTTGACATATGTGAAAATAATTTTTTTTTTTTCGCGGAATTTTTTTTTAAATTTTTTTTTTTTCAAAAGTAATTTCCTTTTAAATAAAGTTTTTTGCAATAATCTTTTTGAAATTGTGGAGGGTATCACTACATTCGGCAAGGCCGAATTTAACTTTTTTACTTGTTATTGATACTGTTTGTTGAAAATATGACTTTTATTTAAAAAAGTCGTTTATTGACATAAATAGCGTTATTTGAAATTAAAATTTTTTTGTCTTGTTGACAAATTGCTTTTAATTTGAAATAAAATTATTTGACTTACAATTAGTTTGTTGAAAACAAAATAGATTTTTTGTGTTATTGACTAACTGTATGCCGCTTATACTAAGCCAACAACCAGCTTTGCCAGAACGCATCAAAATATCGGTCTAGGACCCCATACAGTATACATATTATTGATCAGTGATCGATTCTAAGACATTCTAGCGATGCCCGTCCGTCAGTCTGTCCGTTTGTAGAGGACACGATACAGTCCAAAATAAAAGAGCTAGACTTCCGAAGTTTGGCAAGAATATGTTTTATATTCCTAGGCAGGTTAAGTTCGGAAATGGGCAAAATCGAACCAAGGGAAAAAAAGTTCCCCCTTGGAGAACTAAACCAACCCAAGAAAAACCGCAGGGTTTGCAGGGTTTTTTTGTACGTTTGCTAAGCAAATGCAACATTCTTATCGCAGAAGAATTTCAAAATCGCAAGGGGAAGGTGCCCCTAACGTATCCCACCAAGCGCCCCCCCCCCAAAAAAAGACGCCTCTGGATTTTTTTATATTGTTTTTTTTTACATTTTGGAGGGTATAAAAGATTCGGCAAAGCCGAATATAACACTCTTACTTGTTTTAATTTAAATTAGCTTCTTTTTTAGTTTTACATTTGAATTGCAAAATCTGGATCTGTTGTTCCTTTGGGACTAAAATTATGCTCATTAATTAAACAAAATATTAAAATATAACGTAATGTAATCTTCTTAAATTTGAAAAAAATGTGTTTGTACATATTTATAAGAATAGAAAAATAATAAAATCAAGAAAATCTTTATCGTTAAAAATTTTAAAGTGCATTTCAGAAATTAAAAAATTTTTGGGATTTTTTCAATTGATTTTCAGAATTTTCTCCCAAAATGTATTTTAAAATGTTTGAATTTATTTCAAAATGTTTGAATTACATTTTCAAATAAAGTTAAAAAATTTAGAAAAAAATAAAGATGGAAATTTCTTTAATGCATTCGATGATTTCTACATATTAAGATAAAAACATTTTGTAAATACATCAACACTATTCTTAAATATTTTTTAGGAAATTTAAACAAACTTGAAAATATAAATAATCGACTAAAAAAATATACAGGTCCATATATAATTTGAAATTGAGCCATATATAATTTAATACTGCCCAACACGTATTTGGACAAAATAATATGATGAAATTGGTGGATCAAAATAGCTCAAAATTTTTTATATTAGATTAAATATGATCATCTTTGATCCGAATATTGGGTTTATCTAATTTGATATAATTGTATAAAATTTTATATCATAAGAAAAAATAAGATACAATATGTAGAATTTTGTATAAAATATTTTTTTATTTCTTCATTTTCAAATTTATCCCATGTACCCAGTTTTTTGCGTTTTTTTTTACTTTAAAACGAAAAAAATGTACCAAAAATATTTTGTATCCGGGACTTAGAAAATTCTACAAAACTTTTTGGGGAATTTAAAAATTTTTCAAAATTTGGCTAAATTTGTTTTGTTTAAATCATTCCCAGCAAAACTTTGGTAATAGGTGGTGATTATATAACACATTACCAGGTAATGTATATACCTTATTTGTAGCATTATTTTAGGATGTCTTACCAAACATTTCTTCCACAACGTATTATTTTAAATAAAAAATAGTGCTTTACTGATAACACAGCTCTACAAATGTAAGGTTTGTCGCTGCGTTTTGAATTATTGAAACTAAAAGGTATAATATTTGATGCACTGAATCCAAATCTGCAACCCAAATTTTTCTATCACATCTAGATTTTGTGTAAATCGCGGTTAAAATGTTGAAAAACTGCTTTTTTGGCCCTTTTTAAAAACGAATAAAATAAGAACGCGACATGGTATTGACTTCGTTTTAAGTTTATCGTATAATTTAGAATTTAATCTTTAAGATAGGATAATATTATTTGGAAATTTAATTTTCCAACATGGTAAAAAAATCATAAACAAAAAACTCCATTTTGAAAATATATATTGTTTAACGCAAAGTATTTTTTTAATAAACATATGAAAACCAACAAACAAAGTTTTATTTAAATTCAGGTAATGAAAAAATATTATGTATATTAGGCGTCCCGAAAATTAGAAACTTTTGAATATTGTGTCGGAATACTTGCCTAACGCCACTAAAGAGCTGATTGTGGGATAATTTACGTAGTGGAACTGCAGTTGGCAAGAAGCGGTCCAAGTTGGAAAAATATCGTTTTTTGACATAAATTTATGTTCAAAGTTTTTGACCAAATGGGCTCAAAAATTGGGAAATTTGGCGTCCTTTTTGGTATCCGTCTTAGGATTTTGCGTCTTCCGATGCTGATGGTAAACACAAAAATTATTTATATTACCAAATTCTTCTTTAAGAATTGAATATGTTAATCATATTAAAATATATAAAAAAATGTCTTTTAGACATCGTGATTTAATATCGACTAAACTGTTTCTGAATATTTCTTCAAAATTTTTGTCCAAATATTTGTCTATAATTTTATACTTTTAACATTTTTACATTTTTGTCAACAAACGCAAATAGTTCGTTATTACATTTTAAAAATATTTGTTTACGAAAAAGTCACAGTTGGTAGAAATAAATTTTTCCTCTTGTCCTATTTTGTCCCTTTGCTTATTGAGTAATTAAATTTTAACTATTTACTAAATTGAAATACATTGCCATTGACATTTATAAAACAATATAAATTGAAAAAATTTGAATGCCAATTAATTTGTAATAAAAACTTAATTAACCATGCCATTCTAAGGTATCTGCTTATATAATTTAGAAAGCCATCCACCAAATCTATTTAAATCGAATATACTTTAATAATGTTTCGTTTTTCATTATATTTCCATATTTTTTGTTATTTATTATTTAATGCATTTTATTTTAAAAAACTTTGTTCGTTGGTATGTTTTTTTATGTCAATTTGAAAACACTTTGTTATTAAAAACAATAAAATATGTCTGAAAAGGTGTTATTAAAAAAATATTTTTTTACCATTTTTAAAATTAAAATTTCAGAATATTTTTACTTTATTTTGAAGATAAAATTCCAAACTTTATAATAGGCTTAATATAAAGTCGTTCGTATGTCGCGTTCATATTTTATTGGCTTCCAAAAATGGTCAAAAAGGCACTTTTTTGCCCCTTTAACCGCGAATAACTCAAAATCCTGATGTGATGGAAAAAATTGGGTTGCAGATTTGGAATCAGCGCACCAAATACTACCTAATTCAGTTATCAGAACCCAATACGCATTTTCTTGTAGAGCGGTGTAATTTGTTCCGTAATGCACGATTATTGGAAAAAAATTATTTCATATTTATTATTTTTACGTTAGCGAAAACCGGTATTACCCTGCACTCTTTCTAGTACTTACTGAATATGTACTTATTTCCAAAAAAAAAAATATAATAAACTACTGTGTCATTCCGTAAGTAAAGGGCAGTTCACACGTTAACTACCCTTGACCACCCTTATCTACTATTTCCCAGTATTGGTGATACAGTTTGCCGGGTTTAAATAATTTTGTATGAAAAATTATTTGAATTTGACAATTGCTATCCTCCAATACTGGGAAATAGTAGATAAGGGTAGTCAAGGGTAGTTAACGTGTAAATCAAGCTTAAAGCTTGATTTACACGTTAACTACCCTTGACTACCCTTATCTACTATTTCCCAGTATTGGAGGATAGCAATTGTCAAATTCAAATAATTTTTCATACAAAATTATTTAAACCCGGCAAACCGTATCACCAATACTGGGAAATAGTAGATAAGGGTGGTCAAGGGTAGTTAACGTGTAAATCAAGCTTAAAGCTTGATTCACACGTTAACTACCCTTGACCACCCTTATCTACTATTTCCCAGTATTGGGGGATAACAATTGTCAAATTCAAATAATTTTTCATACAAAATTATTTAAACCCGGCAAATTGTATCACTAATAGTGGGAAATAGGAGATAAGGGTGGTCAAGGGTAGTTAACGTGTAAACTGCGAAATATAATTAAATTAAATATAGAAAAAAAACTTCAAAAACTTCAAGACATGAATTTGTTTCTTAGAAATATGTATTGTAACGCTTCTGAATCTTAGTAATTGAAAAATTTAGCTGTCTAATGAAAATAATTTTTATGCAGATGTTGCTTTATTTTCCTAAAATAAAAATTTTGTAAATATGTATTTATACATAGATATTTATATTATATACAATATGGTTATACATATGTACAATAAATACATATGTGTGTGTAAGTGTGTTTGTATTTTAACAATTACCAGTAAATTTAAATTTCTAGAAAGGATTAAAACTCATGTATGTATGTACGTACGAGTATATGGAAATATAAGTTGCCTGGCAACAAATTTTAAATCAGCAACATGACCACAAAAAACACAAAATAAAATAAAACACTTGTACGTACATAAAACAAGATGAAAAATACTTGGGTCGTTTGAGAAAATCGCCTTAAAGGAGCTCAGTGGACCGTTAACTCACCAATGCTTCGAGAACGGACCATACAATAATTATCACAGAAATTCATGCAAATACATTTTAAGGTGTGTGTGTGTGTGTATATACGTACGTGTGTCTATCTAAATGTGGATGCGTGCGTGTAGTGTATTTTCTTTCCATGACTTGTGTTCATTCTAAGGGAAAAGTGCAAATACTTGATCCGCTTTTGTTTCAAAAAAAAAAAAAAAAACTTTAACTGACTGTGGTGATTATATAACACATTATATAACACAGGTAATGTATATCCATTATTTATAGTATTGTTTTGGAATGTCTTACCAAACATTGCTTTAATAATATATTATTTCAAAGTGAATCATAATGACTTACTTACGATGTGTTACGTAATGCATTATAATTACCAGGGGCGGATCCAGCTCTTCAGTTTGGGGGGGAGGGAAGTTTTTTTTTTAACTCAAGATCCATTTTTTTAGAACCACTTCTGTAGATCTGGTTACAGAAATGTTCCATAACTTAAATTTAAGACATAACTGTTTTTTTTTCTCGTTTCAGAACTTAAATAGAACTAATTCCAAAACTGGTTCTGGAAGAATCACTCATATCTTAATTTTTTATTTTTTTTTTAACATTTTGAGATCGTGAGACTTTATTTGTATACGAACACACTCAAATACGAACACAGTTTTACAGAACAGTTCTTAGAATTCGAGCAATTATAATTCAAAAATATTCCCGATTCTGAGGCAATCAAACTAAACAAAAAAAGAAAGTATGAAGTGAGGTTGAGATTGCTAGAAATAGAATTGTAGTGTTGGAAACTGTCAAAATTTATTCTGTAGAAACTATAAATATTCACATATATAAAAAACAGTTTTCATTAACAAGACAAACCGACATTTAAAATCCTACTGATGATAACACTAACTGGGGTGTTTGAAACCGGTATGGGAAATACCAGAAATGTCTATAATTTTTAGAAATTCAATTTTTCTTCTGCATTTTTTCAACTTGAACCCTTATAACAAATATAATTAGAGCCCGTGCTCGATCTGCACTTACAGAAAAAATCAAAAAAAAATAACAGATTCTAATACAGAATTCATAGAGAAAAAATCAGATTTAAAAAAAAATGTTTTTAACATCTGAGACATCTTTTCTTAAGGAAAATTATTTTGATACCTAATGAAATACGAACCAACTTCTGCTGTTAGTTTGTCAAGCAAAGCGATAGACTAGATGGTTAAGTGCTAGCTTTGCAAACTGATGGAAAATTTCATGAACGTGGGTTCGATTCCAATCAGAGTTAAGTCTGTTGATGAAAAAACATTTAGAAAAAACAGTCTTACAAAAATCAAACAATTTAAATCCAATGTAATTTTCTCCACTGAAGACGTAGAGGTGGCTACAGAAACCATGGTCTGGAATAAATCCACATTAAAAATAATCTTTAGAAATACAATGTTTTCTTCTTCAATCACAAACCCTTAATAACAAACAAACAGGCATACGACGATAAAAACACTAAAATACCTAATGGCTAGTTTTCGAGTTATTGTCATATTGAAAATATCGGTAAATAGTGTTTGCAAAAAAAAAAACTGCTTTTATACATAGATGAAACTTTCAAACTATTTATCAGATTGAAACATTATGAGTGGGGTAAATAAAGTCTATGATGCTTAATCGTTCAATTGAGTGAGCGCTTATTTTCGTTCATTTCAGATAAAAGACCTAGTTCGTTCTAATTCAATCGCTCTTTTGTGGTCTTCGTTCAACAGTTAGTGAACGAATCATTTTAATCATGTCTGTTGGTCGCTCATCTAGTTCAAATCGGTCTGTTTTTATTCAAACGAATCATTTTTGGAAAAGAAATTAATTTGGTAATTGTTAAAACACAATTTTCGTTCTGAAACATTTTTCTAATTCAACAATTCTCAAATACTCACACATTTTTTACAGAATAGTTCTTAGAATTTAGACAATTTTCCTTTAAAAAATTTTTCTGATTCTGAGTCAATCGTCATAAACAAAAAAACCATCTGATTTTAATACAATATTCCTAGAGAAATGAACTCAGATTCTAAAAAAAATGTGTTTAATAGCTAAGACAACTTTTCTTGAGGAAAACGGTTATGTATTAACTAGTTCAGATTTTTTTGTACTTTTTAGTCTCTGATGCTGTTGTTAATCAAAAAATGGATGTTATCGAGCTTTTTTCATCTTCAATCTCTTTAAAAAAATTCCAATTTAAAAAAAAAATTAACTTTTTTGACTCCGAGGCGTTCTTGAAATCCAAACATTTTTCGTATAAAAATTTTTAAGTTTAAAGAAATTTATTTATTTTTAAATTCTCGAAAATCTAAAAGCAGAGATATGTACATTAGGGTTATAACTTTTTTTGGACTTCAATCTCCCAAGAGTCTATCTTATGGGCAATATTGTATTAATGATAAAAAAAAACAAGTTCAGTTCAATTTGGTAAAAAACCCTCACGCACCGAAAGCGATTTCTAAAATGCCTTTAATTAAGGCGACCAGATTTTGAAAATCAAAATAGAGGACACAAAGAAAAAAGTAAAAAATTATGTGACTTCAAAATTTTTTCATATTTTACAGGTATTAGAGCGATGTATCAGAAGTGAAAATCGGACAAAAATGGCAGAGTTTAAATTTCAGTCAAATCGAATTGAAAAGCATCAAAAAAACTAACATAAACATCTCGTTAGATTTTTAAAATCTTTTAATGCAGTTAAAATTTTTCGAATTTTTCATTCAAGAAAAATATAAGTTTTGGAATTTTTTTGACGCAGTTTAGCTCTCGATTACATTACTGCAAGAGCCCAAATATTTTGGGGATCATCATAAAAAATGTCAAAGTTATTTTTCAGGGGTGTACAACTTTATCCTTTTTTTGATCATATAAGGTGAGTAGGTCGAATACACGTTCATCTAACAAATTGTACAACGATACTGGAAGTATATAGAAAATTATGTAGGAGTATGAACCGAACAAGCACAGTGCGACATTTTCCATACACTAAAAAAAAAAAAACTGTAAAATTAGCAAAAAATTTAGTTAAATTTAACTAAAAAAGCACCTGATTTTGGGCCTACTAAATTTTTAGTTAATATAACTACAAATATTTAGCTAACTTTTCGTAGAATGAATGTAGCAAAAAAAACCGTAACTTTAACTAAAAATTTAGCTGAAATTTCGTAACGTTTTTATGTACATATATTAACAAAAAAATTAGTTGAATTCAGCTAAACTTTTTGTTACTTTTCGTAAACTAAAATTTACAAAATATTTTGTAAAAAATTGTAAGTTTATTTTTTCTGTTTTTTCATCAGCTTAAGTAGAACTTATGAGATTTGCATAGGAGGCTACATAAGAAATTTCACTTAACAAATTTGTTACGAAAAATCAGCAAATTAATTAGTAAAAATTCGTAAACTCAGTTTTGAAGTCAACAAAAAAAATTATAACTGAAGTTTTTTATTTATTTCGGTTTGAGTCCATATTAATTATTTCTGAGAAATAATTATTTTTGTTGTACAATGAGAAAATCTGAAAAAAATTAATTGACAACACAGGCTAAGTGGAGATGTCGACAGCTTTCGGAAGAAGCCACCCTTCCTTCGTCAGCACTCTTCGATTGTCACTGTAGGTGTGTAAGATTAAGATCAGCTATTTAAACGTACATTAAGGTGAAAAAGCGAACGGGAATTATTTCACATTTCATTACCCATATGTTACGTTTAGCACGAACTTAATGAATCTATTTTTAACTTTTTTCAACACAGTTGTAATTTCTTACACTGTAGTAGATTTTCTCTGAGTTGCAACCCTTAGTAGGACTTTTCAAGTCTTGAAAAATGTCCGTTAGGTTTGAATTCATATTTCGTATTTCTAATTCTTAGAAATATTAATAAATTGCATTGTACCTTATGAGTTGAGTTTTAATTCTGTTTTATATATTGTTGGACTTTATATTCTATAACTGAAGTTTTTTATTTATTTCGGTTTGAGTCCATATTAATTATTTCTGAGAAATAATTATTTTTGTTGTACAATGAGAAAATCTGAAAAAAATTAATTGACAACACAGGCTAAGCAATCGAAGAGTGCTGACGAAGGAAGGGTGGCTTCTTCCGAAAGCTGTCGACATCTCCACTTAGCCTGTGTTGTCAATTAATTTTTTTCAGATTTTCTCATTGTACAACAAAAATAATTATTTATCCCGAAGGCTGGGAAAAGTTCCCACACAGCTCCGAAGGATTTCAGACCAATTAGTCTGTCTTCTTTTTTGTTAAAGACAATGGAACGAATGATAACCTCATATTTGCGCAGAGTGATTGACCCGAGGTTGCTTTCGACAAAGCAACATGCATACAGCAAGGGACGATCAATGGAAACAGCTCTTCATGAGCTCGTTGGTACCATCGAGAGATCGCTTTCGGTAAAGGAGTACACTATGGTGGCCTTTCTTGATATTGAGGGGGCTTTTAATAATGTCATCCCAGAATCGATAATATTGGCATTGTCTGGTCTGGGAGTAAAGCGTGAAATCGTTTTAATGGTGGAAAGCCTACTTGCCAGTAGACGTATAACGTCTGAATTGGGAGCGTCCGTCATATCTCGATTTGTCAATAGGGGCACACCACAAGGAGGTGTTCTTTCGCCGCTTCTTTGGAACCTGGCACTGAATTCAATGCTACTATCTCTAGAAGCACGTGGTTGTCATGTTGTCGCATATGCTGAGGATGTCGCGATAGCGGTAAAGGGGAAGCATCTGCCAACATTGCGGGACATTCTTCAGGGTTCTCTGAAAGATCTGTCTAAATGGGCAAGAGACTGTGGTCTAGGAGTTAATCCTAGTAAAACAGAGCTTGTTTTATTTACAAGGAAAAATAAGATTCCTGCTTTTGATCCTATTTCTCTGGACGGTACTGAAATCACCTTCTCAGATGGAGCCAAGTATCTTGGAGTATTTCTAGATAGGAAGCTGAATTTCAGGCGTAATATTGAGGAACGGGTGAGAAAAGCAACGATTGCTTTGTATTTCTGTAAAAGGGCCATTGGAAAACGATGGGGTTTTAGCCCTCAAGTCGTTCATTGGATCTATACAGCAGTGGTGCGTCCAATTTTGCTGTATGGAATCATTGTCTGGTGGCCTGCTTTAGAAACAAAATCGAACTGTGTCTTTATCACGAAGGTACAGAGAATGGCGTCAATGTGCATCACTGGTGCTCTTCGTACTACACCTACGGCTGCATTAGAAATCCTCCTTCACCTGATACCCTTGGACATATTGGGTAGGCAGTATGCAGCTGCGTCGGCAATTCGACTTAATAGCACGCTGCAATGGAGGAGCAGCGATTGTGGCCATAGCGCGATCTTGAAAAAGATAACAATACCACAAAATGTGGATTGTGCTCCCTCTTTGAGCCTCTTTGAGCGCCACTTTACCACTATGATACCATCCAGGGAGTCTTGGATGGGGGATACTCCGGGAAGTGGAGCTACCATAAATTTTTACACAGATGGATCGAGGCTGCACGAACAAGTGGGCTTTGGGGTCTATTCGGAAGAGCTTGGATTGAGCCTGGCTCGTAGATTGCCAGATCATTGCAGTGTCTACCAGGCAGAGATGCTGGCAATAAAGGAAGTGGCTGACTGGTTGAGCTGCAATGTCTTGTCTACAACCGCAGTCAACATCTATACTGGCAGTCAAGCCGCGGTCAAGTCCCTGGATTCAATGTTTCTGAAAACAAGATCTGCCCTTAACTGCCGCACGTCTTTAAATGAGATGGCCAAGCAGTTTAACATACGACTCATATGGGTCCCAGGGCACAGAGACATTCCAGGGAATTGCAAAGCCGATGAGCTTGCAAGACTAGGAACTACCTTACAGGTTCTAACAGAATTGGAATGTGTTGGTATGCCTCTAGAAACTTGCAAGCAAAACCTACGGCTTTGTTCTGCGACGGAGACTAATCAAAGATGGGCAAATGGATGGACGTGTGAGACAACACGACTGATTTGGCCTTCTCTTAATCAGGGGCGCACAAGTGAGCTGATATCGCTTCCAAGAAGAGAGATTTCAATGGTGGTTTCTATAATTACCGGACACTGTCTTATAGGGAAGCACGCAGAGCGGTTAAATGTGCCGTCTAATGACTTTTGCCGAAGTTGCATGGATGAAGAGGAGTTGGAAACTATCGAACACTTTATTTGCCATTGCCCGGCACTTTCTGGTCAGCGACTTGCTTCACTGGGATCTAGGGAGCTGTACGATCTTTCAGATTTGTCGGATGTCAAAATTCAACATCTAAGGAGTTTCATAAGAAGCTCAAACTGGTTTAACGACAGAGACTAGTAGGGAAACCTATTACGATCCCGTGGTATCACAATGGACCTCAGAGTCTACGTGTGTTGACGTAAAACGTCAGCAGCCACTTACAACCTAACCTAACCTAACCTAATTAATATGGACTCAAACCGAAATAAATAAAAAACTTCAGTTATAGAATATAAAGTCCAACAATATATAAAACAGAATTAAAAAAAAAAAAAAATTAATTCAAAATTTGTTCAAAACTAGTATTTTCGTAAATTGAACTTAACTAAAAAAAGTAGTTAAAACGCTGATTTTAACTAAAAATTTGTTAAAAAGCCAGTAAACTTGAGTTAACAAAAAAAAATTGTTAACTTTACAGTTTTATTTTTTTGAGTGTACGATTTGACAGTAACAACCGGTGACCGCCGTAGAATAAAATTTGTGTTAATTTATAAAAATAAGAACAAATATTGATCATGTTTTTAAAAATAAAGATGACAAAGAGGACACAAATTTTATAGAGTACAGCCATTTAAAATAGAGTATTGTCCTCTAAAAAAGAGTACGTATGGTCACCTTACTTTTATGATTTTTTTATTATTTTTTTAACAACATCTTTTCTTATTTCCACTGATTCAAAAACAAACTTCACCATTGAAATTAGAATGACTTAATTGTATAGAAATGATAGTCAGTTCTTGAGGCACAAAAAAACTTCAATGCGTTTGGTGCGTCAACTTTATTAACGATCGCGAAAAACTAAAAACGCAATTCTCAGTATTTTTTAATGCCCTACATTTACCCCAAGGTAAATATCTAATTTACCTTGGGAGATTAGATATTTGCAAAAAATGGAAAAAGTTATAACCCTAATGTACATATCTAAAACCATTTTTCATTTACAAAAATTCTCAAATTTCCGTAAAAAGCGATGGAAAATTCCCAGATTCTGTTCTATTATGGCTAACCTGACCAACCATCCCGCTTTTGGCGGGATTATCCCGCTTTTTGAAGTCTGATCCCGCCTTGATTTTTCATCCCACTTTTTAAACAAAAGTCCCGCTTCATCCCGCTTTATCCCGCTTTTTCGGTTTTGGAATAGCAAAGTACAACTTATAGTTTTTTTATTATACTCGTTTTTTGAGTAAGATATTTTTGAGCATATTAACTATTTCTTACCGTGTAAAGAAAATGTTAAGAAAACTTTTTTACTCAAAAAAAATGTTGACAAGAGAACCCTACCGGACCGATTTACATCAAGGATATGATCCTTTTTAGTCAAATTTATTTTTTATATACATTTTTTTAATTGTGACACTTCCAATTAGAGATGGGCGCGTGAGTGAATTTTGACTCACGCACGCTCACGCTCACGAAATAAAAATGTTGCTCACGCACGATCACGCACGAAATAATTTTTTCTGCTCACGTTCACGCACGCTCACGTGAGTTACTAAAATTTTTCTCACGCTCACGAAATAATCACGCTCACGAAGACTCACGAAGTTCAAATTAAAAAATTTTTGTTTTACTTTTTTCGAATTCGTGCAAAAAAAGTATTTAACTTCCTTAAAACAATAATAAAAATTTATTTAAATAACAATTTTGTAATAATTACCCTCTCAATTCAATAAAATGACGATTTTTTTACTTGTTTTTTGTTTTAAACAGCACAAAACAATCACGCAAACTCACGAAACAAAAATTACTCACGCACGCTCACGCACGAAATATTTTTTTCTAATCACGTGCACTCACGATCACGTGCACTCACGATCACGTGAGTAAAAATAAATTTCACTCACGATCACGCGTGATTCACGCGTGAATCACGTGAATCACGAAAAATTCGTGTCACGCGCGCATCTCTACTTCCAATATTACGAAAAAACTCAATAAAAAAAGAATTAAATTTTAATACATGTTTCCTTCACAAAATTTCTTGGATGTTAAGGAATTTTAACTACAGAAAAACTCTTAGATTCTAAAATATTATTTACTAGCTGGCCCGGTCCGCGTTGCTGGCCCGGTCCGCGTTGCTGGCCCAAATATAAGATTTCGTCTCGCTTCAAATATATAGCCCTGCAAAAAAAGGATGAATTTCTTGGCTTAGAAAAATTTGTGGGCGTGGTTTTAAAGACCCGATTACGCAGATAATCATCTTGAAATTATATTTAAGGAACTAAAAAAAATTACCAGGTCTTAGACTTTGCGATCTGTACATATTTAAAACTTCTTTGGTATTATTACGAACAACACAAAAATAAATTACGCATATCCATCGTTCTTATCGTGAGCTATTTTCTGGAGTTCAAACAAACCTTTATAGTTTTCCCGAATTTTCAATTTTCCCGGGACACTTTTTTCATTTATATTTCCTTAAAAACCTAATTGGAATTGGAACATAAAAAAATCGGTCCGGTGTGCTAAGTTAAACTTGTACATATGTTAACAATACCCAAGGATTTAAAATCATTTTTACCAAGTTTAAGCCAAAGGGTATGCAGGAGCTAAAAATTATAAATTTGTTCACTTGGCTTTTTTGTGGGCTCAAAAATTGGACCAACATTTTCTATTTGTATACAAAAATTTCACTAATACTTTCACATATTTAAATTAGAATAATAAGAAAATCTAATATGAATCACTAATACTGTCGCATTTTAGAACATTTTGTGACAAAAAATGTTGGTCCGAGATTTGAGATTTCTCCAAAAATTGAATAAGTCTCCACTGCCACCTCTTTCTTTATACTCTTTGGTTTAAGCGGAATCTATTAAGAACAATTTTTTTTAATCGAATTAGAGTAAAAATTAATTTTACTTAGATATATCGAAAAAAGTGGACGACGACAATTTTTATTTCCGAACAATTATATGGACTATTACTTACATTAAAAAAAAAAATAGCCAAATCGGTCCAGGCGTTCTCAAGTTTTGCAAATTTTAAGGATATTGAAAAATGTTGGCTTTGAAGTGGTGGAGGACAATAATTATTTCCGTAAAATCCGTACTTGGACTATAATGATCATTAAAGAAAAAAATTACCAAATCAGGCAAGTCGTTCTCCGATTTTAGATGTATTGAAAAAAGTTGGTGTGGACAATTTTTTCTTTCCGTAAAAACCTTAGTTGTACTATCACGAACGTCAACAAATTCTACTAATAGCCAAATCGGTCCCGCCGTTCTTCAATTTTAGATATATCGAAATAAAAGTGGGCGTGAACAATTTTTATTTTCGTTTAAACCTAAGTTGGTCTATGGCGAGCATTTGAAAAAAAGTTTAGCCAAATCGATCGAGCCGTTCTCCGATGTTAGATATATCAAAAAAAGGAGGCGCAAAGTGGGCGTGATTTATTTATTTATGAAAAAACCTAAGTCAAACATTTAAAAAAAAAATAAGACGAACATTAAAAAAAAATATTTAACAAATCGGTCAGTTCTGAAGGGTCAGTTACCAACGAACTACATTTTATTTTTATTTATATTTTATTATTCTAGAATCTCAAATAATTAATTATATATCTTATTTTTCTATAGAGCACATTTTATATATTCGAAAAAAAAAGAGTGGGTCGACAACTTTTCTTACCGTAAATAACTTATTTAAATTTAACCAACTCGGTCCATCCATTTAAAAGTGGGCGTAGAAATGGAAAATTGTTCTTTCCGAAAAACCTTAGTTGGACTATGACGAACACTTAAAACAAAATTAGACAAATTGATCCAGCCATTACATGATTTATAATATATATATTGGGAAAAGTGGGCGTAAATAGGCGTGGACAATTTTTCATTCCATAAAAATCTTTTGTGGACTATAACCATATCGGTCTAGCAGATATAGTTCTTTCGATACATAGAAAAAAGTGGGCGTGGGAAATTTTACTATCCGTGAAAACCCTAGTTGAATTTAGACGAACATTTTCATCAAAAATTAGCCAAAGTGTGCGTGGTCTATTTCTTTTTTCGTAAAAACAAAAGTTGGAATATGATGAAAATTCATTTAAAAAAATTTTGTCAAATCGGCCCAGCCATTCTCAGATTTTAGATAAATTGGAAAAGTGGGTGTAAAAGTGGGCGTGGTCGATTTTTCTTTCAGTAAAAACTTAAATTAGATTACTACGAACATTTAAATAAACAATTACCCAAATCGGTGCAGCCGTTTTCCGATTTTAGATAAATCAAAAAAAGTGGGCGTAAAAGTGGGCGTGGTCAATTTTTCTTTACGTAAAAACCTAAGTTGGACTATGACGAACATTTCAAAAAAAAAATTGTCCAAATCGGTCCAGCCGTTCTCAACTGATGCTGTTACCAACGAACGACAATTGATTTTTATTTATATAGAATATTTTATTTTTCTATAGAGCAGTTTTTATATGTATCGAAAACAACTTTTCTTAAATAAAATCCTTATTTAAATTAAACCAACTCGGTCCCTCCATTCAAAAGTAGGCGTAGACATGGAAAATTTTTCTTTCCAAAAAACCTTAGTTGGAATATGACGAACATTAAAAACAAAAATAGACAAATTGTTCCAGCCATTCCATGATTTAAAATATATATATTGGGAAAAGTGAGCGTAAAAGTAGGCGTGGACAATTTTTCTTTCCTTAAGAATCTTTTGCGGAGTACAACCAAATCGGTTTAGCCGTTATAGTTTTTTTGATACATAAAAAAAGTGGGCGTGGGAAATTTTACTCTCCGTAAAAACCCTAGTTGAATTATGATAAAAAATTTCAACAAAAATTAGCCAAAGTAGGTGAGGTCATTTTCTTTTTTTATAAAACCAAAGTTTGAATATGATTGAAAATTCATTTAAAAAATTTAGTCAAATCGGTCCAGTTATTTTCAGATTTTAGATAAATTGAAAAAGTGGGCGTAAAAGTGGGCGTGGTCGATTTTTCTTTCACTAAAAACTTAAATTGGATTACTACGAACATATAAATAAAAAAAAAACTAACCAAATCGTTGCAGCCGTTTTCCGATTTTAGATAAATCAAAAAAGTGGGCGTGGTCAATTTTTCTTAACGTAAAAACCTAAGTTGGGCTATAACGAACATTTCAAAAAAAAAATTGTCCAAATCGGTCCAGCCGTTCTCAACTGATGCTGTTACCAACGAACGACAATTGATTTTTATTTATATAGATATAGAAAAATAAAATTTTTCTGAGAAATGTTCACATTTTAAAAACCTTTTGATATAAAAAAAGTTCTTTAATTCTCTGATCATAGAAAAATTCTTAGATTCAACATTTTATTATTGAAAATGTCTCATTCTTAGAAATATTCTGAGATCCGGAGACATTCCTTCTATATAAAAATTTCCAAATTCTTATGAACTTTACTTTTGGAAAAATTCCGAAATAATTCTCATATTTTAAGGAAATTCTCAGATTCTAAGAACTTTTTTGTATATAAAAATAATCAGATGCTGAAACATTTTTCGTAAAAGAAAAGTCTTAGATTCTAAAAAACTATCGGTTTCTAAAAAAAATTTCCTAAAAACAAAAATTCTGACACCATTTTCTTAAAATAAAGTTATAAATTTTAAAGCCCCGCGAAAAAATTGATTAGATTTTATCTGATCTTTAAAATCTAATTATCTCAATTGTATCTGATAAAATCTATTAGATACGAGATTCGTCTCCAATTTGTCTCCGTAATTGCATCTGATCAAATTTTCTAGTCAAACTTCTTATGCATTTTTTTACATAAAAAAATTACAACCCCTTAAAAGTATTTCCACAATTTTTTTTTGCATTTCGGAGGGTATTCGTGGGTTCGGTCAAGTCGAGTTTAACTTATTTAAAAAACTCCCGCGTTTAAGATCAAAATCCCGCTTTTTCAACATTATGATCCCGCTTTTCAGTCAAAAGAAGATGGTCAGGTTAATTATGGCCGAAAATTTCTAACGTATGCATATGAAAAACTAAAATTAAATTAGAGTTGTAGACTGAATCTGATAACTTTTCTTATCATTTTCTAAGAGAAAGTAAATCTCATATATTTTTTATAGAAAAATGAACTCGAGACTGTCTTTAGAAAATATTTAGATACTTATTTGACTCAGAATTTAAGAATATTTTAAAAGAAAAATTATCAAAAATTTTAAGAATTCTTCTGTAGGAAAAATGTTTAAGAATTTTATAAATTTTCTATAGAAAAAATCCATTGGGAACTGTTAATTTCCTTAGAATAAAATATTTTAGAGTCTGACAAGAATTTTTCTGAAAAAAAAAAATCTAAAATCGGATAATTTTTCTACGGGAAAAACGTTTCAGAATCTGATAGTTTTTTTATGAGAAATATATTTCAGAATTTTAGAATTTATTATATGGAAAAAGAGATTTTTCCTGTTTAAATAATACTTTAGAATCAGAGAATTTTTCTATTGGAAAAGTTTTACAAAATTTATGATTTTTTTTCAACAAGAAAAATGTTTTGGAATTTTTCTATAGAAAATTATACCAGAATCTAGGTTTTTTTGCATGAAAAATCTCCCAGAATCTGGAAATATTTCTGTTGAGAAATTTTATAAAGGAAGTGTGTCTTTGAGTCTGTAAATTTTTCTTCTAAAGTTGCGCATTAAATTTTTCTTTAGAAAAATGCCTTAGAACCTAATAATTTTTCTATATGAAATTATCTTAGAAAACATTGGAACTTTAAAAATTTCCCTTCTTTTTTGCCCCTTCTCAAATATTTTCTATCGAAAAATGCTCCTTGAAGAAATCGGTTGGATGTGATTAAATCTGTTTGGATCTAAAAATATAATTTTATATGATCAGGTCTTTTTGATCCGACGTTTTTCCACAATTTCAGGATCTGATCAAATTCAATTACGGATCAGAGTTCGAAATTGGAGACAAATTTCGTATCTGGTAGATCTTATCAGTTACAAATGCCATCAAATCAGACCAGATATCAATTTTTTAGATATCAATTTTTTTCACGGGGCTATAAAATTTTAGAATTTATTTTTAGAAAAGGGTATCAGATTTTTTTTCAAGGAAGAATTTTTTAGAAACTGATAATTTTTTAGAATCTGAGATTTTTCTTTTATGAAAAATTTTTCAGCATCTGATGATTTTTGTATACAAAAAAGTTCTGTGAATCTGAGAATTAGGAAACATGTATTTAAGTTTAATACTTTTTTATTGAAAGCTTTATTCGGAATATTCGAAGTATCACAATAAAAAAATTGTATGTAAAAATTTAATTTTAATTTATTTTTGATTTAAATCAATCCAGTAGGGTTCTCTTGTGAACAGTTTTTTTGAGTAAAAAAAAAAAATTTTCTTCAAATTTTCTTTATACGGTAAGAAATAGTTAATATGCTCAAAAATATATTTCTCAAAATATTATTAAAATAACCTAAAAATTGTACAAACTTTGCTATTCCAAATGTCAAAAACCGGGATAAAGCGGGATGAAGCGGGACTTCTGTTTAAAAAGCGGGATCGGAATTCAAGGCGTAATGAGACATCAAAAAGCGGGATAATCCCGCCAAAAGCGGGATGGTTGTTCAGGTTAGGTATGCTATATGTTATACCAATGGTTCTCAAACGGTGGGTCGCGACCCCCTAGGGGGTCGCGGAACCTTGTTAAACCTTAAGTTTTGGAAAATTTAAAACCCATTTTTTTATTGTTGTGTTATAAAAATATACAAATACTTTTGTTGTTAATTTCAACTGTATTTCCATTGATATTTTTCGAATTACAATTGGAATCTTCGTATTACAATTGATCTTTTACGAATTACAATTGATCTTTTACGAATTACAATTGATCTCTTTCGAATTACAATTGATCTTTTTCGAATTACAATTGATCTTTTTCGAATTACAATTGGAATCTTCGAATTACAAATGGAATCTTCGAATTACAATTGGAGTATTCGAATTACAAATGGAATCTTCGAATTACAAATGGAATCTTCGAATTACAAATGGAATCTTCGAATTACAAATAGAATCTTCGAATTACAATTGATCTTTTTCGAATTACATCTGTAAATGGTGTAGTACGTTAGGTTTTTGAGAAAATTAAAGGCAAAGTTCACAAAACCTATTCTTGTGCATTTAAAGAGCTTTGTTTGTTAAATTTTCGGATGCGTCTGGGATCTGACTACTTTTTTTGATTTCCTTTTAAATGCTGATTCCAAATCTGGATCCATATAACGGATCTAGATTCGTGATCGAATAAAATTTCAATCAATACCAAACATTGGAATATCATTTTGAAAATATAACAATCATTACTCCAAAATTGGAATTTTAATGCTTTCTTGGTAAACATTTCTTTATTTCTGATCAGGTTTAACTGGTGTTTTTCTTTTACTTTCGGAAATAAAAAATCAATGAAGATAGTAAGTTTCGATATAAAATGCCGTAGTTCGGTATCTGGTTTCCAAATTTTTGAGAAAATTAAGGTCAAAGCGCACAAAAATTGTTTTTTTTTTTTTTTTAGAAGTTTTTGGCTTGAAATTTTTGGTATGCGACTAGGATCTGACCACACGTTTTCGATTAATCTTTCAATGCTGCTCTGAATTTGGTTTCCAAATTTTTTCATTACCCGACTAAAAATAAATATACTGGTCCATATATAATTTAAAATTGAGCCATATATAATTTGATATGGCCCAACACGTATTTGGATAAAATAAGATGATGAAATTGGTGGATCAAAATAGCTCAAAATTTGTTATATTAGATTAAATATGATCGTTTTTGATCCGAATATTGGGTTTATCTAATGTGATATAATTGTATATAATTTTATATCATAAGATAAAATATGTAGAATTTTGCATAAAATATTTTTTTTTATCTCCCCGAGTAAAAAGGAATTTATATAAATGTATATTATTTTATATGTTTTCATAAAACCATATAAAACTATATGAGTCAAAGTATAAAATTATATCTCACTTTGAAATTTTCCAATTTTTTTAAATGATGTCATATAAAATTATATCTAATTATATTGTTTATAATATATTAATATAAATGGTAGATGTAATCATACGTTGCTCATAAAACTTAATCCGATTTCATACATTATTATACGTGACTTTATATCTAATTATGTATAGGACTTTACTAAACAAAAAATCCAGTATCAATTTATGTATAATTATATATGACTAATATAATACCATTTTAAACTATATATGGTTCCATACTAAAAAAAATTCCAACAAAAATAATAGATATAATTATATGTGTCTTAAACGATAACATATCTATGTTTGTATGGTACTATATATACGCAAATTTCGTCTAAACTCAATATATATTTATAAATGGTCGCATATGTAATGGAATATATATTTGGATATAATCATGTATATAAAAAATATTTTTTTGACCAAACAACTAGCCATATATAATTATATATGCCAGTATTTCAAAATTTATTTTTGCGTGTCAACATATATGGTTATACAAAACTTTTTATTGGATCATATAAGATTACATATAATTTTTGGGAACCCGAGTTCGATTCCCGGCCCAGTCGAGAAAAAAAAGTTTTTTTTTATTTTTTTTTTAAATAGAAAACACTTTTTTATTGCATTTAATTTTTTTAGAACTAAAAAATTTTTGCAATCATTTTAAAAAAATTATTTTTCTTTTGTATAGTTATATATAACTATATTTGATTTATTATAAAATTATCTATAATTTTTAGGAACCCGAGTTCGATTCCAGAAAAAAAAATATATTTTTTTTATTTTTTTTAAGTAGAAAACACTTTTTTATTCCATTTAATGGAATATATATTTGGATATAATCATGTATATAAAAAATATTTTTTTGACCAAACAACTAGCCATATATAATTATATATGCCAGTATTTCAAAATTTATTTTTGCGTGTCAACATATATGGTTATACAAAACTTTTTATTGGATCATATAAGATTACATATAATTTTTGGGAACCCGAGTTCGATTCCCGGCCCAGTCGAGAAAAAAAAGTTTTTTTTTATTTTTTTTTTTAAATAGAAAACACTTTTTTATTGCATTTAATTTTTTTAGAACTAAAAAATTTTTGCAATCATTTTAAAAAAATTATTTTTCTTTTGTATAGTTATATATAACTATATTTGATTTATTATAAAATTATCTATAATTTTTAGGAACCCGAGTTCGATTCCAGAAAAAAAAATATATTTTTTTTATTTTTTTTAAGTAGAAAACACTTTTTTATTCCATTTATTTTTTTTAGAACTAAAATTTTTTTTTTTTTTAATTTTTGCAATCATTTTTAAAAAATTATATTGCTTTTATATAGTTATATATAACTATATTTAATTTGTTATAAAATTATCTATCATTTTTGGGAACCCGAGTTCGATTCCAGAAAAAAATATATTTTTTTATTTTTTTTTTTAAATAGAAAACACTTTTTTATTGCATTTGTTTTTTTAGAACTTTCATTTTTTAAAATTTATATTGCATTTATAAAGTTAATAATAGCTATATTTGGTTTAAATTATCAAATTATCATTGATTTTTGGAACCCGGTCTCAAATCTAATTCTGATTTCCTGATTCCATGAAAAATTTCAAACTTATAAGCCAAAGTCTTATTTCACTTTGGAAGCATATGACATGGAAATAATGCATATCGCTACATTAAAATTATTGTTTAAGCTTACCATGGAAGCCCCTAATAGCGCTGTACGTCATTCCAATTTTTTTTTTTTGCAAATTTTATCAAAAATTTTCTAAGTCTTTTTGAAAATTGTGTACAAGTGAATAACATATTTAATTGGATATAATCATATATTACTATATGTTAGATCAATTTGATATAATTAGATACAATCAATTTATTTAAAACTAAGTCTTTTAAAGTTGTTATTTGCTAACAACGTCCGCTGGCCTAGAGGGTAGAGATTGCGATTACAAAACGGAAGACTTGTGGTTCTAATCCCCGTCCGTTCGAAGTTTTTTTTTTTTTTTATTTATTTTCAGTTGACATTATTATATCTAAAAATAAATCTAAAAACAGAAACATTTTTTGGATAAAAATGTATCCAATAATTTTTTTATAAAATCAAGATATCAGATATTATAAGATAACTTTGGCGCGGCCAAATTTCGGATGAAATTACATTATATAATATCCAATTTAATATAAAATCATGATATTGGGTATTTTAAGATAACTTTGGCGCGGCCAATTTCCGGATGAAATTACATCATATCATATCATATTTAATACAAAATCATGATAATAGATAATTTGAGATAACTTTGGCGCGGCCAATTTCCGGATGAAATCACATACAATCAAATATTAAACTGTAACTTCATATATTATAAGATGTTATGAGATAACTTTGGCGCGGCCAATTTTCGGATGAAATTTAGCAAAATCAGATCCAATAAATTATATATAATTTTATAAGATAACATGTTTTACCATACAATTTTTTTTTACTCGGGTCATAATTTTCAAATTTATCCCAAGTTTTTTCGGGAATTGCAAAAAAAAAATCTGTCTGGGACTTAGAAATTTAAAAAAAAATCGAAATTTAAAAAAAAAAAATCTTAAAACTTTGTTAATAAATTTTTACTTCAAAACGCAAAAAATTTACCAAAAATATTTTTTATCAAGGACTTAGAAAATTCTACAAAACTTTTTTAGGACTTGTCAAATTTTTCAAAATTTGGCTAAATTTTTTTTTTGTTTAAATCATTTTTAATGAAATTCTTAACTCCAAAACGCAAAAATTATTTGTGTCTGGAAATTTTAAAAAATTTTCTCGGGACTTAGAAAACTTTTTTCCCCCGATTCGGCACCATATATGTATATATGTATATCTAATATTGTATGAGGTCAGACATGGAGTTGTATATCATATATTTATTTATCTTATCTTGTATGGAGTCATATAAAATATTATATGCAATATCTAATTTAATAAAGCTTTATATATTGTATGTGGAGCAACACATGATTCGATATCCTTTTATATGGTACCATATTATATAAGCTTATGCGAATAGGAACAGATGTATCAACTCCATTGGTGGTAAATGATGTTACTATTGAAGACGTAGATTCTTTTTGTTATCTTGGTAGTAAGATAACCAAAGATGGAGGGTCTCAAGCCGATATTGCTGATCGTATCAATAAAGCACGCAGCTCTTTTTTATCGCTTTACAAAATTTGGCGTAGAAACAATATCTCGCGAAAAACTAAACTACGCATTTTCAACTGCAGTGTTAAGTCTGTGTTATTGTATGGCTGTTCTACCTGGAGCTTAACAAAAGAATCCATTCGTAAAATCCAAACATTTATAAACAAATGCTTAAGGCAAATTCTTCACATCTTTTGGCCTAATTGGATTACAAATGAAGCGCTGCTGCAGATGACAAACTCTAAGCCGGTAGAAATCGAAATTCGCAAACGCAAATGGACGTGGGTAGGTCATATATTGCGAAGACCACAATCAGAAATAACAAGAATAGCCTTAGATTGGAACCCACAAGGACAGCGCAGACCTGGGGGCTATTTCTCGCAGTCGTGATCGAAATTATTTTGTTTCGAGTTAAATATCGATAGTTCGAAATTTGCGGATGATGGGACTCGTTACTTTTCGATTCGATTTTATGTTTCAGTGTTTTTGTATTTTTTAAAGCATAGTTTTAGGCATGTAATAAACGTATGATTTGTTTTTGTTTTAAATGTAAAACATGTTTTTGTCGCTCAGCCTAAACATATGCATTTATAAATATTTAGTTTTATTTTAATAATTTCGAATTATAACAGGCCTTTATTGTTGGCATACTTATCAATGTTCTGCCATACAAAGTTCACGGTTATGTGTTAACGGCGAAAATTCGGGTAGATAATATTAAATGCAATACATTGTAAATGAGTTTTTAATTGTAAAAAAATGTTTTGCCGTCAAGCTGAATTGTATTAAATAATCAAATTTTATCAATATATTTTCAAAAATGTAGAGTTTTTACACGCTTAGTTTAATTAAAAAAAATAAGTGAAGGGTTAAAATTATCCGATTTTACTTAAATTTTAATTATATAATTTTTAGACTAACTCTTGATTATACATTTTGACAAACAAACTAATTTTATATCGTATTCTATCTTCCAAAATTATTTCGTTTGTATGGTGGCGCATGGGTGTATGATACTTGTTTTTTTTTCAAGAAATTAGTTGCTAACTTTATTAGGGGTTGTAATGAAAATTTCGATAACTTCAACCGATAACTTACTTGAAAAAAGCAAGTATCATACAGAGAGATGAGAGTATCAGTAAATTTTGGCTCACAGTCACTTACGCTCGAATCACTCACGTAAATTTTTTGTTTTAATCACGCTATCTTACTAATCACGTGAGTAAAAAAAATTGTTCACGCGTGACTAACGCCAGATTTTTTTCAACTCACGCTTACTCACAATCACGTGATTGAAATAAAAATCACTCACGCATGATTCACGCAAATCACGTGACCATCAACCATCTTTAATACACACTTCAAAAGCATTAAATACAAAGTTCAACTTGTGAAATAAGATTTTACGTTTTTTTTTTGTATTTGTCTCTTAAAAAATGTTATTTGTAATTTTATACAAAAATTTAATACAGTAATATCATAAAATACAGAAATAAACGGAATATCGAAAGCTAATTTGCTATCGAATGAAATACCGCACGATAACGTATAAACACTCGCTCGATATCGAATGACATCATTAGAAATTTCGATACACACAACTCGATCACGAGTGATATCATCCCAAAAGAAAAAAAAATTGCACGTTCGAGTAGAATTTCGATCGCTATCGATTGCGAGAATTAGCCCCCTGGTAGACCCCGAAACACCTGGGTGCGCTACCTGAAACAGGAATGTGAACTTGCTCGAGTTTCATGGAATCAAGCTAAGGCGATTGCCAGAGATAGACAAAGATGGAGAGAATTTGTTGACGCCCTATGTTCACTTTGAACTTTTATTTAAGTATTAATTAAAAATCGATATGTATTTCTATTTCTATTAATATTTAATTAAATAAAGGACATATATATATATATATTATATTTTGGGTGTAAAACTTAATACAAGATACATTTACATATAATTATGTAAAGTACTGTGTATGGCCACATATAAATATATTAAATAATATGTTACTATATCTAAACTTTTTTAGTCGGGTACTTCAGGTTTTTGAAAAAAACTGAGGTAAAATATCACGTTAATAATTTTTTTTATGTTGGGGGGTCGCGAAAAATTTGAAATATTGAAAAGGGGTCGCAAAGCAAAAGTTAGTGAGAAGCTGTGTGTTATACCTTACTTGTATGCATTACTTTGAGTCTCACCCCATGTTAAAATTTTTAATGCATGGTATAAAATAACCTATTCTATACCTTATTTTATACCTTATTTGGTAATCGAAGTTTTGCTGGGTTAGCTTTAAAGCACACAATAGTTAAAATACAATAAAGCTCTAATAATTTTTTTTTTTAAGAAATTGTATTGATAACAATTAAATAATTTGAGTTTTACCCAGCAAAATCTTGGTAATGACTTGTAAAAAGTAATCATTACTTCATGCATTATTTACAATGAGTGCCCATTACCGCTTTAAATATTTTAAACTCAAAAGCAACTAGTGACATGTTATCAAAGTACTTATTGATAATATCAACTCCCTACTTGTAAGCCGAGAAAGAAACTCCTTTTTTATACCTTACTTGTAACTAACTATTTTTGTCTCACTCCCTTGAGTTATTCTCCAAAATGTAACAACTTACCAACATTTTTTTCTGATTACAAATCCCATTATTCTTGCAAAAATTTGCTGGGTAATGTTGGCAACACCCTTGCCATATTTCGCATTTAACAGTTTGGGATGTTTAAAATCATGAATCAATTGTTTCGGTAGTTATAAATAAATATTTTTTTGCAGATTAAAGAGTGAAAAAAAGATTTCGTGTTAAATATCATTTCTTTTGCGACAATTTTAAACAAAACTCATATATTCTAGAATGTTAAGTAGAATCGATGGAAGTAAAATGGGTTCTGAATCCGACTATTTGGAACACGAATTTTTTTTACTAAAATTTTTTTTATGCGTAAACCAAAAATACTTCGCACTCAAATTAATTTTTATTGCACAGTGGATCGAAAATTAAAAGTCCCGGCCAAAGGGTAGAACTAATCATCCAAACTCATTGAAATTTGTGTCATATACAATGTTGGCAATCGATACCTTTTCAATACCGTTATCCGTTTCAAAACCCTTTAAATTGAATACCGGTACCAATACCAATACCGAAACTCAGTTTTGGTATCGAATACCGGTATCCAAAAACCTTTTCCTTCGGTATAGGACGTACCGGTATTGAAACGGGTTTTCTTAAAAACCATATTTTTTTACAAAAAAAAAAATAATAGAAAGTTTGTAAATTTTTTGGGGTTTGTAAATGAAAAATCGTACTCCAATGCCTCACCGAAGTCTCATAAAAACCAAAAAAATCTTTTGGCACCCACAATCGTAAATTAAATAAAAATTTAAACAAGTAAGAGTGTTAAATTCGGCTGTGCCGAATCTTTTATACTCTCCAACATGCAAAAAAATTGCAGGAGCGTTTTCTTTTTTTTTTTGAGGGGTGGGTCGGAAGTGGTAATGGGGGGTGCAAACTTCCTCTCGAATATGTGTTTAAAAATTTATTCTTATGCTTTTTGCACTAAAGAAATACAAGTTTATCATTATTTAAAAAAAAAAAATATTCCACGCCCATAAAACCGTGGACCGAAAAACGACATTATCTAATTCTATGGCTCCAAATGCAGGACTTTGAACTTCTTGTAGCATAAAAATGTTGCAATTTGTTAAAAAAAAACACAAAAAATCATGTAAAAAGTGGTATTTTTCAAGGATTTGTTTAGTTCTTCAAGGGGGAACTTTTTTCCCCTTGTCCGATTTTGCTCATTTACGAACTTAACTTGCCTAGGAACGTAAGACATATTCGTGCCAAATGTCGGGAGTCTAGCTCTTTTATTTTGGACTGCAACGTGTTAACTACAGACGGACAGACGGACGGACAGACGGACAGACGGACATCGCTAGAATGTCTTAGAATCGATCACTGATTATAAATATATAAACTTTATGGGGTCCTAGACCGATATTTTGATGCGTTACACACGGAATGACAAAGTGAGTATACCCCCATACTGTAGTTGGAGGGTATAAAAAAGTCACTTCAATCGCTATGCGATATCAAAAGAAAATTATTGATTTTCACGAAATTTTTATGGATTCATTTTGACTCCGAATAGAAACTTTCTGGACCCCTTTTGTATAGCATAGTTTTTTTGGGATTTTTATTTAATCCGTGATGTGGGTGTCCAAGGATGTTTTTGCTATACACAGGACTTCGGGGAAGGCATTTGGAATACTAGCAGGAGGTTTTCCACCATAGTATAATTTTTTGAAGTGGCTTAACTCGTAGAAATCGTCCATAAAAGTCCCATAATTCGCGAAAAAAAATTGGTTGCAATATTTTTGAATGTGATCTTGTCTAGACAGCCCAGTTGGAAAATGTGTCACTGAGGAAATTTCCACAGTGATTCCTTGAGGAAATGTCTTCAGGTTCTGACAAATCATAGGCAATCCTTGATGACATGTCCTAACATTGTCAGCACTGAATGTTTGCTTTAAGAGTGTGGACAATTCCTCTAAGACGTCTAAAAGGAAATGTCTTCAGAATAGCGGTATATTAAATTAGAATTTTAAATCTGGGCAACTCTTTAATTTCCAAGAAAAAGATGGCAATATTATCGACTTAATTAAAATAAAATCAAAATCTAACAAGTAGAATAAAAGTAATAAATAGTCAAACAATTTTAAAAATAAAGTTTGGAACAAGTGGTTAGGTGTGGGACTAATAAACTGGAGGTTCCAGGTTCAAATCCAGTTGGGACTAAAAAAGGCGAAAAGTTTTTTCTAAATATGAGAAAGATAATTTATAAAGAAAAATGAATAAAAGTTAAAACTAAAGGAAATACGAAAATTTTTTGTATTTTCGCATGACCTATGTCAGACATTTCCCCAAAGAAGTCTTAGGTGACATGTCCCTAGAAGGTCAGCCCTGACCACTGCTGACTTTGAGTGAGGACATTTTGAAAATTTGTATGAAACTGTCCTCAACCCAGTACATAGAGATGTCTTGTGGATGTCAGGTGTGACTCTGACATGTCATCGCTCCGTCACTGAGGATGGCTCGAGGACGTTGCCAACTGGGAGGGAATACCTATTTTTCCAAATAGATAACACCAACAAAAAAAACATGGTTGCCTAGAAAAAGATGAAATTTGTATTTTGTTGGGGTTTTTACTTTAACCGCGATGCGGTGGGAAATAAATTTTACGGAGTCATTTTGACACCCAATAGAAACTTATTGGACCCTTTTCAGCTCAAACAAAAAAGAAAGGTAAAACCGATACGGCCTTATATTTATGTACTAAAGACATAGGAAAATGTCCAGCACAACCGGTCCAGTGCTTCAAAAGTTGTGAGCAAAAGACTGAATTTCGGCTACGGTTTTTCGTGAATTTTCGAGATAAAAAAACACGCTAACTTTCGAAAGGCAATCCTGAGGATGCTGAAGCTTGACATGTATATTTGCCGTTCCCCTGGCCTGGTTCGTATTGAATTTCAGCCAAATCGATCCAGTGGTTCAAAAGTTATTAAGAAACCCATAAATTTCAGATTGGTTTCACCTTAAATTCACTTGTTGAAAAAACCGTTAAACCAGCTTTAAAAAAATTGATGAGTAACAAAATTATTTTACAAAGTATTCTTGTCACTCACAAAAATTGTTCTACAAAAACTAAAAAACTTACACTCGAAAAAAAAATTACACTCAAAAAAAAAATGTTGTCAATTTATTTTTTTTTTCAAAAATGACTAAAAAAAGTTTTTTACTCAAAATATAATATTTCTAATCAAAATTGTTAATTTGATTCACGTTAGAAAATTAACTATCACTTTAGAAGGGCATTGTGGAGGGTATTGATGGATTCGTCCAAGTCGAATTTATCTTTTCTACTTGTTTTTAAAATTTTTTTTAAAGTTTTTATACGTTTTTTTATACTACTTTTAGCATTTTTTCGATAATACCGGTACATACCGGTATTGACGTTTCGGTAATACCGTAACCGATTCAACTCAAATACCGTAACCGATACCGAAATAAATAAAAAAACGATACCGATATCGATACCGTTATTCGTTTCGATTGCCAATCTTGTATAATATTGATCTATGATAGAATCTAACAATTGTAACATTTTTATGCCATATTATGTTAAAAGACCTGCGCTTGGACCAAGGAAATCCGATTTTTTTCAGGGCGCCCCCTTCAGGGGCGTGGTTATAGAAATTAATTAAATATAACGATAAAAATTTATTATTCAAGCGTAAATATCATAAACAAATAATTTGTAAACACATATAGCGGTGGTAAAGGTGTCCCCCACCGATTTCATTCGACTTTTTTGGCCCCGCTCTTTAAGACCCTATCGCTTAGGGAAGGCGTGGACGTTGGGTCTCTTTTATATATATTTTAAGTTTCATCCAAATCGTTTCATAAGGGTTGAGAGGGGTTCCAACCATTCCTATAGATTTAGCACTAACAAGGGAAGTTTGTTAGTGCTAAATCTATAGGAATGGTTGGAAAAAACGACACAACATCAATTAAAATTAATTTTTTATCTTCTTCAAGTTCTTTATCTTATCCCTAAATTGCACTGAACATATTGGCCTAAGAGGATGTCCTTTCTTTGTGGATCCTGGGAGGACCACATATCCTAGGTGCAGTAGCTATTTCAGTTTTTAGTTTTTTTTTATACACTCCAACTACAGTATGGGGGTATACTCACTTTGTCATTCCGTGTGTAACGCAACGTCTGTCCGTCCGTCTGTCCGTCTATAGTTAACACGATGCAGTCTAAAATAAAATAGCTAGACTCCCGACATTTGGCACGAATATGTCTTATGTTCCTATGCAGGTTAAGTTCGTAAATGAGCAAAATCGGAGAAGGAGAAAAAAGTTCCCCCTTGAAGAACTAAACCAACATCTGAAAAATACCATTTTTTTACATGATTTTTTGGGTTTTTGTTTTACAAATGCAACATTTTTATTTTACAAGAATAAAAATGTTGTGTTTCTTTAGTGCAAAAAGCATAAGAATGAATTTTTGAACACATATTAAAAGGAAATTTGCCCAACGCCCCAAAAACCACTACCGAGCCCCAACCCCCCCCCCCCCCCCCGCCCAAAAAAAAACGCCCCTGCATTTTATTTTTATTTTTTTGCATGTTGGAGGGTATAAAATATTCGGCACAGCTGAATTTCACACTCCAATTTGTTTATATATTAACCTTCAAATTCATAAAAGTTACAAGAGGTTTATAAAGAAAATTTTGTATGGAAATTCGTCTAATAAACCTGTTTTTAAACGCTTTTGTTTTTTATGAATTTGGAGGTAAATCTAAAAGGCCGAATAAAAAACAACTTTATTTTATAATACAAAAGCTTAATAAATGAATTAGTAAACATCAATTGCAAAGAAAAATTGCCCTCCGCTGAACAATTTGATTCTCTTCACATGTTGGTTGATGTTTGGTTCTAAGATATAAAATAAACGAAGTTTGAGTATTGTGTCCCCGTTTTCCCTCATAACATGTTAGAGTATGATGAACTGCAGTGTGGGGACACAATTCGAAAAAACGAAGATTTTATACGATGGACTTTGCATTTGCAAGGTGGTTTTTGTGTACGTCTACACACAGACACATGCTCCTACAAACAAACAAATAGTTGTGTTTATGTAATACAAAAACTAACGTACATATTATTAAGTCCCTTTTTACATTTAAATAGTTTGAAAAGTCGACGTTGTTGTATTCATCGTCTTTTTGTGGCGAATACAAAATTGGTGCACATACACTAGGGTGCTCCAAAAAAATGAAGTTCTTAAATATTGGCCGTAACTCCCCCTAGAAATATGCATTTGGGTGTAAAAATATGTTTTGCAAAATTATAGGGTAATCGGATGTGGGTAAGGCGTGCCGCATCGGCCCTGAAGTTTGAAAAACGGATTACAAGGGGAAAATATGACTTTTTTGTAATTTTCTCAATTTTTTTGATATTTTGAGTAAAGTTTGAATTCAAATGGTCACTGAATTTTGATTAAGAGTTAATTGTCTATCAAATAAGGTATTAAAAATTAAAATCGGTTGAAAATCAGCCAAGTTATTACAACTTCCCCAGGCAACTAACGTGTGTCAGGCCACTTAATCAAGGAATTCTAGCCCCATTTTTGAAATTTATTGAAATTATCTACTGTAAAAACATTTTTTTATATTTCAAGTCCCAATGTACTAAGAAGATAAATATTTTTCATTTTGCGTTTTGCTAACTTGTTTTAAATAAATGCTAAAGTGGTCTGAATTTTTCAACACTATTTTCAAATCTCCAATTTTAAATTTTTATTTTTTTTGTTTAAGAAATTTTAAAAATTCGACTATTGGAGTTTAAGGGTTTGTTAAGCACATATAAAGGAATGAAAACCCCAAAAATTGTAGGGTTTGCTGTTTTCATTTGGCTTTTACAGTGATTTAATTTTTGCGGATTTCGGGAAAGTAGTGATTTTTGGCCCTTTTTTTGCTTTTATTTTTTTTTGTTTGGTTTTTTTTACAAACTTCATATGTTTTGAGCCGAATTATATCAACACGAGGTAGAATACTTCAATTCGCAAAATTAGGGTGAAATTGAGATATAAAAAATTGCCCCTGTTTAGGGTCAAAGGTCAAATTTTAGAAAATTTTGAATTTTTAAAAATTAACAAATTTTCTGTGCGGATTTTGCTGAATCTACTTGATGTTATTTTAATTGGTCTAAACTAAATGGCAAATGATTAAAATTAAGATATTTAACACTTAAGTGCTGTTGGGGCCTATAATTTTTTTAATTTAATAGAGATAATGTAAGTGTATTTTGATCAAAGGGTCGAATAGGCCCCACCAGCACTTAAGGCTTAATATTCTGAACTTAAACAAAAAGACATCTGTTAAGACCTTTTACAATGACATCAAGTAGTTTCATATATTTCCACTAAGAAAATCTGTTAATGTTTAAAAATAAAAAATCTTCTAAAATTTGACCTTTGACCTTTAGTTGGGGCAATTTTTAATTTCTCAATTTTGCCCTAAATTTGCGAATTGGAGTATTCTATCTCGTGTTGATATAATTCGGTCCAAAACATATGAAGTTTGTAAAAAAAAACAAAAAAAAAAACATAAAAGCTAAAAAAGGGCCAAAAATTACTACTTTCCCGAAATCCGCCAAAATTAAATCACTGTAAAAGCCAAATGAAAACAGCAAACCCTACAGTTTTTGGGGTTTTCATTCCTTCATATGTGCTTAACAAATCCTTAAACTCCAATAGGTAAATTTTTAAAATTTCTTTAACAAAAAAAAATAAAAACTTAAAATTGGAGATTTAAAAATAGTGTTGAAAAATTCAGACCACTTTAGCATTTATTTAAACCAAGTTAGCAAAACGTAAAATGAAAAATATTTATATTCTTAGTACATTGGGACTTAAAAAATAAAAAAATGTTTTTACAGTAGATAATTTCAATAAATTTCAAAAATGGGGCTAGAATTCCTTGATTAAGTGGCCTGACACACGTTAGTTGCCTGGGGAAGTTGTAATAACTTGGCTGATTTTCAACCGATATTAATTTTTAATACCTTATTTGATAGACAATTAACTCTTAATCAAAATTCAGTGACCATTTGAATTCAAACTTTACTCAAAATATCAAAAAAATTGAGAAAATTACAAAAAAGTCATATTTTCCCCTTGTAATCCGTTTTTCAAACTTCAGGGCCGATGCGGCACGCCTTACCCACATCCGATTACCCTATAATTTTGCAAAACATATTTTTACACCCAAATGCATTTTTCTAGGGGGAGTTACGGCCAATATTTAACAACTTCATTTTTTTGGAGCACCCTAACATACACTCAGAAAATTATTGCAGTTACTACATGACGGTTGTTTGTGTAGTAAGTAGTAGCTGTTGTTTTTAACTACAATTTCGGTCGTTTTTGTGTGAAAAAATTACAAACAACTTTTTTTTGTAGTAGTTTCAAAAAATAAATACAAAAAATATACTACACTGTAGTAATAGTTGATTTATGTAGTTGTTTTTAGTTTTTTTCTAAAAACTCGTTTTTTTCTAGAAATTTTTATTGCAAACGAATGTGTCGAACGAGTTGGTCGTGCGGGATGCTGAAGGAATTATTTTTATACCAAATAAATAATATCTAAATAAATTAAATTACAATTTATTAAATTTAATTGTAACAAGAAATATGTTTCTGGAAAAATATTCTTGAGCGAAATAAAATAAGTGGATAAATAAGATAACAAGTGTGTATAATATAGCGCTCACATAAGCGTGTGTAAAAACCAATCGAAAAAAACAAAATACAATGTATGCAGTGTCTTGTTTTCTTATGAGCGTGCCATCTTTCTTTTCTTTGTATACACAACAGAACAGGTACATACTTTTTTGAAACATTGCAAATTAATTATTTTTTTTATAAATCAATTTTACCAAAGCATTTCGTTTTTTTTATTCCAGACAAATTTTGATCAGTAGCGGTGAAAATTTGAAATGAACTTTTAAAAAAACAAAGGTAAATACAATCAATTTATTTTGTTTAACATTTTATTTATATAATTTTTTTCTTCTATAATTCCAGATAAATACACCAAAAAATTTTAATTTCATGTCGAAATTCTATACAACCATCTGAAATGTATTGCTTTTTAAATAAATAAAAATCAATCACTTAAACGTTTAAAAAATTTTTTAAATAAAATTTCAGGCAAGTGTAGTAAAAACAACTGTATACCGTCTTTTGTAGTAGTTTTTACTACATTTTGTAGTTGAAAATCAATAGTTAAAAACAACAACATATTCAGTTGTTTTTACCGTAATGTGTAGTGGACGCCTTTTCAACAACAAAATGTAGTCAAAACAACTGTCTTTTGTAGTAGATTTTACCGACATACTTTTTTGAGTGTACATTACTCCTTAACTGCGATAGTTTGTGTGTACACAGGAAAAAATCAGTGATCAGGATAAAGAAATATCATCATTTCAAGACCAGAGATTTATTCCAGATCTTAAAAGGTGGTGTTTTTAAAAACATTTCGCTCTGACGCGCAATAGTGTTATACAATACCAAATAATGTGATACACCACATTTTTTTCCAAGGATCACCGCATTACAGGTATTCTGCATTACATTATTATTATTGTTACTTTCCTGCTCTTTAAGGCATCCAACAGTGCACTTAAAAAATTTTGTCATTAACTGTTTGTAGTTTATTTAAAAAATTTTACGTTTAGTCGTTTTCAAAAGAAAAATCATTTGTTTGATGTTCAGTTTTTATTAATGACTACTTCCGTCCTTTGTTTCAAAACTAACACACTAAAAAATAAAGACTTTCATTAACATTTAATTTTTAAATACATTTATTTTTGTTCTGTAAGTAAAAACTACTGATTATTCTTTAAATTTTTACTGATTAGTGTAAGTAATTTTTTTTTAAATGTTGGTATTTTTTAATGATATACCATTAGTTTTTACCTACACAAGAAGGTTATTTTTTGTACACTCAAAAAAAAAAAACTGTAAAGTTAGCAAAAAATTTAGTTAAATTTAACTAAAAAAGCACCTGATTTTGGGCCTACTAAATTTCTAGTTAATTTAACTAAAAATATTTAGCTAACTTTTCGTAGAATGAATGTAGCAAAAAAAAAAACCGTAACTTTAACTAAAAATTTAGCTGAAAATTTCGTAACATTTTTATGTACATATTTACAAAAAAATTTGCTGAATTCAGCTAAAATTTTTGTTACTTTTCGTAAACTAAAATAAACAAAATATTTTGTAATTTTTTTTTTTACATTTTTTGGTTGACATTTTTGTTTTTATTTCACCGAACACTTTAAACAATAAGACTTCACTTTTTTTTCTATTTTTTCACAGCATTAAGTTTAGCTTAAGTAGAACTTATGAGATTTGCATAGAAGGCTACACAAGAAATTTCTTAAATAGTAATCACTCTTTTCACTTAACAAATATGATACGAAAAATTAGCAAATTAATTAGTAAAAATTCGTTAACTCAGTTTTAAAATCAACAAAAAAAATAATTCACAATTTGCTCAAAACTAGTATTTTCGTAAATTGAACTTAACTGAATAAATTTGACTTTAAAAGTTTTTCTGATGATTATAATAACTGGATTATATGAAACTAGTAAAAAACGAACCAGGATGTCTAAAAATTTTTAGAAAAATAAATTTTTCTTAAAAAAATTAAAAAACATAATTATAATTAGAGCCTGAGCTCAACTGTCTTTACAGAAAAACAAAAATTTGAAAATAACGACTTTAAGTCGGCCTAAGTGGCAATATAGTATCTTTGGAAAATGGCAACACCTAACATTGGTGTCTACAAAATATAGACCATGTTCTGGCAAGGTTGCAAAATAAGTACTTAGATCAGAGTTGATGAAGGAGAGGAGGACGAATAATGATTACTAAAAAAATTGAATTTATTCACCATAATGCAATTTCACCTTCTTCTGTACGAAAAAAAAAAACAACAGCAACAACCACACAAGAATTGAAAAACCATGATTTAGTTGATACTTGCTTAACAGCCAACTTAGCGTATCGGTCTAGAGTGATCGTACCTAAGAGGAAGTTAATAGCAAAAAAAAAACATTACAGATCATGGGTTCACTCCCTGGCGGCTGCGATCTGTTAATAATTTTCACATATAGAATATAATTGACTATTAACTGAATAAATTTGACATTAAAAGTTTTTCTGATGATTATAATAACTGGATTATATGAAACTAGTAAAAAACGAACCAGGATGTCTTAAAATTTTTAGAAAAATAAATTTTTCTTTCACACCTTTCTCAATTCAAAACATATATAACATAAAAAAGTAGTTAAAACGCTGATTTTAACTAAAAATTTGCTGAAAAGCCAGTTAACTCAACTTAACTAAAAAAAATTGTTAACTTTACAGTTTTATTTTTTTGAGTGTAGAAAAAAAATTGGAAAAATTATTTATATAGAAATATAAAAACATGTTTGTATCAAGTGACTTTGGCACGATGGGTAGAGTGTCTGGCCAGAATGTAGTTGATAGCGGGATCGATTCCCCAAAATTTTATTTAAAGTTTTTAAAAAAATGTTGTTTTTTTATTTTTAGTACCAAAAGGTACATAAAAATAAAATGTATTTATTCGGCCTTTATATACACTTAAAAAATTATGTTAGTAAAATCAACTGAAAATGTCAGTTAAAATAACTACTTTGTAAGTTGTTTTGGGGTCAACTACTTTTTCAGTTAAATCAACTAACAATGTTAGTTATTTTTACTGACAAAAAACAACTGACTTATGTAGTAAAAACTACATACATTTGTAGTCAAAACAACTAAAATCTAGTAAAAATAAAATAATCAAAAAATTTTTCAGAAAAAAAATTGAAATTGAAAAGTTGTGAAAAATAAAAAAAAACGAAAATTTATTTTTATTTTTTGGAAAAAAAAATTTGAAAATTTTTCAGAAATAAAAAAAATAAAATTAACTACTTTAAATAATTGTTACTACATCGCAGTACTTTTTTGTTAGTTATTCAAAAAAACTACTTAAAATAACTAACAGAAATAGTTGTTTGATATTTTTCATACAAAAACAACTGACTTTGTAGTTGAAAACTACTAACTACTGTAAAATATACAAACAACTAACATGTAGTAACTTACATAATTTTCAGAGTGTATGTATATATATTCGATTAGAGTTTTATTCTAGTTCGAGACCCAAAAATATTTCTATTTATGATATTGTCATAATGGAGTATTTTTAATTTATTGCTTTAAAAAAGTTACTCATCTCATAGTATATCTGTACTGATCAGTTTCATCCCCACTAAGGAATCTTCAGCAGACTTTAGAGAATCATCGTTGGTCAATCAAACATAAAACCACACATAATATTTGATATATTTCACAAGTTATATGAGAAATACTATTATGAAGGTCAGAAATCTGTTTTCCAAAAAAAAAAATAACTCTTTTAAAGCAATATTTCAATAGAAAATTGTAAAAAGTAACCTACGAAATCATTAATTTTTAATGTTTTCGTAGGTTATTTTTTTGGAATTTGTTGGTAAAAATAACAGACTATCATTAATTTTCTTGTAGGTTAGTTTTTTTTGAATTTGTTGTTAAAAAAGAATGAAAAAAACGTAATTTTTTAATGTTTAATGTTATTTATTTTAGAAAATTTTGTCAACAGTAAAAAATAAATGTTGATTTTTGTTAAATCAAATGAATAATTACTGGGATAGTTTTCAATAGTCTATTCACTGGTTTTAAATGTGTTTTTCATTTGTTTTTGCCTATAAAATATTTTGAGTGTAATCCGTTTCTACTTCATTCGTAGTCTACAATCAATAATTCGCACAGGTTTTCTTAATCTTGCTTAGTTTTAGAAATATCTCCATTTTATATTTTTAGCAATGTTGGCAATCGATACCTTTTCAATACCATTATCAGTTTCAAAACCCTTTATCGGATATCGGTTAAACCGGTTTTTTCTGTTTTTATTTTTCAGGTTAAAAATTAATTAAACTTAATTATATTTTACAAAAAAGCCAAAGTCTAATAAACACAAAATCAATTAGTGATAGCAAAAATAGTATCATCTGTATGACACCGTTTACGGTATCCCATTTAACAAAATTTTGGTACCATTCCAAAGTTTTGGTGTTTTTACTGTTGCCCAATTTCGCTGGAAACTTCGACAGCAAAAATTATTTCGTAACTTCCTACCGAAACGATATGGTTATCGCTAGGAATAACGATAGTTTTTCCATAAAATATTATATAAGGCGGTTTTACTATCGTTATGACAGTATTTTCGATAGCGAAAACGATATCATATTTTCATAGTAGATTTAATAATAAAAAAACTATCTGCTTTGTATAGTATGTGACTTTTAGGTAATATTGCTTTGATATTTCAACGGTTATATTTAGTTTATTGGAAGTAACAACTAAATTTGAATTATTTCCAATTGAGAAAGGAATTCCTTATAAATTCAGACATCTGTCCTAACGTATTCATTTGGGCTGATTTAGACTATTCCAATTTTAACAATTTCAAAAGGTTACTTAAAAAAATGGTACCCATTGGGTCTTTAAATTGGCAAATAATTTTGAATTTTGAGACTTTTTATGATTGTGTTTACAACAAACACAGGGAATATGAAGTTTTAAAAATAACTAGTCATAACTAGTCATAACTGTGAATAGGTCCGTTAAACTCATTATATTACAACTATTTATAAAAACCGCTTAACCGACACAATAAAACCGGTTTCTCGAATATTCGAAATTCAAAACTATTCGAAACCGGTCGAGTTTCTCAAAATGAAAAAAACCGGTTAACCGGTTTTCGGTTTCGGTTTTGAATACTCTAATAATATGTAAGTCTGATAAATTTATACAATTTATGTCAAACTCCATTTATAAAAAATAAGTTTGGTTAATTTATACAGTATACGAGGTGTATACGAGTTTAAATGACCGTCACTAATATTTTATTCATTGACTTAAAAAAAATGGTTGCCAAATGGCAGCCTGCCTCGCTTACGTGGTAATGGCTTTGACTACTTCTAATTACCATTAGCATTACATTGCGCCAAAAAAGGCAAAATGTGGTTACCTCCAATGACATCACCGTGTTAAAGTAATTAACATTGAAAATGGGAGGTAACTACCCAGCCAGAAATTGCCAACCGTACCAAAACAAAAGTACTGGCAAAGCAATTTATTTTTTGTATAGCAAGCTCTTTTTAGTAAAGTACTTGGTTTCACCGAATTAAGTACTTTGCTAGTACTTTTTTATCGAACTAAAGGCGGTTTATTTATTTGAAATATTTTTTAATAATTTAATTAAATTTTAACATTTTATTTGAAAACACTTAATTATTTTATAAAGTTATGACAATGGTGTCATTATCAAATTTAGTATGAATACATTTTAATTCCACTCTGTGGATACTTATTTCAATGTTATTTTTATCAAATTTGTTTAACATTGTAGAGTCCTATTTCTCTTGATGGTAGTGGAAATTAAAAAAAATCGCTACATTCAATGAAAATATTGTCTTTCAAAAATATATCATCACATTTGTATGTAGACAGCTTTCTATTTAAAATTTCAATAACTTTAATTACATTCTCATTGTCGAGTAAACATACATACGTTATCTGGACGAAATGGTTTTATTTTAAAACCATTAATGTTTACGAAAGAAAATACAACTCTCGATTCCGAGCTTTCTTTTATATTCCTAGAGAGTATTTGGAACTTCTATTAAGAGGATGTAGCAATAAATACGCGAATTTCTTAATTTTTTGACGTTTTTCCGAAATTAGCCGCTAAATTTGTCTTTGATAAAAAACTTGCTTTTACCATCATGTTGAATTTTATCATCATGTTGTATATGGCAGCACCATTTTTCGAGATAATTTAAGGGTCCATCTTTAAGTAAATAATGTGGTAACCTTACAGAATTTACTGACCAAAAATTATTTTTTTGGACAAATTTTTCGTCAGTTATTTGTTTAAGGTTACCACATTATATAATTAAAGATGGACCCTTAAGTCATCTTGTAAAATGATTCTGCCATAAAAAAAAAGTTTTTCGCAATTTTTAACATGATGGTCTATATCACATAGATGTTTTTTGTTCACTATTCGTAGTGTTAGGGATGCCTTTATGATCCACTAAAGGCAAGTTTTTTTATCAAATACCAATTTAGAGGTTTATTTCGCGAGAACCTCGAAAAATGAAGAAATTCACGAATTTAAGGGCTTAAGATGAAAAGCTTTAAACCAAATTTTACAATTTTTTTGCTAAAAAATAGGCTGGAAATAAGATAATCTTTAATGACATATTGCAAGAAAAGTGTACCATACATCAAAAAACGGAGTACGCCATTGGACTCAGCATGTCTCAAATAAATGGAAATGTTGGTCATACCTCTTATTTTCTAAAATAGTGGTCACTTTTGTCATGCTGTGTTAATATTAGAGATGGGATCGTGAGTGACTTTTCAATCACGATCACGCACGCTCACGAAAAAAAAAATTGTAATCACGCACGATCACGCACGAAATTTTTTTTTTCTGCTCACGCACGCTCACGTGAGTAGAAAAAAAATTTAGTCACGCTCACGACGTAATCACGATCACGAAATACTCACGAATTAAAATATGCAAAAAAAAAATTTTGTCATATTTTTTATGCATTACCCAGTTGGGAAAGTCCTTGAGCCATCCGTGGTGACGACTTGCTGACATGTCAGTCACACCTGACATCCCCATGACATCTCCAATTACCGAGTTGAGGACAGTTTCATAAAAAAATTTAAAATTTCCTCAATCATAATCGGCAGTTGTCAGGTGGTGTTGACATTTCCCCTAAGTCGTCTTTGTGGAAATGTCTGATATAGGTCATACGAAAATGCAAAAAATCTTCGTATTTCCATTAGTTTTTACTTCCATCCATTTTCTTTATAAATTATCTTTATCATATTAAGAAATAACTTTTCGACTTTGCGATGTTTTTCTCACAAATTAAAAAGTTCCCATATTCTTGGCCGTCTTAAAGTATGACGCTGGGCACATAAGAACTTGGGGCTCCGCTGGAAAGTAAAAAGTCGTACAAATTAAATTCATGTGATTGCCTGTTTTAAGAAAAAGAAACTAAAAAAAAATATTTTGGGCAGTGAGGTAATTTTTCTTAACTTATTAAAACCATGATATTCGTGAAAAAAAAAATTTCCTGTACGAAAAATGTCTCAGAATCTGAGAATATTTTTATACGAAAAACGTCTCTGAATCTGAGAGTTTTTCAATACGAAAAGTGTCTTAGAATCTGAGTCTTTTTACTTTGGAAAAACTTCTCTGAACATTAGACTTTTAAAATCTCAGAATCTGAAACTTTTTCTGTACGAAAAATAGTTCACATTCTGAAACTTTTTATGTTTTTCCTATAGAAAAAGTCTCAGTGTATACGTGTATACAGTGTAAAATAAGAAATTTTCTTTTAAAAGATATTAAAAAAAATCTTTATTTTCGTATAACCGAATTTATTGCCTTTTCGGGCCCCTTATGGTTAAAACGGTACTGCCCAGGTAGATGTAAAAGTTTAGTTTGATATACTGCTATTGTGAAGACATTTCCTTATAGATGAGGATTTTTTCACAATCTTAAAACAAACATTTATTGATGACAATGTTAGAACATGTCCTCAAGAAATACCTAATATATGTCAGAATTTGAAGACATTTCCTGATGGAAGCACGGTGCAAATTCCTCAGTGAGGCAATTACAAAACTTATTAAATTTATAATTTTTTTAAAAGACTATGAAAAAATCAAGAAAACGTAACCGAACAAAAAAATCTGGGAAACAATTAAAATTACGAAAAAATCACGCAAGAATTTTACTCACGCACGATCACGCACGAATTTTTTTTTGGTACTCACGCTCACGCACGCTCACGTGAGTAGAAAAAAATTTACTCACGAATCACGTGATTCATGCGTGATTCACGTGAATCACGCAAATCACGTGAGCAGCGCCCATCTCTAGTTAATATATAATTTATTTAAAATTAAAAAATTAAAAAAATACTTCTAATGTACAAATTATTAAATAAAAAAATAATTTTGTTCATACATTTTTAATTTTGTAATGGATTATTTTAGTTAAAAAGCTATTTAAAAAATCTCGGATAATACTTTTCAAAGTACAGGGAAAGCGCTTTTAAAAGTACTTTGCCACTACTAAGTGGTGTTATCATTTAGCATCTTAGCAAGTACTAAAACCCCAAAAAAAGGTACTTTGCCAGTATTAATACCACCGTATTAGGTACTTTGCCAGATCTGGCCCGTATGTATTTTTCTGCCTGGGTAGTTACTCATATTTTTGCTAACCCCTTAATTTAATTACTTGGTAAGCGAAGTTTTCACACAAACCCAATTTGAGTGAAATAGGCGTCTATTTGTTGCCAATCCGCTTTAACTGAATATCGGGCAAAATTTTCAAATGCGGCCTAAGTCCAAAAATGGTTTGATTATAATCAGATTTGATAAGGTTATTAAAGATGCGTTAAACACACACAAACATAATTTTTATTTGCTATTTTCTTGAAACTCAAGAGATTAATGTGAATATCGGGAAGGGGGTTTGTATGGGGGCTACGACAAGAGCTGGTCCGATTTCTTTAAAATTCGAAATGGAGTTTATTGAATACAAAACACGTTTACCTGCCTAAAGTATATCTATTATAATACAGTTATTAGAGTCATTTGAGGCAAAATTAAATGGATCTATGTATGGGGGCTAGGTCTAAAGGTGGCCCGATTTTTTCCAATTTACATAGGCTTCGTCCTTATGCCAAACGAAGCTTAAGTTTAAAATTTCATCCAAATCGATTAATAATTGCGACCTGTATCGTGTTTACAACGTTTAGATAGACGGACGGACAAAAAACATTTTTTTTTTAGTTTTTATATTTTATTTTATTTTTATAATTTTTTTTATTTTTAGAATTTTTTTCGATAATACCGGTACGTACCGGTATTGACGTTTCGGTATCGGTAATACCGTAACCGATTCAACTCAAATACCGTAACCGATACCGAAATAAAAAAAATAGCAGGTAGTTAAAATTCTCGAAAAATTACGAGGATTTCCTCGTAATTTTAAATGCGCCAAAAAATGGTAAAATAACCAATTTTATTGGTAAAAATATTGTTTTAAAACCGGAAAAATAAAAAAAAATGGTAAACTTACAAGAAAAAATTATAAAAATGTTTAAAAAAAAAATTGTAAATTTACAAACCAAAACGATAAATTTACAAACCAAAATGGTAAATTTACAAAAAAAAATTTTGTTAAACAACATAAATCATCGTAATAAAATCATTTTTGTTAAATAACTTTTTTTTTTGGTAAATTAACTAGAATCCTCGTAATAAATTTTTTAAAATTTTGTCAACTTTTTTTTTTTAAATATTTTTAAATAAAAAAAAATTTTTTGTCCGAGACTTGGAAAATTTAAAAAAAAAATAGAAAATTTACAAAAAAAAAAATGTTTTTTTTTTTTTTTGTTAAACAACATAAATCCTCGTATAACATAATTTTTGTAAAATAACAGTTTTTTTTTTGTAAATCAACTAGAATCCTCGTAATAAAAACTTTGTTGTAAAATTACAGTTTTTTTTTTGTAAAATAACCTTTGAAAATGGTACAATACAATTACAAAAATAAATTTGAAAAATTACCAATAAAACTGTAGTTCTTGTTTGAGCAAAGTGCAAAATTTTTTGTTAAAAAACAAGGAAAATTGTTAAATATTGGTAGAACGGGATTACAAGGCATTTTACCAGGCGTTTTACCAGTTTTTTTGAGTTTAGTGACTAATTGTAAGTGGATCAATGTAGAGACTTACTCTAAACCAATGGTTCCCAACCTTTGATTTTCGCCCCACTGCACAGTGGTCGGAGCTGTATGGAGACTGGGGCCAAAAATACTTCCAGTACATGTATGATCGTGAAACTTCGGTCACGGCTTTTTAAATATGTCAGAAATATTTAATGATAAAATGGGAGTGGTTGAGGACTCATAACCACCCCCAAGCCCCTACCGTACTCAAGCTCCCACATTCACCCCACGTAAGAAAAACGAAACTTTGTTTTTAATTCACATTTAATTCATAACTTTTTTACCAGATGAGTTTTCAAAAAGAAAAAATATTGACTTATTAAATATGAAATAATGTGTAATAAAAAATTATGAAAAGGTTAAGGGGGGTTGTTACTAAAAAACAGCCATAATATTAACAATTTTTAAACAGCTATAAAAAAATAAATACGCAATAATTTGTAATTCTGTTTTTTATATGAAAGACAAAAATCGTTATATTTTAAAAAGTTTTAATAACTTAAATTTTGATCAAATAGAATTGCCAGGGTTGCCACCCAATTGTGGGATTCTTTTTTTAAAGGATAAAATTGGCTGCACAAAAACTACTGATTGATTTTGATGAAACTTTTTTTGATTTGTAGATTATTAAATCCTGTAGTACCTATTTGATATAATATTTTTTTTTAATTAATGAAAAAAAATTAAATTTTCCATTTTTTCAGTTTACATTAGCATCACTTCAACAAAAATCAAAATTTTTCAAAAAACTTCAGGCACTATAGGTACTAGAAAAATTTATGTTTTGTTAAGCCTGCTTCGGTTCTAATCGATATAGCACTTTTAATATTTGCTTGCATAATTAATGAATTCTTTTTAAATGTATCAAATCGCGAATCATCAGCAGCGCAGACATCAATTTCTGCTATTCGACGTCGCTTTGTCCTGCTCAAACAATCTCCGAAACTTAATCTAGGACATCCCCGATCTTGATTCAAGTCAAGTGTGTGATTTTAATGAAATCTACTCCTTTTTCGCAAGTCAATCAGGATATATATTTGGAACACTTGTTTTTATAGCATTTTTGCCAAAATTTCAAATTGTTTTTGAAATTATTCTTTAAGCGTGTTTCTAATTGACTTTCTTAATTTTTAGTATAACGATACCCTTTAATTTTCGAGCTTTTTCAGCATTTGCACCTCTTTCTAAGCACCAAATATCAAAAATATGTGAGCGCGAAAGTTTGCAATTATAACATGTGCCTATTGCAAAAATTCTTTAAACTTTAAAAACTCTTCAAGACCTGTTTAGACGATACGTTTTTTCGGTAAGATTTATCTTTTCGGAGTATGTTTTATTTTGATCCGCTTGTGAAATCATTTTCTGAATAATTTCAAAAGATGAGGAGAACCATCCGTATGTCACATTATAAAAATTTATTTATTTTGGTTGTGTTAAAGCTGTCAAAACAAGTGTTTTGTGCAGACATTTTTGACAGGTCGTTTTACAAGTCAGCTGGTCTAAACTACCCTTAATAAGGATAAAATTAAGAAAAAATAAATTAAAAGTCCGTAAAAAAGAAAATAAACAATGTAATTTTTTTGCATTCATAACAATACCAGAGCAACGCGAACGTAAATTAACAAAACACCACACAAAAATTCAAAGTTTGACATCCAAAACAACGAGGCCGTTTTGATCTGGGGGAGATTACTCAATGACGCACAGTGGGAAATAACGCCAATCTGGCAGGAAAAAAATCATATCTTCTAAACTATTGGTCCGATCCGATAACAATGCTTGGAGATTTTATAGCTAAGGATATGAGCTTTTTGTATAATGAATAATAAGAAACTGTTTTTCAATACAGGGTGCCCCAAAAGGTGTTATATACGACAACCTCAGGCGTATTTTTTTTTTACCTGTTAGCTGTGGAAAATTATGTTTAAAATCTGAATTTTACACTTTTTGAAAAGTAAAAGGGGTAATCAAATATTGTAAGTGAAATCTGATAACATTTGGACATATACCCTACATCCAGCATATAACTAAAATAGGAGTCTTAACACCTGATTGCATAAGCATATACGATTTTTTAGTTAACCTTTTGTCAATGTATAGTGCCATCTTCTGGTGTGTATGATGTCGGTGCTTCAGAGGGGTAAAATACAGCTCTTTTCATCTTTGTAGTCCTTTTTAGTGTTTTTTTAATTTCGTCTAATAATTGGGTTGCATCTTTCATTTTAGATTTGTACAGACTTACTTTTGTAGCGACCAATAATTATTCCTTGATGTTATTTTGTACAAGATCCGAAACACGACTCCTCTTGGATTCTTTTGTCGTTTCCAAAAAAGTCTTCAAAGGACGCCCTCGAGGTTGCGACGGTCCTGGATCTTCGTCTTCTACTAGAAAATCTATATTTTCATTCAACCATATAATGTAATGATTTTCAAAACTATATAAATTGCGAGAAACACTGGCCCATCTACATTTAAATTTACTAGACAAATTTCGCACACTAACAGTTAGTTTTTTATAGCAATCATTCTCGTTGCAGATGTTATTTCCAAGTTTGGACAAGATATAATTGATAACTGTTCAGTTCCGATCAGAAGCACTGTCGCATTTACGCCAAACTTCAAATATCTCTCTCCGTTGAAATGACATGTCAAACAAATTAAAAAAAAAATTATTAACCAATTCAAATGATGGTATTAAATTTGTTACTATTTTGACACGACTTTTTTAATTACGAAAAAATAAAGTATTTCGTAACAATATTTTTATTAAGAATTTTTCCACCAACTGAATGCGACTTAAATCGGTTATTTAAAAATCATAAAATCAAAAATAATTTTAATTCAGCACGAACTTTTTTCAAGATTTCGACGCTCTACTATGTTAAAAACAAATTACTAACAATCCTTCGCGATTCTCAACATATACGTGAGTCGCGTGCATCGCTGCCTAGGTTTAAAATTATAATTATTGAAAGACCAAAATTACAAAAATAATTTTAAAAAATCGCTAAGCAGGCCTACGCAGCTAATTTTTTGAATAGTAATACTTCATTATATGTAGAATAATCTATAATTAAAGATTAAGCAGCATCTGACAGCGTTTTTTCTGTAGCTCCATAAGAATTTAAACAAGTTAAAAAAAAAAGTTGTTTATGTAATTCGTTACGAGGGAGCCTTCGCAAAACAGATAACGTATGGAAATTTATACATAATATACCTAATAGCACCCTTTAAAAGAAAACAAACACTTGGTAGGTAACGGCACAAGTTTACTATTATTAACAATTAACTGCGATGGCCCAATAAATTGTCAACATTTGATGGTGTGTATTTCCCTAATGAGTTAACAAAACTTTAAGTTCTTAACGGATTAAAACGCAGTCACTATCCCACTTTAAAATCGCATTATAACTTTGTTAAAAACTGTTAGTTATTTTTTGAATTATTTCCCGCTAGATGGGCAATTTTTCCCACTGTGTGACGTGCAGAAGAATGCAGCTGATATTACCAATTTTAGAATCATGAAATATTACCTAATAAACCAAAAAAAAAAAATCCGATTGGAGATTTCAGGGGAAGAACACAACTAAAACTCTATTTGAAATTTCAATATATTGAAGAACAAACACTAACAATGACACTGGAGAGATATTCAATTTATAAAAACTCCAGAACAAGCTAAATGCATTGTAATCAATATTCATTTTGATTTATTTCAACAAAAAATTTTTTATATGGTTTTAATTAATTGAAAGTTGAACCTAATTTTCCACTTCTTCACACTGCAAAAACCAACTGTTAACTCGCCCTCTCTTTTGAAGGTGTTTTTAAAGAGTACAGTTGAAATAAAACAAAACCAGCTCAAAATTTTAAAACCTTGTTTTTATTAGAAATAGAGATGACTCATTTGGTGACAAACTTGTTTTTATTAGAAATAGAGATGACTCATTTGGTGACAAACTGTTGACTTTGATTTTTTTTATTTTTGGCCAATGGGATCGACCAGTGTGCACTGGGGGGCAATTTGAATGCTTCAGGGGGGCAACGAGAAATTTTTAAGATTTTTTTTTGTTAAATAAACTGAAAAAAATATTAGAAGTATTCAGAGTCTTGCTTGCCAGCCCTGGCACTGGTGGTAAAAGAGCACTTTTCAAACTACATGTATTTTTTGAAAGAAGTACTCTTTTGCTACATTGCCAGGGGTAGTAACAAGACTCTGAATACCTCTATTGTTTTAGTTAAATTATTAAGTTGATTGTTGAAAACTTTTTCTAAAAACTTTGTTTAAACGATGGTTTTAACAAAAAGTCTGCTTAACCACTAGTAATTTTTAAATTTTAAAACAAATTTAAAAAATTTTCCTTGTGTTTAGGGGGGACGCACATTGGTTCGAAATCAAAATCTAGCTGGACAAAAGTCCAAAAATTAGTGTCCTTAAAATTGGGAATTAATAGTGCTAGGGGCAAGCTAAGGGTGTGCTCTGATCAAACTAATAACCATTTTTTGGAATTAGGTCTTTAACTTTGTTAAATATGCGAATGAAATAACATTTTTGGTATCCAATATTTAAAAAAAAAATATATATATAAGTGTTTAACTAATAACATCATATTATCCATGTTACATCAATGGTTTCAAAACGGTTTATGTACAAGAAAGCTACAGAATTATACTTATTCTGGACATTAATAAGAAATTTATTATCGATCTTCTTCTTACATTTTTTGTACTTTGAAGTATGGTCAATAATAACAATATTTTTGAGGACTTATGAAACTTCCGCAGCTTGCCAAAACCGAATCCAGGCATATCATGTCGAGTTACTACATACAGCTTATAGGTAATTTATTACTGAACGTTGTCATGCAGACATTTCTTGCAGGTTTTTGCAGGTTTAAAATTAATCACAGTTTTTATGAAAATAGATTTTCGCCTAAAATTTTTTTTCTAAATAAAGTATCGAATTTTTGTAAGTTTTTGATAACTTTTAAGTATTATAATTATGCTTATCTTAAATAAAGCATTAAATGTGATGTTCCCTATTAAACCGCGGCCAATTACAAACTAAATTCAAAAATGTCCGTCTGTCTGTCCGTCTGTAGAGGACACGATACAGTCCAAGATAAAAGAGCAAGACTTCCGAAGTTTGGCACGAATATGTCTTATATTCCTAAGCAGGTTAACTTCGGAAATGGATAAAATCGGACCAAGGGGAAAAAAGTTCCCCCTTGGAGAACTAAACCAACCTAAGAAAAATCGCATTTTTTGCAGGGTTTTTTGTACTTTTGGTAAGCAAATGCAACATTCTTCTATCAGATGAAGTTCGAAATCGCATGGGGAAGGTGCTCCCTAACGTCTACCACCCCCGCCCCAAAAAAAGACGCCCCTAGATTTTTTTTTATGGTTTTTTTTTACATTTTGGAGGGTATAAAAGATTCGGCACAGCCAAATGTAACACTCTCACTGTTTTTTTTATTTTTTTTTTTACATTTTGGAGGGTATAAAAGATTTGGCATAGCCAATTTTAACACTCTCACTTGTTTTTTTCAATTACACTTCTCGACAAAAATTTTTTTTTTTTTTAGAGATTACAAAACTTTCAAAAAATAAGTTTTTGCATTTCATATTTCTGTTCTGCATATAAACCAGTTTTGTCATTAATGAATTACTGAAATTAGAAAAAAAAAAATAAAAAGTTGTCGATTAGTGTAATCGACTTAGAAAAATTTAAACATGTTTTTTGAACTCAGCGATCCCAAAAACATATAAAACGGTGATAAAATAATTTTGTCCAGCTAGATTTGGGCTTGGAACCACTGTGGGACGTAGTAATTTTTTTTAACTATAAAGTGGGGCATGTCGCAAAAAAGGTTGCGAACCATTGCTCTAAACCAGCGGTTACCAACCTATGGTACGCGTACCACTAGGGGGTACGCGAAACTGTCCGGGGGGGTACGCAAAATTTTGGTAATTTGGACATTCGTTTTAGATTAACCTTTCAATGCTGGTTCCGCATCTGGCTTCCAAAGTTTTCCATAGCGTCAAATTTTTAAGAAAGTTGAGGTCATAGTTCACAAAAAGGTATTTTTTGCAATTTAGAGAGCATTTTTTGCAATATTTTTTGATATTTTGAGATCTGGCCATTTTTTTCGATTAACCTTTCGATGATCATTCCGAATATGGTTCCCAAATTTTTCTATGATGTCAGGTTTATGAGAAAATTTATGTAAAAGTTCTTAAAAAACGTGTTTTTGGACATTTTTGAGACGGCTTAAAATGCCCTTTCATTGTATATACGAGGGTGTTTCATTCGAGAAGTCACGGAATTATTTATTTGCCCTCGTATTAAAAAAAAAAAATACATTTAAAAAAAATTAAAAATATTATATTTCCGCCCCCTGTGATGGGTTTTCGAAAGTTTTTTTAAGAGTTCAAAAAACGTCCGTTGCTATAATTTTTTAAGTACAATCGAATGGTGAAATCAGATTTGCAAATATTTTCAGCCATTTTTGCTCTGCAGAAAAATCAGCTCAAAATCCATTTTCCAGATGCATTGAACGACCCCAAGGAGCGAAAATTTTTCCAAAAAAATACAACTACTGTTTTGATCTCCCCTAAATCTTTCAAAAAATGAAAAAAAAATTAACTCTAATATTTATATGTTAAGTTTTTTAACGAAAACAAAAAACTCGTTGGGGGGTACGCGGCTGAAAAAATTTAAAATTAGGGGTACGCGAGCCAAAAAGGTTGGTAGCCGCTGCTCTAAACTATACATTTGTTGCCCTATAACTGCTCTATAATTCATCTTTTTGCATGTTTATTTTACGTTTCACCTGAACAGAAATATTCGCCAAAAACGCTTTGGCAAGTATACTTGCCTGTGGTCGTTAAAGGGTTAAAGCAAGTAAAACAAGTAGAAAAGTTAAATTCGACTTGGCCGAATCAATGAATACCCTCCACAATGCCCTTTTAAAATTATAGTTAATTTTCTAACGTGAAAAAATAACATTTTTGATTAGAAATATTTTATTTTGTGTAAAAAACCTTTTTTTACTAATTTTTGAAAAAAAAAAAAATTTACTATTTTTTTTTTTTGAGTGTAAAATTTTTTTTTAGAGTGAAACTTTTTTTTTGTAATTTATGAAAAAAAAAAAATAATTTACTAATTTCTTTTTGAGTGTAAATTTTTTTTAGAGTGTAAAATTTTTTTTCAGTGTATTTTTTTGTTTGTTTTAGTGTAAAAATATTTTTGAGTGACAAAAATATCTTGTAAAATATTTTTGTGACTTACAAATGTTTTTAAAACATGTTTAACGGGTTTTCAGCACGTGAATTTAAGGTGAAACTAATCTGAAATTTACGGGTTTGCTAATAACTTTTGAACCACTGGACCGATTTGGCTGAAATTTAAAACGAACCGGACCCGAGGAACGCCAAATATAAATGCCACACTTCAGTACCCTCACATTTGCCGTTCGAAAGTTACCGTGTGTTTTATCTCGTAAATTCCAAAAAAATCCTTGCCGAAATTCACTCATTTGCTTATAACTTTTGAACCACTGGACCAATTTCGCTGGATTGCAATACCAACCTGACCAGGTAAATGCCCAACATATATGCCAAACTTCAGGAGCCTCCTTTAAGTCTTTCAAAAGTTAACGTGTTTTCAACAGTCAGACAGACAGACGGACAGACGGACGGACGGACGGACATCGCTAGATGGTCTTAAAATCGATCGAGGATCATGAATATATATACTTTATGGGGTCCTAGACCAATATTTCGAGGTGTTACAAACGGAATGACAAACTTATATATGTATACCCTCTATCACTAGAGTGGAGGGTATAAAAATAACTGCCAGCCAAGACCATCAAGAAAAGTCAGGTTAAAGGTATCCCATGACTTAAACTCCAATTGTTCTGAAATGTATATATCACTCATTTACTTGTATAGTGTTATATAGTGTAGTCAAAATATTAGTAAAAGGTGTTGTAATTTACGTCAACCAAACTTTAGCAAAAAAAAATTGTAAAAATTTAACTTTTACAGATTTTTTTGGCAATTTACTATTGGTGAAATACAACAATTTTTTGGTATTTTTACTATATTTTCTTGCTAGTTTTTTATTTTTTATTTTACTATAATGTTAGCAAAAATCCACAACAATAGTTAGCAAAAATATTAGTATTTTCCAGGCACCGGATTTTAAAAACCGAAAACACAAAATTTTAAGTTTTTATCAAAATTAAAAAATTTTATTGTGTTCAAAATAAAATATTTTTCTATAATAATTTTTTTATTTTCATCGAAAGATGAAAATATATTTTTCTTTCAAAAAAAATAAAAAAAAAAAATAACAAAAGAAACTTTTTCCAAAGATATTTAAAATGATATTTATCAAAAACAAAACCAAAAAAAAAAAAAAACAAAAATAAAAAGTTTTTTTTTTAAATTAAAAGTTGGAACAAATGTTGTTGTTACCCAGGTAGAAAAATACAACCGTTAAAACGCTTTAAAAGCGCTTTGTATGGTAGTACGAATGCTCTCAGACCATACTGAAAACCATCATCAGAGCGCTTTCAGACTTTCATAATGATAACACCGTTAGACGGTTTATTTGAAGCGTTTTTAAAGACATTTATAATAATGATTTTAGAACGATTCGTTATAGCGCTTTTAAAGCATTGCAAAAACCAAAAATGTATCACTTTTAAAACGGTATGTAAAGCAATTTTAAAGTGCTTTATATGCAAAAAAAAAAGCAATTTACAAGCATTTCAGATACAAAACCTAAAGTAATTTTCCATCAATTTAAAAACCAAATGAAAGTTTATTTTTGTTTTAATTTTTATTGTTTTAAGAAAAGATAAATATATTATTTTTTTTTTATAAAAAATAACTGTTTTTTTATACCAAAAACTAAATAGAATTTCGTTTAGTTATTCTCTCTTCTGCTGCTGCTAGCCAGCGGCTTGTTTTGGTCACGATAGACTTGTCGGACTCATTTTCAAATTGTAGAAGAAGGTGTTCTGCAACAGGAAAACAAAATGAGTTTATTAATATAATAGGTATAAAGCTTTTCTAATCTGACGAAAACTGCGATGTGTTTTTTTTTTAAATCTTTTGAAAAGATCTAGAAATTTGCTTAATTTGATGATTTCGCGGTAAGGCAAACTTCACAAATATAAAAAAAAAAATTGAAAAGTTTCTATTAACATAAATTTTACTTTAAAAATATAACGCGAAGGGACGAAATTAGGTTGATACCTAAAATTGTTTTGTGAACAACACATACATGTTTTGGTCAAAGATATATAGTTGTTGGCCAGCATAATATTACCTTTCAATTCATTAAAAACTTTAATGGTGCTAAAATTTTTTTTTGAAACTCCTTTAGTCGGTTTTCCAACGCCACTAAACATTTGCTGTAAACCTGGGGACATTATAACGGAAAGGAGGATACTTCCAATGGCCTTATATCATACATGGGAATTTTTAATTGGCATTGAATTTTCATTGGCATTAATTGGAACTAATGCCAATGCCAAAAAAAGCGTTAAAATATATTGCCAATGAAATTTTTTGGCATTGGCATTATTTGTACTAATGCCAATGAAACGGCACAAATGCCTAAAAAAAACTATTTACAATTGATAAAAAAAAACATTTTTTTACAATAAATATATATATTTTTTAAAAACTTAAAATGGCGATATATCGATAACTATGCCAGATAGAGCAAAATGGAAGGCATTTTTGGTTCTTTGAATCGCCATACTTTCGCGGGTCCTCTTCACATATGTTTACCCCAATGGGTCCTAACTTTGAATCCAAAAAATTTGGGATTCCGGAAAATTTAAAAATGCTTATGTCTCGGTAAATATTGGTGACACAACAAAAAGTCCAAAAGCATTTTTGTAGCTCTTGGTTTCTAGAACTCGTCTGCCAATACTAAAAAACCCTCAGAGCAATAGTTTTTTAGTTATTCAGTTTCTAAAATTCTCAAGACCCTTTTGGGCCCCTAAATTGCAGTACCTGGAAAAATAAGCAAGATAATGCTAAAGGTATGTGAAACTTTCGGGACTGCCAATTTTTTAGATTCTAAATTTTGACTTATTAGGGTCCACATATGTGAAGAGGACCGGCGAAACTCTGGAGATTCTAAGAACCAAAAATGCCCTCCATTTTGCTCTATCTAAATTAGTTTTCGAGATATTATGCCTGTTCGTTTACCTAACTACAATCATCTTATTTTTACTACTTTTAATAAAGCTGGAAATTTGTAATACAAAAAGTAAACAAAACTTTCCAGTTGTAGTAAAAAAAGTAAGAAATTTGGGTAAACAAACAGACCCATAGCCATTTTAAGTTTTAACAAAAAAAAAATTTTCACAACTGGTTGACGGAAATACGACTTTTAATATTGCTAATGCTTTGTTTTCATTAAGACATTTATTAATGCCAATGAAATTTTTCATAATTGGCATTACTAATGCTACTAATTCCTTAACGGGCATTGGAATTGATTGAAACAATGCTAATGCTAAAAATTTCATTGGCATTAGTTTCAATATAATGCCAATGAAATCGTCAATTAATTAGTCCATTTATTTAAATAGTCCCATGTATGCCTCATATAATGAGTCGGCCTTACATTTTGATTCAAATGTAAATATAGAAAAATACATACCAGTGAATTGCAAAATTGCTGATCAGTTTTAACCATGTTTTCAAACTCCTCAAACTTAACTAAATCTGTTATGGGGTCGTCTAGAGTAAATTCGCTTTTAATGTCGGCTTTTTGGTCGTTGTAAACCATATTTAAAAAGTAGTGTAAAAAAATGTTGTAAAAAAAAATTGTATTCCTAAACCAACATAAATTTGGCGAAAAAGTAATCTCAAAAAGCTTTTTCAAAACGTTCATAAAGCGTTATGAAATAATGCTTTAAAAATGCTTTATTTTTGATAAGTCATGACTTTTTTTTTTTACCGTCATGAATTTATACTTTGAAGTGCTTTAAAAATGCTATTTTTTTATTACCGTCATGTGTTTCTACTTTGGAGTGCTTTAAAAACGCTTTTTTTTATAACCGTCATGAATTTCTACTTGGGTATTTTTGTAACAAATTTTGTATATGTTTGTATGAATTTTGTATTTATTTTTCAAATGCCAAATATTTAAATACAAAAATTACCTAAACAAATTTGAATATTGAAAACAATAAAAAACTTTTTATTTTTCGATCCTTTTATATTTTTCTTTTCTTTTAAAAAGTTTTTTTTTTGGTTTTGGTTTTTATTTTCATAACGAAAAATATTTTGAAATAGATATTTATTTTAATTTTTTTTTTTTCTTTGAAATTTAAATTTTATTCAACTTCTACGATAAATATATTTGATAAAAACCAAAAATAAAAAGTTTTCCGGTCCTTGGTATTTTCTTTTATTTATTTTTTCTTAGTTTAAGAAAAAAAATTTTTGTTTAAAATGTTCTAGCGTGAAAAAAAACATTGCAGATTCTGCTGCTGTTGAAAGTCCAGCTGCCGAGAAAACGACAAAACATGATGCTGGCAACTCCATAGAAAAGTAGACATCCATCAACTGGTATAATGGTTGATGATGCTATTAGTAACTTTAAAGAACGTGGTGCTCAAAAATAGGCTACACAATTTTTAGTATTTTTTACCATATTTTTTGCTAATTTTACCATGTTTTTTGCTAATTTTTAAAATTTGGCAACTAAACATTTTTAAAATTTGGCAACTAAATTGTTAATAAAAAGTTGCTAATTACACTGTGCAACAAATTTTGGGTCATCGCATTGAGCCTCAATGCCTTCAACGCCATATGAAAGTAGACCATCAAGTGGACAAAATCACCAAAGGGTTTTGCAAAGTCAGTTCGGATTACTTTTTTATAGCCTACTGAAGTTTTAATATTTTTGTCAACGGCGTTTGGAAAACGTCAAAAAAAAACTGTAATAAAACAACATATGAGCTTCAAGGTGTGATTTGATGACTTCCGTGAAATTTTATGGCGGTTTTTTTCTTAGAACACTTTAACCCTCTAACTGTCATTTTAAGGTGTCATTTTAGTCCTTTTTCAAAAGCTAGTCTAAAAGTCTAATAAAACGTCCATTTAGAGGGTTAAAATGTTCCACAAATATTTTCCTCATAAAATTTCACTAAGGGTTGTCAAATGTTCAAAGTTTGTGCGACATGCGCAAAGTGCTTAAAAAGGGTCAAGTATAAATAATCAATGTTTGTTATTTTTTTTTTTACCAAAGCAGTGTTAAAAAATATCGACAAAAAACAGTGCAAATATACTTTTGAGCTTAAAATGAGGTTCTGGTGTGTTTTATAAAATTTTATGATGATTCTTTTCTTTGACCAAATTAACCCTCTAGCTCCCGTTTTAAAGGGTAATTTTTGTCCTTTAAAAAAAATACAAAAAAGTCTATAAAAAAGCAGTTAGAGAGTTAAAAAGTTTTACAAATATTTTCTGGATCAAATTTTACTAGGGCACGTCTAAGACAGAAAGCTCGTCCAGCATATAGAAAATGCTTAAAAATTTCAAAGTATTAATTTTTTTTTTTATAATTTTTTTTGAGCCGAAATATAAAAAAAAAGTAACAAAGTTAAATTTGTCTTTGTCGAATGTATTAATACCCTCCACGATGTAAAAGAGTTTATTTGCAAAAAAAAAAGAAACAAAACAAAAACTTAAAAAAATCCGTTTTTTTTTTTTTGTAAAAAATATGTTTGTACTTGTTTAAATACCATTCGGTGATCAATTCTGTTCACATGTGTCAACCAGCAGCCATGTGTCAACCAGCAACAAATTTCCGCTAGAACGGCATCACGCGACTTTTTCCCAAGATATCTGAAATGGTGATCACGGCCAAAGTGTTAAACAGATATAACTAAGACTTAGCATATTTACTTGTTGTTGCCCTAAGTAGTTTGGTATTGCATTTGAGCGAAATCGGTTCAAAAGTTATGAACGAAATGTAAGAACACCTCAAAAATTGTGGTACATTCAAGATAACCTAAAAACACAAAATGCTTTAATTTGGCTGCTGGTTGACACATGTGAACAGAATTGATCACCGAATGTTATTTAAACAAGTACAAACATATTTTAAAAAAAAACATTTTCGTCAAATTTTTTTTTTTTACAAAAAAAAATTTTCCCCGCATTATTTTTTTTTAATTTTTTTTTGTTTTTTTTTTTGAAAAAAAGCTTCTTTACATCATGGAGGGTATTAATACATGCGACAAAGTCGAATTTAACTTTGTTACTTGTTTTTTTATATTTCGGCCCAAAAAAAATATATAAAAAAAAAAACTTGAATACTTTAAAACACCATTTTAAGCTCAAAAGTATATTTGCACTGTTTTTTGTCGATATTTTTTAACACTGCTTTGGTAAAAAACAAAATAACGAACATTGATTATTTATACTTGACCCTTTTTAAGCACTTTGCGCATGTCGCACAAACTTTGAACATTTGACAACCCCTAGTGAAATTTTATGAGGAAAATATTTGTAAAACATTTTAACCCTCTAAATGGACGATTTATTAGACTTTTGTGTTTAGTTTTTGAATAAGGTCTAAAATGACCCCTTAAAATGGCAGTTAGTGGGTTAAAATGTGCTAAGAAAAGAACCGCCATAAAATTTCACTGAAGACATCAAATCATATTTGGAAGCTCAGATGTGTTCGTATTATAGTATTTTTGACGTTTTCCGCCTTTGATAAAAAAATAAAAACTTCAGTGGGCTATAAAAAAGAAATCCGAACTGACTTTGCAAAACCCTTTGGTGATTTTGTCCATTTGATGGTCTACTTTCATATGGCGTTGAAGCCATTGAGGCTCATTTTTCTTATTGCACAGTGTTATAAAAAATATTTTTTTTTATTATAACACATACTTAAATATCTAATCTTCAATATCCAAAAGTTTTTTTTTTATTTATTTTTAAAATACATGTGAAAAAAATTAAAAATTAGAAAAAAAATTTCTTAATTTTTAACAGTTTTACGTAAAAATGTAAGAAATTTCTTGTGTAGACTACTACGTAATTCGCATTTGTTCTACTCAAGCTAAAGAAATGAAGCAAAAAAAAAAAAATAAAAAAGTGAAGTATTGATCTTAAAATTTTTGTTTAAAGTGTTTAAGTGAAAAACAAAACATTTTGGATTTTGATGTTGTTGGAAGTCCAGTTTCTGTCCAGCTGCTTAGAAGAAGGCAAAAGAAGATGCTGCCACCATCAAGCCGAAGAAACCATTCAACAACTGAAGTTATGGTTGATGCTGCTATTTCTTCATGTAAAGAACGTGGTGTTCAAAAATAGGCTAAAATTTTTTTAGTATATTCACCAAATTTTACATTCAGGAAAAAAAAAAATTACTAAATAAAACAGTTTTTGACCAACTTAAAATTTTTTTATCTATTTCACTTTTACCATTTTTTTGGGTGATTTTACCATATTTTTTGATAATTTTACCATATTTTTTGATAATTTTACAAGGTTGATTTTTTACAAAAATAAAATGGTATTCATGTAAATTTTGCCTTTTTTGAAAGCCTGCACAGCAGCCACTAGGTAGTATAAAAATCTGGTATAAAGCGTTAGAGTAGAATTGAACTATGATCTCAAATATATGATCAAAAAAATTTGAAGTTGTTGCACTATTATTGGCCAAACATGTATTTTAAAAAAACATTGTGAAAAAAATTAGAAAAAGCACCATTTTTAAAGGCTCTAAAACAAAAACCAGATGATCAATCTTTACTGTGATGTGCTCAAAATTTAGGCAAAAGTTCATTCTTTCTTATAGACTTTTAAACCCATTAAAGATATCTTCCAGTTTATACGAAAAATAACACAGAAAACATAAATTTGTAAAATATATTTTTTTTAGTTTTTCTTTGAAAAATATCAAAAAAAAAACTAAGGTATCCTTACCTTTTTTACAAAAATGATAATTTTAACAGTATCATTTTAAAACGCAAGTGTAACCCAACCAAACGCAATAATTAGAAAAAAATTGTTTTCTATGTTGGAGACCATAGACAAATTATAATTTTGAGCTTTATACCAGATTTGTATTCCACTGAATGGCTGCTGTGCAGGCCTTCAAATAATGCAAAAATCGTAATTTTTCGTATTTTCAATCATGAATTACTAAAAATCTGGACGTGATGAAAAAACTTGGAGAACAGATTTGGAATCAGGAGATCAAAGTTTACTAAAATTGATCACCAGAATTCAAACCGGAAAATGAGTGTTGAGCGGTGTATTTTTTTTATGACACTTAAGAATGTATTTCACTTATATCGTTATACCATTTTTGTCTTATGTTGAAAATTCTTTTTTTTCGGTCGTTCTTCTTTTTTTATACATATACATTAGGGCGGTGCGAGAAATGCATTTTCGCGAATTTCGCTTGGTCGCTATGCGGGGTCAATATGACCGTATGATAAAAATTAAAATACCGTAAAGCGAAAGTATAAATGATGTTTTTCAAAAACATGTAATAATCTATTTTTATTTCACGAAAAATATAAGTAAATTTTTTATCAAAGGGTCATATTGACCCCAACCGCACTTTAGGGTTAATGTTTTGAATTTACACTCTAAAAAATGCTTGTAAAAATACTACAATCAAGTGGGTAAATTTTTATGTAAAATAACACACAACGCCTAAAATTAAGCACAAAGTGTTTGAAACTTTTGTTTGCACACAAAAATTTTAAAATTACACACATTAGATAGTATTTTGTGTTTAAATAAATATATTCTTAAAACAATAAACACAAAACTTTTAAAATTACACATTTTTTGTTTATATTAAACATTTAATGCGTAATGGAAATTAAAATTGTCAAAACCAAAAATAATAAAAAGGAAAATAATTAGAAAATTTATTATTCTCACAATAAAAATAAAATAAAAAACGCGAAGAAACATTAAAAAAATAAAAAAACAGTAAATAGAGAAGTGAAATATATAATGCAACGTTTTAAATCAACATTGATATACAAAAAATAGTAGAACCACACCAGAAGCATTAAAACTTACATCAACAAAATTAAAGTTTCACTTTTATAAATTCGCAATGCTAAAGAAATTTGCAATTTTAAATCAGGTAAAGGTAAGTCCAACAAAATAATTCGGATTCAGAGAATTTTTCTTTAGAAAAATATTTCTATGTCAGAATCTGAGAGCATTTCTTTGAAAATCTCAAAGTTTTGTTCTAGAGCAAAAATGCGTCAGATTCTGCGAATTTATCAAGAAAAAAATGTATCGGATTATAAGATTTTTTACCCAGAAAAATATTTCTATAGAAAAAATGTCTCAGATTCTGAGAATTTTTCTATAGGAAAAATTTAATTTAGACGAACTGTTCAATAGAAAAAAAATCACAGATTCTAAAAATGCTTCTTTAGAAAAAAAGGATTTAGATTCTGAGTTTTTTTTTTCTAAAAAAATGTCTCAGATCCTCAGATTTTTTCTTTTTCTTTAAAAAAAAAATCTCTGATTGTAAGACGTATCTGGTAATTTTTCTATGTAAGAAATGTCTCAGATTCTGGGAATTTTTCTATAGAAAATATGTCTCAAATTCTGAGAATTTTTCTTAAAAAAAATGTCTCAAATTCTAAGAATTTACTATAGAAAAAATATCTCAGATTCTGAGAATTTTTCTATAATTGTGAGACGTATCTGGTAATTTTTCTATGTAAGAAATGTCTCAGATTCTGGGAATTTTTCTAAAGAAAATATGTCTCAAATTCTGAGAATTTTTCTTAAAAAAAATGTCTCAAATTCTAAGAATTTACTGTAGAAAAAATATCTCAGATTCTGAGAATTTTTCTATAAAAAAGTCTTAGATTCTGAGAAATGATTATTTCCATAAAAAAATTGTCTCAGATTCTGAGAAGTTTTCTATAGAAAAAACTTCAAAGATTCAAAGAATTTTTCTTTAGAAAATGTCTCAGATTCTGAGAATTTTGCTATCTAAAAAAATAAGAATTTTTCTATAGAAAATATGTCTCAGATTCAGATAATTTTTTTATAAAAAATGTCCAAGATTCAGAGAATTCTTCAAATGAAAAATGTCTCAGATTCTAAGAATTTTTCTCTAGAAAAAAGGTCTTCTTGAGAATTTTTTATAAAAAGTGTACATTAGTTTATAGATGAAAATACTTTTAACTCTTTTTTTATATATTTCTATATACTTGCAGTTGACAGTACAACAACTGATGAAGTCAGAATTCGGATCCCAAAAAATTCCCTGTTTATTGCGATTGGTTGTAAGTATTATATTTATAAAAATAATTATAATGTACTTGTTAAAATATTTAAATTTGACTCTTTTTATATATTTTCAGACACAGAGGACTCAAAAAAAATTATATTTTTTACAAGAAATTAAGGAATTAAAAAAACCGGGCACTAAAGATCACCGACTAAGAAATTTTTATTAAGATTTTATTTAATTTTCAAATTCTTTCCCAAAAAAGTAAAAAAAAAATGTGTTTAAAAATCTATTCATTAGTTAAAAATGTCATCGTTGTTATTATTTTTCTTTTTTAGTTTTCAATACTATGCAATTCATTAAAAAAGTACGTTCAATTTAGATTATTCTTTATGCAATTTATATATATAAATAGTGCAAATAAAAACTATAAAAATAATAATTAAATGGAGTTTTTGGCTTAATTTATTATAGGAATACAAAAAATTCATGTTGTTTAATAAAAAACACATAAAATGTAATAAAACACATTTAATATGTAATTTTGAACATTTAAGATGCATTTTTAGGCACAAATATTTTAAAATTACACACTTTGTGTGTACAGCTAGAGAATTTTTTTATAAAATTAACCTGTAGGTGTACACACAAAATGTTTATTATTGTTGAAATTTAAACACATAGAGTATTTTTACCCACCTTATTGTAGGAGAACAGTTACCTACAATAAAGTGGGTAAATTTCAACAAAAATTTATAACAGTGTAAATAAAAACTTATTTTTAGACATTGTCAAATAATATTAAGTATTTTCATCAATATCCGCTCAGAAATACATGTTTAAAAATTTAAAATCTTCTAAAATTTGACCTTTGACCTTTAACAAGGAATTTTGAATACCTCAATTGGACTAGCCAAATGGAAACAAGTAAAAAAGTTAAATTCGGCCTTGCCGAATGTAGTGATACCCCCCACAATTTCAAAAAGATTATTGCAAAAAACATTATTTAAAAGGAATTTACTTTTGACAAAAAAAAATTTTTTTTAAAAAAAAAAATTCCGCGAAAAAAAAAATCCGCGATTTTTGTCTTTTTTTGTCAAAAAATATGTTCGTACTTGTTTAAATACCATTTGGTGTTCAATTATGTTCACATATGTCAACCAGCAGGCGAATTAAAGCATTTTGTATTTTTAGTTTATGTTGAATGTACTGAAATTTTTGAGGTGTCCTTACATTTTCGTTCATAACTTTTGAACCGCTGAACCGATATCGCTCAAATGCAATACCAAACTTCTCAGGAGAACTTCTAATAAATATGTTAAGTTTCAGTCATCTCTGTCCAATATTTTGTCCGTGATCACCATTTCCACAGACAGACGGACAGACGGACATCGCTAGAATGTCTTAGAATCGTTCACTGATCAATAATATAAATACTTTATGGGTCCCAGACCAATATTTCGATGAGTTACAAAGGGAATGACAAACTTATTTATACCCTCTATCACTAAGTGGAGGGTATAAAAAAGCCTACAAATTTTGGAGATGTTATTCCCTTATTGTGCTTAACAAAACCTTAAAGTGCAATAAGAGTTGATTTTTTTAAATTTCTTTAACAAAAAAAAAAAAAAGTTTAAAATTGGAGATTTGAAAACAGCCCGAGTAAAAAAGTTTTATATAATTATATATAATTTGATAAAATTATATATAATTATATAAAATTATATAAAGAGCTAAAATTTTCCTAAAAGTTGGATAAAATTATATAAAATTATATATAATTTGATAAAATTATATATTATTATATCCAGGATTTGGTGGATATAATTATATAAAATTATATCAAATTATATAAAATTATATCAAATTATATATAGTTTGATAAAATTTTATAAAATTTGATAAAATTTTATCAAATTAGATATAATTTTATATAATTATATCCACCAAATTCTGGATATAATAATATATAATTTTATCAAATTATATATAATTTTATATAATTAAATCTATTTTTTTGGAAAATTTTACCTCTATATATAATTTTATATAATTTGATATAATTTTATTAAATTATATAAAATTATATCAAAAACTTTTTTACTCGGGAGAGCTTAAAAATTCAGACCTTTTTAGCATCATATTAAAACAAGTTAGCAAAGATCAATGTGATAAATACTCATCATCTTACAAGGGAAGTATCTCAACCCTTATGAACCGATTTGCCTGAAACTTAAAATATATATAATAGAGACGATTTTAAGGTTGGGGTGTCTCGGCTTATAGGCCATATCAGTGTTTCAAAATTTCGTTGTCCCCTTATGAAACAATGTGGACCTCCGGGAAAATTTCGATAACGCCCAAACTAACAGAAATATCGTCTAGAGCAAAAATACGTGTCGACTTAAATTTAATAAAGATTATTTCTTGTTCATATGAACATCGTAGGTCTATGTCCTCATATAAATACCCACCAAAATTTACACATTTTCTTGGAAAAAGTATTTAACGAAGCCAAAATTATACAAGGTTATGTCACCGTTGCAAAGGTATTAAAAAAATCTTTCTTCTCATATGTAAACATCATATAGTTCCATTGAAAGAAATGCCTGAAGAATCCAAAAAATCATTTTTTCGCCATTTTTTGACCCTTGTTTGAACCCCTAAATCCCCGATATGGCCGATAAGCCGAGACACCCCAACCTTAGAATTGTCCCTTTTATATATATTTTACGTTTCATGCAAATCGGTTCATAAGGGTTGAGATAATTTCCTTGTTAGTACAATGAAGTTTGAATTGAAAAATGTTCTTATAGTACAAAATTTCTATAAATTTCAAAAATGGGGCTCGAATTCATTGATCAAGTGGTCTGCCACACGTTAGTTGCTGGGGGAAGTTGTAATAACTCGGCTAATTTTCAACCGATTTTAATTTTTAATACCTTATTTGATAGACAATTACCTCTAAATGACAATTCAGTGACCATTTGAATTCAAACTTTACTCAAAATATCAAAAAAATTGAGAAAATGAAAAGTCATATTTCCCCTTGTAATCCGTGTTTCAAACTTCAGGACCTAGCGACACGCTTTACCCAGATCCGATTTCCCTATAATTTTGCAAAACATATTTTTACACCCAAATGCATATCTCAATTGTGGCTCATAGTTTCCGCCTCGGTTAGTACTAACTGTGGTGAAAATTGCAGTGAAATCGATTAATTCGCATTTCAGTGTTTGAGGAACAGGCAGACATAGTTAGGCGTGGCATTTTACGCCCATTTTAGCGATCGCGGATTTTTCTGGCCTATAGTTCCCACCTAGGTTAATGCTATCTGTGGTCAAATTTCATGAAAATTGGTTAAGCCGTTTTTCTATTATTGACGGACATGCAGATATAGCTTTAGCATTGTATAAATGGGCGTGGCATTTTACGCCCCTTTGTCCGATCGCTTATGGCATATAGTTCCCGCCTCGGTTAATTCTATCTGTGGTGAAAATTTCATGAAAATCTGTTAAGTCGTTCTTAACTTATTGCGGAACGGACAGACAGACAGAAAGACAGACAAACCAACAATCAGATTTATAATATTAGTAGGGATTGATCTGTGTTCGATTCTAAGGCATTCTAACGATGTCCGTCGGCCGGTCCGACTATCTATTATATAGATATGACTGAAACTTAATATTTTTCCTAGTTGTTGTCCCGAAAGTTTTGTTATTGCTCTGAACGAAAATGTAAGGTTACCTCGAAAATGTTGGTACATTCCACATACACTCAAAAAAGTATTGTAAAACAAGCAAAAAATATGGTTGAAATTAGCAAAAAAAAGCAGTAGTTTTGGACGTTGCAAAAATTTTAGTAATATTAGCAAAAACCATTTTGCTAATCAAAAAATTAGGAAAAAAATGGTAAAGTTCCCAGCAAAAATGGTAATGAGTTGTGAAAAGTAATCATTACCAAGTACATTATTTATAATGAGTGCCCATTACCATTAACATTATTTTAAGCCCAAAAGTAACTACTTCTCAGTAATATGTTATAAAAGCACCTCTAAGTAATAATTTCTTCTTGCACTTGCAGTTTTTAACCTTTACAATTCAATTAACTTAAAAAGTACTTAAAAACTTAATAAAAATTACGCAATTTTTAAGTTTTAGTAAAAACAAGTTTTAGTTTTTTCTTAAAACTAAGGAAAAAAAATTAATAAAAAGTATTACCATTTCTTCAGCGAAAATTCTAAAATTTTTGGTAAAATTACTGTAAAATAAAAACTAACAAAAAAAATATAGTAAAAATACCAAATTTTTTTGGTATTTTAGCAATAGTAAATTACCACAAAGTTCTGTAAAAATTCTATTTTTACAAATTTTTTTGCCAAAGTTTAGTTGACATAAATTGCAACATCTTTTACTAATATTTTGACTCAGTTTTTTTTTGTGAATGGTACCAATTCATTCGGCAGGGCCGAATTTACCTTTTATTTTTTTCATGTTTTCGTATAATTTAAAAAAGATTTAATTTTTATATAGGAAAATAGGCGCGGATCCGAGGGGAGAAATGGGGGAAATCTCCCCCAAACCGATTTCGAAAAAGAAAAAAAGAAGGAAAAAGAAAAGGAAGAGAAGAGAAAGAAATAAAAAAGAAAAGAAAAAGGAAGAGGAGAAAAAAAATCCTTCACACTGTAAAAAAATGTTTAGAATCTAAAAAAATTTTCTGGTATTTGTCTGAGAACCTCAAAAATTTTCTTGGGTAAAAATGTTTTGACTTTAAAAAATTATCTATACCAAAAGTATTATTGATTTTTTTAAGAAGTTTTTTTTTAAATCGGAGATTATTTTCGGAAATAATATAACAGAATCTGAATTCCTTCAATGACTTTTTGTTGGAAATCTGAAAATTTTTCTAAAAGAAAAATTGTTTTTATTCTCGATTAGAGTTTTATTCTAGTTCGAGGCCCAAAAATATTTCTATTTATGATATTGTCATAATAGAGTATTTTTAATTTATTGCTTTAAAAAAGTTACTATCTCATAGTATGTCTGTACTGATCAGTTTCATCCCCACTAAAGGAATCTTCAGCAGACTTTAGAGAATCATCGTTGGTCAATCAAACATCAAACCAGACATAATATTTGATATATTTCCCAAGTTATATGAGAAGTACTATTATGAAGGTCCGAAATCTGTTTTCCAACAAAAATAACTCTTTTAAAGCAAAAATTGTATATATTAAATCACCGTCGGTAACTATTAATATATGTGTTGCTGTTATTTTACAATAACAACAGTGCCTAACCAAACAATAGTGTTGGTAGGATAAGTCGTACTAAACTTTGTGTTAAATGTTGTTTTTTTATTTTTAGTACCAAAAAGTACATAAAAATAAAATGTATTTATTCGGCCTTTATATATGTATATATTCTCGATTAGAGTTTTATTCTAGTTCGAGGCCCAAAAATATTTCTATTTATGATATTGTCATAATAGAGTATTTTTAATTTATTGCTTTAAAAAAGTTACTATCTCATAGTATGTCTGTACTGATCAGTTTCATCCCCACTAAAGGAATCTTCAGCAGACTTTAGAGAATCATCGTTGGTCAATCAAACATCAAACCAGACATAATATTTGATATATTTCCCAAGTTATATGAGAAGTACTATTATGAAGGTCCGAAATCTGTTTTCCAACAAAAATAACTCTTTTAAAGCAAAAATTGTATATATTAAATCACCGTCGGTAACTATTAATATATGTGTTGCTGTTATTTTACAATAACAACAGTGCCTAACCAAACAATAGTGTTGGTAGGATAAGTCGTACTAAACTTTGTGTTAAATGTTGTTTTTTTATTTTTAGTACCAAAAAGTACATAAAAATAAAATGTATTTATTCGGCCTTTATATATGTATATATTCTCGATTAGAGTTTTATTCTAGTTCGAGGCCCAAAAATATTTCTATTTATGATATTGTCATAATAGAGTATTTTTAATTTATTGCTTTAAAAAAGTTACTATCTCATAGTATGTCTGTACTGATCAGTTTCATCCCCACTAAAGGAATCTTCAGCAGACTTTAGAGAATCATCGTTGGTCAATCAAACATCAAACCAGACATAATATTTGATATATTTCCCAAGTTATATGAGAAGTACTATTATGAAGGTCCGAAATCTGTTTTCCAACAAAAATAACTCTTTTAAAGCAAAAATTGTATATATTAAATCACCGTCGGTAACTATTAATATATGTGTTGCTGTTATTTTACAATAACAACAGTGCCTAACCAAACAATAGTGTTGGTAGGATAAGTCGTACTAAACTTTGTGTTAAATGTTGTTTTTTTATTTTTAGTACCAAAAAGTACATAAAAATAAAATGTATTTATTCGGCCTTTATATATGTATATATTCTCGATTAGAGTTTTATTCTAGTTCGAGGCCCAAAAATATTTCTATTTATGATATTGTCATAATAGAGTATTTTTAATTTATTGCTTTAAAAAAGTTACTATCTCATAGTATGTCTGTACTGATCAGTTTCATCCCCACTAAAGGAATCTTCAGCAGACTTTAGAGAATCATCGTTGGTCAATCAAACATCAAACCAGACATAATATTTGATATATTTCCCAAGTTATATGAGAAGTACTATTATGAAGGTCCGAAATCTGTTTTCCAACAAAAATAACTCTTTTAAAGCAAAAATTGTATATATTAAATCACCGTCGGTAACTATTAATATATGTGTTGCTGTTATTTTACAATAACAACAGTGCCTAACCAAACAATAGTGTTGGTAGGATAAGTCGTACTAAACTTTGTGTTAAGTGTTGTTTTTTTATTTTTAGTACCAAAAAGTACATAAAAATAAAATGTATTTATTCGGCCTTTATATATGTATATATTCTCGATTAGAGTTTTATTCTAGTTCGAGGCCCAAAAATATTTCTATTTATGATATTGTCATAATAGAGTATTTTTAATTTATTGCTTTAAAAAAGTTACTATCTCATAGTATGTCTGTACTGATCAGTTTCATCCCCACTAAAGGAATCTTCAGCAGACTTTAGAGAATCATCGTTGGTCAATCAAACATCAAACCAGACATAATATTTGATATATTTCCCAAGTTATATGAGAAGTACTATTATGAAGGTCCGAAATCTGTTTTCCAACAAAAATAACTCTTTTAAAGCAAAAATTGTATATATTAAATCACCGTCGGTAACTATTAATATATGTGTTGCTGTTATTTTACAATAACAACAGTGCCTAACCAAACAATAGTGTTGGTAGGATAAGTCGTACTAAACTTTGTGTTAAATGTTGTTTTTTTATTTTTAGTACCAAAAAGTACATAAAAATAAAATGTATTTATTCGGCCTTTATATATGTATATATTCTCGATTAGAGTTTTATTCTAGTTCGAGGCCCAAAAATATTTCTATTTATGATATTGTCATAATAGAGTATTTTTAATTTATTGCTTTAAAAAAGTTACTATCTCATAGTATGTCTGTACTGATCAGTTTCATCCCCACTAAAGGAATCTTCAGAAGACTTTAGAGAATCATCGTTGGTCAATCAAACATCAAACCAGACATAATATTTGATATATTTCCCAAGTTATATGAGAAGTACTATTATGAAGGTCCGAAATCTGTTTTCCAACAAAAATAACTCTTTTAAAGCAAAAATTGTATATATTAAATCACCGTCGGTAACTATTAATATATGTGTTGCTGTTATTTTACAATAACAACAGTGCCTAACCAAACAATAGTGTTGGTAGGATAAGTCGTACTAAACTTTGTGTTAAATGTTGTTTTTTTATTTTTAGTACCAAAAAGTACATAAAAATAAAATGTATTTATTCGGCCTTTATATATGTATATATTCTCGATTAGAGTTTTATTCTAGTTCGAGGCCCAAAAATATTTCTATTTATGATATTGTCATAATAGAGTATTTTTAATTTATTGCTTTAAAAAAGTTACTATCTCATAGTATGTCTGTACTGATCAGTTTCATCCCCACTAAAGGAATCTTCAGCAGACTTTAGAGAATCATCGTTGGTCAATCAAACATCAAACCAGACATAATATTTGATATATTTCCCAAGTTATATGAGAAGTACTATTATGAAGGTCCGAAATCTGTTTTCCAACAAAAATAACTCTTTTAAAGCAAAAATTGTATATATTAAATCACCGTCGGTAACTATTAATATATGTGTTGCTGTTATTTTACAATAACAACAGTGCCTAACCAAACAATAGTGTTGGTAGGATAAGTCGTACTAAACTTTGTGTTAAATGTTGTTTTTTTATTTTTAGTACCAAAAAGTACATAAAAATAAAATGTATTTATTCGGCCTTTATATATGTATATATTCTCGATTAGAGTTTTATTCTAGTTCGAGGCCCAAAAATATTTCTATTTATGATATTGTCATAATAGAGTATTTTTAATTTATTGCTTTAAAAAAGTTACTATCTCATAGTATGTCTGTACTGATCAGTTTCATCCCCACTAAAGGAATCTTCAGAAGACTTTAGAGAATCATCGTTGGTCAATCAAACATCAAACCAGACATAATATTTGATATATTTCCCAAGTTATATGAGAAGTACTATTATGAAGGTCCGAAATCTGTTTTCCAACAAAAATAACTCTTTTAAAGCAAAAATTGTATATATTAAATCACCGTCGGTAACTATTAATATATGTGTTGCTGTTATTTTACAATAACAACAGTGCCTAACCAAACAATAGTGTTGGTAGGATAAGTCGTACTAAACTTTGTGTTAAATGTTGTTTTTTTATTTTTAGTACCAAAAAGTACATAAAAATAAAATGTATTTATTCGGCCTTTATATATGTATATATTCTCGATTAGAGTTTTATTCTAGTTCGAGGCCCAAAAATATTTCTATTTATGATATTGTCATAATAGAGTATTTTTAATTTATTGCTTTAAAAAAGTTACTATCTCATAGTATGTCTGTACTGATCAGTTTCATCCCCACTAAAGGAATCTTCAGCAGACTTTAGAGAATCATCGTTGGTCAATCAAACATCAAACCAGACATAATATTTGATATATTTCCCAAGTTATATGAGAAGTACTATTATGAAGGTCCGAAATCTGTTTTCCAACAAAAATAACTCTTTTAAAGCAAAAATTGTATATATTAAATCACCGTCGGTAACTATTAATATATGTGTTGCTGTTATTTTACAATAACAACAGTGCCTAACCAAACAATAGTGTTGGTAGGATAAGTCGTACTAAACTTTGTGTTAAATGTTGTTTTTTTATTTTTAGTACCAAAAAGTACATAAAAATAAAATGTATTTATTCGGCCTTTATATATGTATATATTCTCGATTAGAGTTTTATTCTAGTTCGAGGCCCAAAAATATTTCTATTTATGATATTGTCATAATAGAGTATTTTTAATTTATTGCTTTAAAAAAGTTACTATCTCATAGTATGTCTGTACTGCTTTTTTAAAGCAATAAATTAAAAATACTCTATTATGACAATATCATAAATAGAAATATTTTTGGGCCTCGAACTAGAATAAAACTCTAATCGAGAATATATACATATATAAAGGCCGAATAAATACATTTTATTTTTATGTACTTTTTGGTACTAAAAATAAAAAAACAACATTGAAAAATTGTTTTTTAAAATGTAAAAAATTTTTGTAAGTAAAAATCAGTGAATTTGAAAACTTTGTTACGAAAAATTTTTTGGTTTGGAGAATGCCTTGAAGTCTAAAAAAATGTTTAACAAGAGATATGCATCAAATCTTAAACTGATTGAAAGAATTTTTAGAACTATTTATAATTTTTTTATAATTATTTTTGCATAAGAAAAAATCTCGATTTACATAATTTTTTTCATAAAAAACTGCTTTTTTTTCCAAATTTCGGCAAAATTGAAGCAAACTCGTCTATATGTCGACTAATAGCTTTTAAGGCAATACTCAGATTGAAAAATACTGCATTTACAATTGATGAAGCATTTTATTACCTTTAATTAAAAAAAAAAATAATATATTCACTGATTTGGTCCGGAGATAGTATAAGTAAAATCACTTTTTTAAAAAGTTGAATATTTGAAAAGTTAGCAATAACTCGAAAACTGTTCTACTTTTGAAACTTTGTAAAATTAATGTGAAATGTCGTGGATCTAATTCTCTGTAAACTAGTGTAAGAGTTCTGGAACGAGTTTAAAACAGTTTTGTCTTAAATTTTAGTTATGAAACATATCTGCATCTGATCTACAGAAGTGAACAGCAAAAACTTCAAAATGGTAATGGTTATGTAATGCATTACCATGTAGTGCATATCCAAAAAATTTGCATGGAAAATACTTAAAAGTAATGCATTACATAACCATAACCATTTTGAAGATTTTAGGTGGTTCTCAGAAATGAAGCTTGAGATAAAAAACAAACTTCCCCCCCCCCTCCAAAACTCAAGACCTGGATCCGGCCCTGGGTAAAATTAGGAAATTTAAAAAAAAAAAAATTACATTTTTGTGTAGCAAAAATGATAATGAAAATAATTATTTTATTAAAAAATCAATAGGGTTGAAAGTTTTGCAAAATACACCATAAAACTGCATTTGCATTAAAAATGCACTTGCAAACCATTTGCCATCTTATTACATAAAATAGTAAACTTCCGTGCCATCATTTTGCGCTTTATATTCAAAGTAACACAGATTTTGCATTTTTTTAATTGCGAATAAGATCGCCATTTTTTTTAATTATTTAAATCTGATAAATGAAATCATTAAATGGCTCCATACCGATTGTGTACGCAAAATTTTGCAAAAATTAAATGACCATTGGTCATTTTTTTTTGGTTTCTGGTGGAATTGATAATACACAGAAAATAAAATCATCAAATTTAAATCAAAAAACAGCAATTGTAAATCAACCAAACATGATATCAACCAAACTTTTAGTAAAAACGGTCACCTGTTAGTCTATAATACCAAACTTCGATTTTGTTTTCAACAAACTTAGTCAAGCAATGTTAGGTTAGGTTAGGTTGTAAGCGGCTGCTGACGTTTTTACGTCAACACACGTAGACTCGGATCAAAAATGGCGAAAAAAAAGTTTTTTGGATTTTTCAGCCATTTCTTTTTAAGAAACTATATGATGTTTACATATGAGAAAAAAGGTTTTTTTAATGCCTATCCAACGGTGGTATAACCTTGTGAAAGTTTGGCTTTGTTAAATACTTTTTTCATAAAAATGTGTAAATTTTGGGGGGTATTTATATGAAAACATAGACCTACGATGTCCATATGAATAAGAAATAATCTTTATTTAATTTAAGTCGACACGTATTTTTGCTCTAGAGGATGTTCCTGTTAGTTCGGGAGTTATCGAAATTTTGCCGCAGGTCCACATTGTTTCATAAGGGGCATCGAAATTTTAATACACTGATATGGCCGATAAGCCGAGACACCCCAACCTTAAAATCGTCTTTTTTATATATATTTTAAGTTTCAGGCAAATCGGTTCATAAGGGTTGAGATACTTCCCTTGTCAGTTATTTTTAAGTCAAAAAGAAAAATATGAACGGGTAGCGTCTCAACATTTCCAAAATAAGGGACACTCTAGCCTTCATACAGTGGCATATATATTCATATATGCTACATATATGGACATACATGAAGCTGTATGAACGCATATATGATCATATTTGAGGAGTCGCAGAACAAAACGTACTTTTTCGCATATTAAATTTTTTGGGGAAATTGAGGTTTATTTATTTCGCCCCTTTAAAAAACTGCATGAACCTGAATATGGTAACAAGTTTTTTGCTTATCAAGAGATGCATCAAACTGCCATAAGTCACCACATTATATGTTAAGGATGTTTAATATAAAACCACTTTTACTGTGAAAAAAGTACGTTTTGTTAAAAAATAATGAAAAAGTACGTTTTGTTTAAAAATAATTGAAAAACGACATTTTGATGTGCGTATTTTTTTAGACGATACTATTTTGATCTAGTGTTTTAAAAATGTTCTTATTTATTAAAAACTACAAAAGAGTCTCTTTGGCTCATATTTAGATACGTTACACACGAATTGGCAAAGTTAATGTACCACCATACTGTAGTTGTGGGGTGTAAATAGACCAATAACAAGAATAAGGGGAAATCCTTCGCTGGCCTGCAAGAAGGCCTCAAAAAATCTTTGTGGGCATTTATATGTATATGGAATATAAGAATAAAATGGCATATTATAAAATTATGAAAAATCTTGCATATGAAATACAATGAAAAAAGACGTGCGCTCCGTTATCCTCGAAAAGTTGTCCTCGATTTTTGGTAACGCAAAAAAATTATCTTTTTAAAAAAAAGTTAGCCTCGAAAAGTTATCCTCGATTTTATTTTGCTTGAAAAAAGTTAGCCTCGAAAAGTTATCCTCGATTTTTTTTGCGGCTGGTTTAATAATTTTAAAAAATTAATTTTATTTATAATTTATTTATTTATTTAAAGAAATAAAATGTATTTCGATGATATATATGTATATTTAAAATATCTTTGTCTAATAAAAAGTTTTTGCATACAAAAAAAAATAAGATTGAGTTGATTTTTTATGTGGGCACATCAATTGGATTGAAATCTATGAGCAAATAGAGTGCGTACAAATTTGCATGGTAGTTTTCATGAAAGCTAATGGACCAAGGAACATATTAAACTTCCGTGCAAAATTAGTTACTGAAGGATTATTGAGAAAAATGGTCAAATCTAAAAGTTACATTAGAGTGTTTTATGAAAAGTCTGGGAATTCATTTTCTGTTTTTCGGGCATTATACTGAAGTAACTAGAGATCATACAAATTTGCACGGTAGTTTTAATGAAAGCTAATGGACCCAGGAACATATAAAACTTTCGTGCAAAATTAGTTACTGAAGGATTATTGAGAAAAATGATCAAATCTAAAAGTTACATTAGAGTATTTTATGAAAAGTCTGGGAATTCATTTTCTATTTTTCGGGCATTATACTGAAGTAACAAGAGATCATACAAATTTGCACGGTAGTTTAAATGAAAGCTAATGGACCCAGGAACATATAAAACTTCCGTGCAAAACTAGTTACTGAAGGATTATGGAGAAAAATGGTCAAATCTAAAAATTACATTAGAGTATTTTATGAAAAGTCTGGGAATTCATTTTCTGTTTTTCGGGCATTATACTGAAGTAACTAGAGATCATACAAATTTGCACGGTAGTTTTAATGAAAGCTAATGGACCCAGGAACATATAAAACTTCCGTGCAAAATTAGTTACTGAAGGATTATTGAGAAAAATGATCAAATCTAAAAGTTACATTAGAGTATTTTATGAAAAGTCTGGGAATTCATTTTCTGTTTTTCGGGCATTATACTGAAGTAACTAGAGATAATACAAATTTGCACGGTAGTTTTAATGAAAGCTAATGGACCCAGGAACATATAAAACTTCCGTGCAAAATTAGTTACTGAAGAATTATTGAGAAAGAAGATGAAATCTAAAAGTTGTTTTAGAATATTTTATGAAAATACACTAAAAAAAACCCTAAAAATCGACAGATTTCCCGTTAAAGCGCTGGATTCATCGGAAAAAACTACCGAGGTAACCCTAAAATCCAAATGTGGTATTAATTTCCAGTGAATGTTTTTTTCTTATGTATTTTGCCGAAATTGCAAATGTTTACGCAAATTTATAATTTTTGCGTAAATTTTTCACTGGCACTCGAACCAGTCCACAAACAGGACAAGTGATGACATGGAGTGGTAATCTCTCATTGGATATATTGGGTGAGTATAAATTTAGAAATAAATGACTAGTATTTTCAATTTTAGTTTCTTAGATTTCAGTGTGCCCTGCTGCAGAGTTTATTAATAAAGAGATGGTAGTGGAGACTTATTCATGCCCTGCTGCAATTGGCTATACTATAGTCACAGTATATACAGTAGCGAAACTCTTAATGGTGAATTTTCCCCCTTTTTTATTCACCTCGTTTGGCTCACACGTATAGGAAATGTGTGAATTCAACACATTTGTCAGAATTTTGAATTTTAAAGACAGTTTTCTTTTTTATTTTCATTGTGTACATTTATTTTTATTTAATTTTTTTCATTTATGTATATGAAATTAAAAAAAAATAACTAAAATAAGATTATAGAGAGGCTCGGAATCGGGGAATCACGAGGCCATCATTAATGGAGTGAATTTTTTGAGGAAAATAACCAAAACAGCGTAGGAAAGTTTAACTAGGAGGAGAGAATGGGCAAAATGCTTCAAGCATAGAGTATACTCTGGCTTCAAGTTTGCAATCACTATTTGCCTGGTTGGTACATAGAGTAAAGAATAAGAGGTATCATGGATGATGTTTTCTGTTAAGCAATTACAAACTTCAATTATCTCGAGATTGTATGGATAAAGATCTCGAGATAATCGTAGTTTTATATTTTTCTTCCTTCAAACTTTCTCCCGTAATACCTTTTATTCTTCTTTACGCTATGTTTGATATTAATGAACCTTTATTAAATAAAATAACTGCATTTAATGTGTTTTGAATTACTTTATTTTTTAATTAATTCTCTAAAAGTTTAAAAAACAAATATAAAAACCACGAATTTAAGATACTCAGATATTTTTTTGTAAATATATTCCAACAGTATAAGCAATTTTCCAATTAGAAAAGTATCAGATTACAAGACATTTTTGCTATAGGAAAAGTATCAGAATCTGAGATCTTTCCTACAGAAAAAGTCAGATTCTGGGACATTTTCCTACAGAAAATGTTTCAGATACTGAGAAATTTTTCCTATAGAAATAGTCACAGATTCTAAAACATTTCTCTATAGAAAAATTTTCAAATTCTGAGATTTTTCCGGTGGAAAAAGTGTCAGATTCGGAGACATTTTTCCACAGAAAAACTTTTAGATTCTGCGACATTTTTCCTAGAGAAAAAGTCTTAGGTTACGAGATATTTTTTCTATTGAAAAAGTATCAAATTCTGATACATTTTTCCTATAGAAAGTCTCAGACTTTGAGACATTTTTTCCATTGGAAAGTCTCAGATTCTGAGACATTTTTCCTATAGAAAATGTCTCCGATTCTGAGACCTTTTTCCAATAGAAAAACTCAGATTCTGAAATATTTTTCCTATAGAAAAAAAGTCTCAGATTCTGAGACATTCTTCCTATAGAAAAAGTTTCAGATTCTGAAACATTTTCCCATAGAAAAGTCTCAGATTCTGAGACATTTTCACATAGAAAGTTTCAGAATCTGAGCCTTTTGTGCTATAGAAAAAGTCTCAAAAAGTATCAGATACTGCGACATTTTTCCCATAGAAAAAGTCTCAGATTCTGAGACATTTTCCCTAAAGAAAAAAATCTCAGATTCTGAGACATTTTCCTATAGAAAAAGTTTCAGATTCTGAAACATTTTCCCACAGAAAAGTCTCAGATTCTGGGACATTTTTCCTATAGGAAATGATTTAGATTCTAAGACATTTTTCCTATAGAAAAAGTATAGGATTCTGAGACATTTTTGCTATAGAAAAAGCCTCAGATTCTCAGATTTTTCCTATCGAAAAAGTCTCAGATTCTGAGACATTTTTCCTATAGAAGAAATCTCAGATTATGAGACATTTTTCCTACAGAAAAAGTCTCAGATTCTGAGACATTTTTCCTACAGAAAAAGTCTCAGATTCTGAGACATTTTCCTATAGAAAAAGTCCGTTTCTGAGACACCACAGATTCTGAAAAATTTTTCCTATAAAAATTCTCAGATTTTGAGACATTTTTCCCATAGGAAAGTCTTAGATTCTGAGACATTTTTACTTTAGAAAAGTCTCCGATTCTGAGACCATTTTCCAATAGAAAAACTCAGATTCTGAGATATTTTTCCTATAGAAAAAAGTCTTAGATTCTGAGACATTCTTCCTATAGAAAAAAATTCAGAGAAAGTCTCAGATTCTGAAACATATTCCCCACAGAAAGTTTCAGATTCTGAGACATTTTTGCTATAGAAAAAGTCTCCGAAATTATCAGATTCTGAGACATTTTTCCCATAGAAAAAGTCTCCGATTCTGAGACATTTTTCCTATAGAAAATGTTTCAGACTCTAAAACATTTTTCCCATAGGAAGTCTCAGATTCTAAAACATTTTCCTATAGAAAAATTCTCAGATTCTGAAACATTTTTCCTGTAGAAAAAGTCTCAGATACTGGGAAATTTTTCCTATAGAAAAAGTCTCCGGTTCTGAGATATTTTCCCCGCAGAAAATCTCTCGGATTCTGATACATTTTTCTTATTAAAAAAGTCTCAGATTCTAAAAAAAATATTTTTCTTGTAGAAATTCTTAAATTCTGGGACATTTTTCCTACAGAAAAAGTCTCAGATTCTGGGACATTTTTCCTATAAAAAATGATTTAGATTCTAAGGCATTTTTCCTATAGAAAAAGTCTCAGACTCCCAGATTTTTCCTATCGAAAATGTCTCAGATTCTGAGACATTTTTCCTATAGAAAAAGTCTCAGATTCTGAGACATTTTTCCTATAGAAAAAGTCTCAGATTCTGAGACATTTTTCCTATAGAAAAAGTCTCAGATTCTGAGACATTTTTCCTATAGAAAAAGTCTCAGATTCTGAGACATTTTTCCTATAGAAAAAGTCTCAGATTCTGAGACATTTTTCCTATAGAAAAAGTCTCTGATTCTGAGACATTTTTCCTATAGAAAAAGTCTCAGATTCTGAGACATTTTTCCTATAGAAAAAGTCTCTGATTCTGAGACATTTTTCCTATAGAAAAAGTCTCAGATTCTGAGACATTTTTCCTATAGAAAAAGTCTCAGATTCTGAGACATTTTTCATATAGAAAAACTCTCAAATTCTGAGACATTTCCTATAGCAAATTCTCAGATTCTGAGATATTTTCCTGTAGAAAAAGTCTCAGAGTCTGAGACATTTTTCGTATAAAAAGTTGAAGATTACGATACAATTTTCCTTTAGAAAAAAAACTTCCAAATTTAGAAATAATTCCTCTTTATATTATTTGTGCGAAATGTGCACAAGATACGAAACTCCAAGTTATTCCAATTTTTAGAATTTTATAATTTTAATGAAATTCTTTTGAAAAATATATGAGAACAGCACCGCTGATCGTGATGATGATTGAAATTTGTCTAAAAAATATTAAATACAAATTTTTATATGCATATTTTAAAGTTTTAATATATGTACATAAATTTACCGTTTGCCTTTTTTTAAATTATTAAAATATTTGAAAAATTATTAATTTATTAATTTTTATTTTTACAGAATTTTGGTATTTTTTTTATTATTTTGTATTTTGAAAATTTGAAGTGAACAGTCAAATTTGAATGTGGTGATTATAAAAATGTGACTTATCCGAGGTTAATTATGAAAAAAATATGACACTTCGATGTAACACCCGGAACCAAAGACTAACAAGACTTCCAACTCATTTTGTTTTGCTGTCAGAAGACCTAACTCTTTGAATGTATTTGAGTTAGGTCCTCTTTAGTATTGGTGAACCTAACTTTTTTCACCACATACACAGAGTTACTTTTCTTTATCAATATTTTTTTTGTTTTGGAATTTTTTTGTAACAAAAAGTGGGAAAGCATAAAAATACATTAAACACAATTGTTAGTACCCACATAAATGCATATTTGCAAAAAAAATTAAAGAAAAGACAAATTTAATTATAAAAATTATAGATTTTAATATCAACTCTGTATTCGTTTTTGATATTTACCACAACTATTTCACCACTAATAACGACAAATGTCAATATTTTATTTGTTTATTTTCATTAAAAATTTTTTAAATTCGGAAAAAACTAAAAATAATTAAACGAATACATGTAATGCGATATAACACCTTACCATCAATAAAGTAGGAGTTTATGTGGCTTGTCATCCATAAGGAAGAGTTTCGATTACTATAAAATTGTTCCTGTACAAAAAGTCTTCGATACAGATCTTTTTCTCTAAAGAAAGTTTTAGATTCAAAGGACAATTTCTTAAAAAAAACTCCTTAAATTTATAGTATTTGTTTCTATAAGTTTAATTAGTTTTTTTTTATAAAAAGTCCTTTGAATGTGATGTCATTCAATAGAAAAAAAGTCCTCACAATCTATAAGAAACATGTCTGAGAATCTGGAACTTTTTCCCTGAGAAAAATGTCTCAGTATATGGTATTTTTTGTAAGAAAAATGTCTTCGATATTAAGAATTTTTCTATACGAAAAGTGTCTCAGAATCTGAGACTTTTTCTATAGAAAAAGTGTCTCAGAATCTGAGACTTTTTCTATAGAAAAAGTGTCTCAGAATCTGAGACTTTTTCTATAGAAAAAGTGTCTCAGAATCTGAGACTTTTTCTATAGATAAAGTGTCTCAGAATCTGAGACTTTTTCTATAGAAAAAGTGTCGCAGAATCTGAGACTTTTTCTATAGAAAAAGTGTCTCAGAATCTGAGACTTTTTCTATAGAAAAAGTGTCTCAGAATCTGAGACTTTTTCTATAGAAAAAGTGTCTCAGAATCTGAGACTTTTTCTATAGAAAAAGTGTCTCAGAATCTGAGACTTTTTCTATAGAAAAAGTGTCTCAGAATCTGAGACTTTTTCTATAGAAAAATTGTCTCAGAATCTGAGACTTTTTCTATAGAAAAATTGTCTCAGAATCTGAGACTTTTTCTATAGAAAAAGTGTCTCAGAATCTGAGACTTTTTCTATAGAAAAAGTGTCTCAGAATCTGAGACTTTTTCTTTAGAAAAAGTGTCTCAGAATCTGAGACTTTTTCTATAGAAAAAGTGTCTCAGAATCTGAGACTTTTTCTATAGAAAAAGTGTCTCAGAATCTGAGACTTTTTCTATAGAAAAAGTGTCTCAGAATCTGAGACTTTTTCTATAGAAAAAGTGTCTCAGAATCTGAGACTTTTTCTATAGAAAAAGTGTCTCAGAATCTGAGACTTTTTCTATAGAAAAAGTGTCTCAGAATCTGAGACTTTTTCTATAGAAAAAGTGTCTCAGAATCTGAGACTTTTTCTATAGAAAAAGTGTCTCAGAATCTGAGACTTTTTCTATAGAAAAAGTGTCTCAGAATCTGAGACTTTTTCTATAGAAAAAGTGTCTCAGAATCTGAGACTTTTTTTATAGAAAAAGTGTCTCAGAATCTGAGACTTTTTATAAGAAAAATATCTCAGGATCTGAGACTTTTTCTTTATGAAAAATATCTCATAAACTGAGACTTTTTCTATAAGAAAAATATCTCAGAATCTGAGACTTTCTATAAGAAAAATATCTCAAAATCTGAGACTTTTTCTATAAGAAAAATATCTCAGAATCCGACCCTATTTCTATAAAAAAATATCTTAGAATCTGAAATTTTGTTAAAGAAAAATATCTCAGAATCAAAAAATCTTTCTATAAGAAAAATATCGCAGAATCTGAGATTTTTTCTATAAGAAAAAATTTTTTCAGAATCTGAGATTTTTTCTTTAAGAAAAATATCTCAGAATCTGGGATTTTTTTATAAGAAAAATATCTCAGAATCTAAAATTTAAAAAAAAAAATATCTCAGAATTTAAAAAATTTTCTATAAGAAAAATATCTCAGAATCTGAGACCTTTTTTAAAAGAAAAATATCTCAGAATCTGATACTTTTTCTATAAGTAAAATACCTCAGAATCTGAAAAATTGGACCATCTAATTTTGTAAGATATATATTTAAAATCTAATGGACTCACACTTAGAAACTGGTTTTAAGCTTGTTCCTAAAGAATAATAAATCTCAGTTTAATATTTATTTAAAAAACGAATGTGTGTTTTTGTTTTTCCAATATTTGCGATTTATTTAGGTAAATGTTTTTAATATAATTTTACATATATGTACGAGTAATTAGATTCTAATGATTTTTTCCGTTAAAAAGTCTCAGATTCTAAGACATTTTTCTTATAGAAAAAGTCTCAGATTCTGAGACATTTTTCCTATATAAGATTATGAAACACTTTTCCAATAGAAAAAATCTCAGGTTCTGAGACATTTTTCCTTTAGAAAAGGTGTTAGATTCTGGGACATTTTTCCTATAGAAAGTGTGTCAGATTCTGATACATTTTTCCTACAGAAAAAGTTTCAGATCTTAAGACATTTTTTCTAAAGTCTCAGAATCTGAAACTTTTTCTATAGGAAAAATGTCTCAGAATCTGAGACTTTTTCTATAGGAGAAATGTCTCAGAATCTGAGACTTTTTCTATAGAAAAAATGTCCAAGAATCTGAGACTTTTTCTATGGGAAAAATGTCTCAGAATCTGAGACTTTTTCTATAGGAAAAATGTCTTAAAATCTGAGACTTTTTCTATAGAAAAAATGTCTCAAAATCTGAGAGTTTTTCTATAGGAAAAATGTCTCAGAATATGAGACTTTCTATAGGAAAAATGTCTTAGAATCTGAGACTTTTTCTATAGGAGAAATTCTCAGAATCTGAGATTTTTTCTATAGGAAAAATATCTCAGAATCTGAGACTTTTTCTATATGAAAAATATCTCACAATCTGAGACTTTTTCTATACGAAAAATATCTCAGAATCTAAGACTTTTTCTATAGGAAAAATATCTCAGAATCTGAGACTTTTTCCATAAGAAAAATGTCTTAGAATCTGAGACTTTTTCTATAGGAAAAATGTCTCAGAATCTGAGACTGTTTCTATAGGAAAAATATCTCAAAACCTGAGACTTTTTCTATAAGAAGAATGTCTCAGAATCTGAGCCTTTTCTACAGAAAAAATGTTTCCGAATATAAAATTTTTTTATTGGAAAATGTCTCAGAAGCTGAGACTTTTTCCATAGCAAAATGTCTAAGAGTCTAAGACTTTTTTTATAGGAAAAACGTCTCAGAATCTGAGACTTTCTATAGGAAAAGGCTTAGACTCTAAGCCTCAGCTTCTAAGGCATATTTCCAATAGCAAGTTCTTAGATTCCGAAACATTTTTTTGTAGAAAAATGGCTCAGATAAACATCTTTCCTATAGAAAAAGTCATAGATTCTTAGACATTTTTCCTATAAAAAAGTCTCAGAAAAGTCTCCGAATCTGGGAAAATTTTTCCATAGACATTTTTCTTATAGAAGTCTCAGATTCATAGAAATTTTTCCGGTAGAAAAAGTCTAAAAAAAAACATTAAACACCGTTGCAATAACTGATGCGAGCACAGGAACAGCGTTCCCCTGTATGCAAGTTTGCATTGTTTCAGGGACGAGGGTTTTCAGCAAATTATTGGCAGTACACCAAACCACAAGTCCACAGAAAAATAGGCAACTGAAAGATACAATAGCAACAATACTAAAGATTAGAATCTAAACACAAAAGAAATTAATAACAATAATTACCTTTAATTATGTTACTTGCATCCCCTCTTTTGAACCGCAATCTGAAAAAAGACAATGCAAGTTTGAACTTTAATAATAGAAATTTATTAATTAGAGATCAAATTTATGTTAGATTTTATTATACTTACAAGTTTCTTGTGCAAAAAAACAAAACTCATCTGTAAATTCGATATTTTAGTTAAAAAAAGAAATAAACAAATATTTGTTTATATTTTTATTACAAACGTCATATTTTTTTTATTTCACCACACTTTCCCAAATGTGTTGAAATACACAGTACCTGTATGTGTGAATTATTTTATTGAGGTTATGTAGAGTCGGAGGTCTTGTTAGTCTTTGCCCGGAACAGTATGCTATAAATTTTTTTCTAACTGACAAATTTTATAATGGGTGTTTTGCATATAATCAAATTGTTGAATTTTTCAATCATAATTTTTGCGCAAATAATGCAAATATATAAATTTTTAATAACTTTACACGTTATTTTATGAAAGAAAATTTGTAAGTAGTATGTTTTTGGTGCTTAATAATGCTCATTTAAGTACATTTTAAAAGTGAACACCAAAATTATTATTGTATCCTGTATCGAATTTAACCAATACAAGGAAAGTAAAATGTGATAGTATTAGTAACAGAATGATTCATGTAAACCTTAAAAAAGAGTTTCGCTACTGTATATACTGTGCTATAGTTAACTGGCATTTTTCCAAAACTCTTAAAATTGATATCATTGATAGATCTCGCCAAGCAGATTCCAACTTAAAGTTACAAGCGAAATCGCTTATATCTCGGCTTGATATGGTTCGATCTTTTGGATTCCCCTCGAAAAGGGCTACTTCAAAAAAATAAATAAATTTGGAGCAACGCCAGCCAAATAGAGTTGGGAACTAAACCACTTTACCGAAATTGCGTTTTTTTTATTTTTTTTTAACTTTTAACCTTTGATCTCACAGAGCAAAAATGTGCAGTCAAACTGGAGGGGTCACGCCCTCTTTCGAGTGGGCGGGCCTTCAAAGTTTAAAAGTTTTTCTTAAATATCTTAAAAAGTACTTATCCGATTTGGATGAAATTAGTATCATTCGAAAGCTTAAATAAATTCCTTTCGAACATTTCTTGACATGGAGAAATTTCATTAAACCTTTAAGCGCCAAAACGCGATTTTATTTTTTTTAATTTTCAAATATTTCAAAAATGTTACGTATATAAGGCCATAAAGACTATACATTGGTTTGTAGCCAAAGTTCTAAGCTTTCATTTGGACTTTTATTCGACTCTCTAACTCTGCTAACACCAGAGATATAAAGGGTTAAAGTTTTTGTGCTATTTTTTTTAGCTTTTTCGTTGCAATTTTCTAGGTGACATGACATAATTCCCACGGACATAATCCCCATTTCCGTTATGGGGATTATGACCACATTCATTTCGGTTTTAATCCCCATAATGGTAGTGGGGACTATGACCGAAAATTATTTTGACATAACCCCAATAAAAAACGGACATAATTCCCAGATTTATGGGGATAATGACCACGTAACAAGTGGCCATAATCCCCATTATGGGGATTATGTCTTCTATACAAGTTGGTCATAATCCCCAAAATTTAAAAAAAAAAAAATTTTTACTTAAAAGTTTTCCTGCGTAGCCGGCCTTCGGACGGGCTTAGGGATTACAAACTCCATGCATTAAACCCCCCCTCTCTGCAGATAACGGGGATTATGACCAAAATTGCTTTGGACTTACTCCCCATAATGTGAATGGGGGTTATGACCTTATATACGATACATTTAAAAACATTAAAAAACTTTAAATTGTGTTTTGGAGCTTAACAAATTTGATAAGTACTTTTTAAGATATTCAAGCAAATGTAAAAACTAGAAAAATGTTGCAAAAAAAGTTAAAAAAAAAATTGCACCAAAACTTTAACCCCTTATATCTCTGGTGTTAGAAGAGTTAGAGAGTCGAATAAAAGTCCAAATGAAAGCTTAGAACTTTGGCTACAAACCAATGTATAGTCTTTATGGCCTTATATACGTAACATTTTTGAGATATTTGAAAATTAAAAAAAATAAAAAAATAAAATCGCGTTTTGGCGCTTAAAGGTTTAATGAAATTTCTCCATGTCAAGAAATGTTCGAAAGGAATTTATTTAAGCTTTAGAATGATACTAATTTCATCCCATTCGGATAAGTACTTTTTAAGATATTTAAGAAAAACTTTTAAACTTTGAAGGCCCGCCCACTCGAAAGAGGGCGTGACCCCTCCAGTTTGACTGCACATTTTTGCTCTGTGAGATCAAAAATAAAAAAACGCAATTTCGGTAAAGTGGTTTAGTTCCCCATCTCTTTATTAATAAACTCTGCAGCAGGGCACACCGAAATCTAAAAAACTAAAATTGAAAAAACTAGTCATTTATTTCTAAATTTATACTCACCCAATATATCCAATGAGAGATTACCACTCCATGTCATCACTTGTCCTGTTTGTGGACTGGTTCGAGTGCCAGTGAAAAATTTACGCAAAAATTATAAATTTGCGTAAACATTTGCAATTTCGGCAAAATATATAAGAAAAAAAAACATTCACTGGAAATTAATACCACATTTGGATTTTAGGGTTACCTTGGTAGTTTTTTCCGATGAATCCAGCGCTTTACCGGGAAATTTGTCGGTTTTTAGGGTTTTTTTAGTGTATTTTCATAAAATATTCTAAAACAACTTTTAGATTTCATCTTCTTTCTCAATAATCCTTCAGTAACTAATTTTGCACGGAAGTTTTATATGTTCCTGGGTCCATTAGCTTTCATTAAAACTACCGTGCAAATTTGTATGCTCTCTAGTTACTTCAGTATATTGCCCGAAAAACAGAAAATGAATTCCCAGACTTTTCGTAAAATACTCTAATGTAACTTTTAGATTTGACCATTTTTCTCAATAATCCTTCAGTAACTAATTTTGCACGGAAGTTTTATATGTTCCTGGGTTCATTAGCTTTCATTTAAACTACCGTGCAAATTTGTATGCTCTCTTGTTACTTCAGTATAATGCCCGAAAAACAGAAAATGAATTCCCAGACTTTTCATAAAATACTCTAATGTAACTTTTAGATTTGACCATTTTTCTCCATAATCCTTCAGTAACTAATTTTGCACGGAAGTTTTATATGTTCCTGGGTCCATTAGCTTTCATTAAAACTACCGTGCAAATTTGTATGATCTCTAGTTACTTCAGTATAATGCCCGAAAAACAGAAAATGAATTCCCAGACTTTTCATAAAATACTCTAATGTAACTTTTAGATTTGACCATTTTTCTCCATAATCCTTCAGTAACTAATTTTGCACGGAAGTTCTATATGTTCCTGGGTCCATTAGCTTTCATTTAAACTATCGTGCAAATTTGTATGCTCTCTTGTTACTTCAGTATAATGCCCGAAAAACAGAAAATGAATTCCCAGACTTTTCATAAAATACTCTAATGTATGTAACTTTTAGATTTGATCATTTTTCTCAATAATCCTTCAGTGACTAATTTTGCACGGAAGTTTTATATGTTCCTTGGTCCATTAGCTTTCATTAAAACTACCGTGCAAATTTGTACGCACTCTAGTTGCTCCTGGATTTCAATCCAATTGATGTGCCCACATAAAAAATCAACTCAATCTTATTTTTTTTTTCAATGCAAAAACTTTTTATTAGACAAAGATATTTTAAATATACATATATATCATCGAAATACATTTTATTTCTTTAAATAAATAAATAAATTATAAATAAAATTATTTTTTTTTTAATTATTAAACCAGCCGTAAAAAAATCGAGGATAACTTTTCGAGGCTAACTTTTTTCAAGCAAAAAAAAAATCGAGGATAACTTTTCGAGGCTAACTTTTTTTTAAAAAGACAATTTTTTCGCGTTGCCAAAAATCGAGGATAACTTTTCGAGGATAACGGAGCGCACGTTGAAAAAAGTACGTTTTGATAAAAAAATTAACAAAAAAGTACGTTTTGTTACACACCAATTTTTAAGGAATCCATTTTCTTGATGAAAAACAAAAATAATTCACGCTATGGAAATTTTTTCTGATAGATTTCGAACCAAATAATATAAAAAGAACAAAAAATCAATTTGTCAAAAAATGCGAAAAAGTACGTTTTGTTCTGCGACTCCTCATTTGTATCATTTTCACCGGGTATATACAATTTAAAACACAGGGTAACTAAACTGCAGGTATCGTTGAGTGAAATATTAATTGTTGGTTACTATCTCAGTTATTTTTGTTTAATTCGATTTTAATTGGGAAATTTTGTAACTGGGCAACTGGAAAATTTTTTCGGTGTAACATGTTTTAAATTAATGCTAAAAATGCCTGCATTTTCAACACCCTTTTGAAATCATTATTTAATTTTTTTTTGTTTTAAAATTTGGAAAAACCAAAAAATATTACACTGAAACATGAAAAATAAAAAATTTGGAAAAACCAAAAAAATATTACACTGAAATATGAATAATAAAAAATATTATTACAGTAGATAATTTCAATAAATTTAAAAAAGGGACTCGTATTCTTTAATCAAGTGGTAATAACTTGGCTGATTTTCAACCGTTTTTAGGTTTTAGTACCTAAATAGAAAGGCATTTTTTTTACTCCACATCATAATTCTGTAACCACTTGAATTTAAACTCAACTTAAAATACAAAAAAAATTGCGAAAACAGAAAAAAAAAAATTTTTCCTTGTAATCCGATTTTTAAACTTCAAGTTTCATGCTAAACGCATTACCCATGTCTGATCGTCCTTAATTTTTGTGAGACGTATTTTTACCTCTAAATGAATATATTTAGGGTAAGTTATCTAGTAAGAATATATTTAGGGTAAGTATCTACCAATTGTTTTTTTTTTTTGGAGCACCATATAAAATAAATCAGAGCCAAAAAATAAAAGGTGCAATTTTAAAAATTTGAAAAAAAAGAAAGAATTGTGATCACATCTCGAATTATAGCTTAAAAGTTGCGTAATTTAGAGTAGAATTTTTATAGTTTTTTACAAAAAAAATCGAAGGTTTCGGACTTTTTCAAAAAGTCGATTTTAATTTTTAAATAAGTGATAATTCGACAAATTTTTTCTTATTTTTTTTTTTCTAAAACTACATTTAAATACCAACAAAACGTTGTCCAACTTTTTTTAAGATATCTATATTTTTCAATGGTCAAAATTAATTAAAAATTTAAATTTTTAAATTTTTTTGAGAAAATTGCCATTTTGAAAAATGATTACTCAACACCATCTTAGAATAAAAGGCTGAAAATTGGTGTCCAAGTTGCATTTAATAAGTTCTAAAACACATCCAAAAATAAAATAAATCGAAAGGGGTCGGGTCTAAAAGTGAGTGATTTGGCCTGGAATGCCCCATATACATGTGATTTTGAATCTAAATGTGAGAATAAAGTTTAAAAAAGTATCTGATAAATGTTTTTTTTTTGCAAAAATATGTGTGATAAATTAAAATTTCAGTGGTTTTATTCAACTATTCCACGTTTCGAAATCGTAATTATTAACTAAGCTCAAAACTTCTTTCAAACTAACTGGGAAAATTGTTGTGTTTAAATGCCACAATAATTGTTTGACGTTTAAAAAATTCAGAACTGTCTAGTTAACTATAACTGTCTAGTTAATTTGGGTTAAAAAAAATCGGACTTTATGTGAACACGCTTTTCGCGAAAAACTGGATATAAATGGCTATAAATCAGATAATCGTGATAACTGCTATCTTGTAACGTGCCGTTACAAGGAAAATACTTTTCCATATACCTCATCACTCTACTTGTACCCATACCCAATATAGAGTTGTTTGTTTGATAGTTATTACTAGCAAACAGTTAATACTATCTCGCAATTCTCGTTGAGTTGGTCAAATTGTTATTTATAATGACCAAGTTTGGCTGACCAGAACAACGAGAAACCAGTTGGAGTTCGTGATATACCTCGTAGAATATACGATGTATACCGTAAGCCGACCAGATTCCCGTTCCCAACTCCGTCTTTAGCCGTAGTTGGTCCGTAGTTAAAACCCTGTAGTTAGAAATCCGACTAAACCCGAACGCTACCTATCGTTTGTATTAACACGACTCACCTGCACCCCATTCTCGTGAGTTGCTTAGTATTTTTACTTATCGTAGTTAGCACCCGAACGCCACCTATCGTTCGTATTAACCCGACTCACCTGCACCCCATTCTCGTGAGTTACTTAGTATTTTTACTTATCGTAGTTAGCACCCGATCGCCCACTAAACCCGAACGCCACCTATCGTTCGTATTAACCCGACTCACCTGCACCCCATTCTCGTGAGTTACTTAGTATTTTTACTTATCGTAGTTAGCACCCGATCGCCCACTAAACCCGAACGCCACCTATCGTTCGTATTAACCCGACTCACCTGCACCCCATTCTCGTGAGTTACTTAGTATTTTTACTTATCGTAGTTAGCACCCGATCGACCACTAAACCCGAACGCCACCTATCGTTCGTATTAACCCGACTCACCTGCACCCCATTCTCGTGAGTTACTTAGTATTTTTACTTATCGTAGTTAGCACCCGATCGCCCACTAAACCCGAACGCCACCTATCGTTCGTATTAACCCGACTCACCTGCACCCCATTCTCGTGAGTTACTTAGTATTTCTACTTACCGTAGTTAGAATACCCGATCGCCCACTAAACCCGAACGCCACCTATCGTTCGTATTAACCCGACTCACCTGCACCCCATTCTCGTGAGTTACTTCGTACATATTCTAATTTACTTTCGTCATCCGATTCCCTGACACCCCCGAACACCAACTAACGTTCGGTCTCACCGACTCACCTGCGCCCTATACTCGTGAGTCACTTACATCGGTACTACCGACATTGGGTCAACAACTTCGTGTGTACAACTATACAATCACAAAGGAAGCAGACCTTTGTTGAAAACTGGACATATCTAGTGCTACCTCAGCTGGAAACAAAACTGCATCACAATCTCAACCACATTTTTTTAGGCATTTACTAGCGCTTTATTAAAGTCCAAATTTTATAAAAAGGGACATGTGAGGTCCACCGTCCAAACTCGAAACAAATTAATATTTATTTCATCGGGCAATGGCGAACACTGAACTTTTTTGGCGAACACTGAACTTTTTCGTATTTATTGTAAGCTCAGCGGTAGTTCTTTTCTTGGACTTCAACCTTTTAGAACACATTCTAGTCCAACTTATTGTACGACTCGTCACCGGAGCAGAAAACTAATTTTCAAGTTCATAAGATGATAAAAAGGGGTATTTTTTGAATGCCAACCAAAAATTTTTTTATATTCCTATGTTGTTTTTCGGTTTCCACCCCTGGTTTCGGATTTATTCTTGAGTGAATCGCTTTAAATACATTGTTGTTGGAACACTTTATTATTAGGAAACTTTATAGTACATCATAGATATTCCGTCCGCTTTTAAGCTAAAAATGTGTTTTCGTTCAAAAAACGTACAGTGGGCATTACCCTACACTATTATGGAATATAAAAAACGCTAAAATTATTCAAGAATGGACAGAATAAGTATTTTTATTTGTTTTTTTTTTTCACTTTTAAATAATATTATTTAAGAACTTAAAATTAAACACCATTGAAATAATTTTTAATTTATTTTAGGCATTTCGTCCCTATGACTTTTTCCAGGTAAGGGTCGAACCTGAATCAAATTGCGTCGCGCAAGACGTAAAAAAAAACAAAAACAAACACATCAAATTTGAAATTTTTACGTCCGTTTGATTTAGGTACGTCACATTTAAATATTAGAAACGAAAAATTATTGGGCGTTACGCCTTACGCGACGCAATTTGATTCAGGTTGGACGCTAAATTCACTACTTTTCTAACTATTCTGTCAATAAAAATTTAAATTAATAAAAAATTGTAAAAAGCTATACAGATTATTGAATCATGTTTAATTACTGATAATTTTTTAGTTGCAGCTAAACATTTATGGGTGACTTATATTTGGTTACATTATGTATTATTTCAAAATTTTTTATAACGCATTATTTATAATTGAATACATAATGCATTATAATAACATAAAAAATAAATATTTTCTACAAAAATGCATTAATTTAAACTAGAGATGGGCTCACGACAGGAATTTTTCAATCACGGACACTCACTTACGAGCATATTTTTTCTACTCACTTCCAATCACGTGAGTAAATTTAATTCAACCGAAAATGTTGCTGGGATACTACTCGTAACGCTTTATATATTACGTTTTGGTATGCTATATTTTATACCTTACTCGTATGCATTACTTCGAGTCTCATCCCTTGTTAAAATCATCAATGCAGCATGGCATAAAATAAGCTATCCTATACCTTATTTGATACCTTATTTGGTAATCACAGTTTTGCTGGGTTAATGTCACATATGATTGTATTAATCTTTGTTAATAACCCATATCATTTTGGTTCTCAGGAATTGAAAAAATTATGTGTCAAAAAAAATAAATATTTTTTTTTTTTGTTAACCAAGAAACAACACGAAATTCTATTAAAATATCGCGATATTATCGTGAAAATTGTTGTAAGTAAACTAAATTTTGATTGTCTGGGTCGGGTCAAATACTGATAAAATAATGTTTTTCATTTTTTTGCAGAAAATCTATGTTCTTGTATATCATTATTGCAAAGCCCAAAATGCAATTTTGAAGGCGATAATGGATGTATGTGTGTTAAAAAATGTGAATATTCCATGTCATATAAATGTATCTTTATCTTTGTTTAATAAATTAATGCAATTCGAAATATTTCTTTAATTCTCATCTCTGTTCCAAATTTTACTTCTAGAACCGATTCCGAGGAACAAAAATATGTTCTAATTTTGCTTACAAACACCTGTTGCTTTTGGGACAATCCCTTTGTAAAAAGAATCGGTGTTGCACAAGAATTAGAACAGGTTCTAGAGAAGTATAAGTTGTTCCACAATCGGTTCTTTGCAACCGAAAAATTTGCTGGGATAGACTGAAGGACGGACACGTTAAGTCAAATCAAATAGTGATTCTGAAAAGGTTGGTCTAGAACCAATATTTCAGGTATGAACAAACCAAATGGATGCTTTTTGTATTTTTTACGAATTAAGAAAAACTTGAAAAAACTGCATAACTTTTCAAAAACTTATTTTTTTAGAAAAAATCTTAAAATATTTTTAGCACCTCAAACAACTTGCAAAAAATGGTAAATCTTGATGTATGGCAACACTGACTCTTCACATGTGTGGACCCTAATGGATCCTAACTTTGGATCCAAAAAAGTTAGCATTCCCGAAAATTTTCAAATGCTCATATCTCGGTAAATATTGCCGACACAACAAAAAGTCCAAAAGCATTTTTGTAGCTCTCAACACGTAGAACAAGACCGCAAAATAATCAAAAGCTCTTCGAGTAATATTTTTGAAGTTATCGAGTTTTGTAATTCTCAAAACCCCGGTGGTCCCCTAAAATCACGTATCTCAAAAACTAAGCAAGGTAGAGCGAAACGGACACAAATTTTGGATCAAAAACTATGACGATTTTTAAGGAACCCAACTAGGTCTAGGCCCATCGGGGTCTGGACCTATCGGGTCCGAACCCAATGGGGTCCTCAAATGTGTATGATCTAAGTTGAAATAAAAAAAAATTCAGTTAACTAATTTTTGGCAAAACATTTTTGCTAACTTTAGCAAAAAGATTGTGGGTTCAAAATCAGCAAATTGTCTTGTAGGTTTACAAGCTTTTTTTGCTAACATTAGTTTTTTTTTTTTGAGTGTAGAGAAGTATAAGTTGTTCCACAATCGGTTCTTTGCAACCGACAATTTTGCTGGGATAGACTGAAGGACGGACACGTTAAGTAAAATCAAATAGTGATTCTGAAAAGGTTGGTCTAGGACCAATATTTCGGGTATTTACAAACAAAATGGATGCTTTTTGTATTTTTTACACATTAAGAAAAACTTGAAAAAACTGCATAATTTTTCAAAAAACTTGTTTTTTTAGAAAAAAAATCTTGAAATCTTTTTAGCACCTCAAACAACTTGCAAAAAAAGGGAAATCTTGATGTATGGCAACACTGACTGTAGTTTACAAGGGTCAGCGTTGCCAGGTACTTTTTTCTGTTGTCCCCAAAAATAAAACAAAATATCCCTTAAAGTCCCCAAGCAATATAAAAATACGTTTTTTTTTAAACACAAACATTTTTTTTGTTAATTTTTAAAAAAATTTTGTGGATGGTAAATTTTTAATTTTATTTTGTATATTTCAATTTAAAAAATCCCCAAACGAGTTAATAAACGCGTTTTGACAATGTTATTATACATTGCACGTTTTACTGAATGCGCTTCGTAATCTCGTACTAAAGAGTTATTTTCACTAACAATTTTGTTTAAAATCATTGATTATATAAAATTTAGCTGGTTATATCAAATAGATACAATTTTGAATATCCCCAGAAAATCCCCAAAATAATTTTTGAAATCCCCATAAAAATCCCCAAATGAGATTTCTTGTCCTTTTTTCTATAGAGAAATCCCCAAATTTGGGGATAAATCCCCAAGTCTGGCAGACCTGACAAGGGTAGCGAAACGGTTAATGCAATTTGCTCAAGTTACTCATATTGTGCCAGTGTTGGCACCAATGGAATTGGAAATTACACACAAAATTATCCAAAATCTCACAAATTACACAAAAATTCCTATCGTTTGTAACGCATCGAAATATCGGTCGGGAATCCCATAATATATATATATTATTTTTCCATTATCGATTCTAAGATATTCTATGAATTTCTCTCCGTCTGTATAAAACGCTAAGTTCGTGAATGGACAAAATCGGACCAGGGGGAAAAATGTTTCCCCTTGAAGAACTAAACCACCTCTGAAATACCATAATTTTTGAACACTTTTTTTTTGTATATTTATTCAACAAATGAAACAATTTTTAGTTCGCCCCCTTTTGTAGGCGTGGATATAACAAAATAATTTAGATATTGATAACATTTTTTTAATATTGATATAATTGTATTAATTAAATCCTTGCCAACATTTATTGCGAGGGGGAAAGTATCCCCTAATGCGGTAATAATAAAATATATTAAATAACAATTTTCAGACTTTGGAAAGGGGATTTTAGACCAATTTTTTCGACATCTAAGTCATGAAGAAAATTTAGGTTTTAATGGTCCTAAAATGCATGTTCTTCATTTATGATCTTCTATTTGGTAATCAAAATAGAAGATAATAATTGTTTTAAGCCGAAGATTTCGATAAAACGATCAAAAAAAAAGTTGGAACTTTAATGATGTGAAATTACACAAAAAATTTCATTATCCAAAAATTATCCAAAGATTTTGAAATTGTCCCACTTTTGGATAATTATCCAGAAAGTGGCAACACTGTATTGTGCTCTGCTACTCACTTATTAATTACTGATCGGACAGAGTGAATTTAAAAAAAATATGTGTTTTTTTTTTGGTTTGTAAACTATTTAAACTATCTTTGCAAATTTATTTGTAATATCCGAACCAACTTATTTTAATCAAGTTATTTTAACAAAATTCAATTTTCAAATTTGTTGTCCAATTTTGCATTTTATTTAGTTAAATTATTATTTTTTTTAGCCGTTTTGTTTAACAGTTGTTTCAACTGAACAAAGACTTTAAAATTTCCTTCGTCATTTTCTGAACTACATAATGTTAAGATGAAAACTCAGCAACGTTCTTGTGCTGTTTAATGTACAAAAGACAAAAATTTATTTTGGACAAGGCAAATTTTAATCTAGAACGAAATGGGAAGATATGTATGTATGTGTGTAGGTAAGTAGTATACAATATGAATTGTTGAATTTATTGGGAATATGAAGGCATATGAAAAAAAGGGTTGCCTGGCTATACAACAAATATGTATGCTGAGTAGTTGGGGGGATACCAAATACTTATGAATACGTTGTATGCATGCTTTGAAAAAACTGTGAAATTCAATAACGACTGCTACAAACCCACCTCCTTTAAGGATAAACACAATCAGCGAAATAGTAAGCAACCATGCACTTAGTAGCTCCCACTATATCATACCCATTATTCAAAGACCGATAATAACATCTGACGGTCAAATGAATATTAGAAGTTTTGTGCTTCGTTTGCATTGCTTTTCTGGTCTTTTGCAATACTTGCGACTGCTTGTAGGGATTAAAGGTGATGGTGGTGGCACACTTTTATTCCATGTCCATCTGCATATACATACATACCTACACATAGTACATACAAACATGCAAATGAACGATAAGCATTCGACTTGAGAACATGTCCAAACCAAGCTGTCGGAAACAGCGAATTTCAACTTAACGGAGCTGTACCAAATTGTATCCACAACGTTGTTTTTCGTATTCAAAATTACTTGTGTGCCTGCCACCCCTCTCTTAGTTTGACCCTCTTCAAAAACTACAAAAACTACTATAGAAAAGACGGCAGCACCACCATCCATCTGACGTCGCATTAGTGTTTTCGTTCATCCTTACAACTCTTCATGTACTACGTACGTATGGACGTAATACATACAATAACAACATTATCCGAACTACGGGAGTAATGAAGAGAGGGGCCAAAAAAAACTGGACACACACGCAAGGTAGAGATGGTAGATGGTTCTTTGATGGCAAAGGAGACTATGATTGTACGATGGTTGGGTTGACGACGACTACGACGACGATTTCCGGAGAACGCTAAGTACAACACAGAAAACAAAATAAAATGAACAGCTTGGATGGCTAAGGCACATCATATCACAACACAATTCAGCTTAGATTCGTTAAGTTAGTTTAGACTGCTGGCAGAGAACAACAAAAACAAGTTAAATTCGGCCTTGTCAAATGTATTTATACCCTCCACAGTGTCAAAAATTTTATTTATAAAAAAAAAAAATAAAAAAAAAAAAAAAAAACGGGAACAAACATTTTAGTGAAAAAAAGTCCGCGAATGTTTTTTTTCTAAAAAATATGTTTTACTTGCTTAAATACCATTCGGTATCTAATTTGATTAAAGCAGCCGAATTAAAGCATTTTATATTTTTAGGTTATGTGGAGTTTACCAAAATTTTCGAGGTCCCCTTACGTTTTTGTTCATATATTTTGAACCGCTAAGCCGATATCGCTAAAATGCAATACCAAACTGCTCGGGACAACTATAAACAAATACGTTAAGTTTCACTCATATATAATTTATATTTTGACCATGATCGCCAGATTCTGAGTCTCAGATTCTGACACATTTTTCACATAAGAATTGTGGGCCCCGCTAGAATGTAAAAAATCGCAGTGATCGTCGGGGGTTCTGCTTACCGTGGAAATTTATATCGGTCAAAAAAAGTTATACATGTCCCGGCGTTTCGTTGGGTTAGCTCTAGTAATCGAGATATGCCGATTTAAATTTAAAGGGGAAATTGTACTTCTGTATGTCTTTTTTGTACATTTTGATCATCTTAATGTCAAAATATCGCAAAGTATTATTCAGCAAAGTTGTAGCTGGCATAAAGCTTAATAACTTTGCAGAACATCACTGTGCGATATTCAGATATATAGATAAAGTTAGTAAGTATCATATAGTGAAATTGTAGTGTTTTGTGCCATTTTCGTGAATTTTGACCACCTAAATACCCGAATATCGCAAAGAAATTTTCGTCAAAGTTGTAACCGGCGTTAATATTGATAACATTGTTGAACATCACTTTGCGATATTCGGACATTTAGATGGTCAAAATGTACAAAAAAGCACAAAAAACTGTAATTTCCCTTATAACTTCAAATCAATATACATATCTCGATTACTAGAGCTAACCCAGCAAAACGCCGGAAAACGTATAACTCTATTTTGATCAATATAACTTTTCCGGTCTTTTCCCTATCGCACAGTGTTATGATTAATTGCTTAAATTTTTATGTGGGCAAAGTTTCTCAAAATCTGAGACTTTTACTTTGCGAAAAACGTCTAACTTTTTCTGTACGAAAAATGTCACACTTTTCTGTACGAAAATAAACTGAGCCTATTCGAAAAATGTCTCAGAATCTGGAAATTTTTCTATACAAATAAATGTTTTAGAACAGAGCCTCTCACTAACTTTTGCTTCGCGACCCTTTTTATTTTTTCAGAATTTGGGACTTTTTATACGAAACATTGTTAGAATCTGAGACTTTTTCTATGCAAAAAATGTCTAACTTTTTCTGTACGAAAAATGTCACACTTTTCTGTACGAAAAATTGCTCAAAATCTGAGCCTATACGAAAAATGTCTCAGAATCTGGAAATTTTTCTATACAAATAAATGTTTTAGAAGAGAGCTTCTCACTAACTTTTGCTTCGCGACCCCTTTTTAATATTTCAAATTTCTCGCGACTCCCCCCCCCTCCCCCCAACAAAAAAAAAACCATTGAGAAAATTAAAGTCGGTCAAGACCGACCATATTTTACTCTACACCAGGTTTTTCCGAAAATGGGTCTCTAGTCCAAACATGGACTTATTAGATCCCTAGTTGTTGAGATCCTTAATTACCCAGCAAAAACTTCGCTTACCAAGTAATTAGCTACACTCAAAAAAAAACTGTAAAGTTAGCAAAAAAAGCTTGTAAACCTACAAGAAAATTTGCTGATTTTGAACCCACAATTTTTTTGGTAAAGTTAGCAAAAACGTTTTGCTAAAAATTAGTTAACTGAAATTTTTTTTTATTTCAACTTAGTTCATACACATTTGAGGACCCCATTGGGTTCGGACCCGATAGGTCCAGACCCCGATGGGCCTAGACCTACTTGGGTTCCTTAAAAATCGTCATAGTTTTTGATCCAAAATTAGTGTCCGTTTCGCTCTACCTTGCTTAGTTTTTGAGATACGTGATTTTAGGGGACCACCGGGGTTTTGAGAATTATAAAACTCGATAACTTCAAAAATATTGCTCGGAGAGCTTTTGATTATTTTGCGGTCTTGTTCTACGTGTTGAGAGCTACATAAATGCTCTTGGACTTTTTGTTGCGTCGGCAATATTTACCGAGATATGAGCATTTTAAAATTTTCGGGAATGCTAACTTTTTTGGATCCAAAGTTAGGGCCCATTAGGGTCCACACATGTGAAGAGGACAGGCAATACTATGGTGAGCCCGAGAACCAAAAATGGCCTTTATTTTGCTCTATCTGGCTTAGTTTCCGAGATAGCGCCATTTTAAGTTTTCTGAAAATAAAAAAAAAAATTCCATTTACTTTTGCTAATATTAGCAAAAAATCTTGTAAAAATGTTGTCATCTCAATTTTAAATTTAGCAAAAGAAATTAGTTCAAAGTTTGTTTAAAATTGCTAATGTGCTAAATGAAGTTTACAAGAATTTTTTGCTAACATGCTAATCTCAACTAAAAATTTGCTAAAAGTTAGCAAACTAGCGTTAGCAAAAAAAAAATTAGTAAATCTACTAACGTATTTTTTTGAGTGTAAAGGGGTTAGCAAAAATATGAGTAACTCGTTACATCCCAATTTCAATGTTAATTACTTTAAAACGGTAATGTCATAGGATGTAACCACATTTTGCCTTTTTGGGCGAAAAGTAATGTTAATGGTAATTAGTACTATTCATAGCCATTACCAAGTAAGCAAGGCAGGAAGGGGTACCCATTACCAAGTTTTTACTGGGTAGTGTAGAAAACACACGGAAGTGAAAAATGACGCAAATAGGCGTTTTTACTGCCAATAGACCGATTTTACTGAATATCGGCGAAATTTTTATATGAGAACTAATTGTAAGTCTAAAAATGGTCCAATTATGATCAGATTTGATAAAGTTACCAAAGTACACGTTTAACAAACACGATGAACATTTTTGTCAAATATTACCTTTTTAAGAGTTTTGAGATATTTTTACGAACATCGGAAGGGTGGCTTGCATGGCACTACAAGTAGAACTGGCCCAATTTCTTTAAAATTTGGAATGATTCTTTGTAAATACTTTTACCTGCTAAATTTCGAAAGTATACTTATTATAATACGGTAGTAGCTTTTACCAAATTTAAAGGGGACGTTTGTATGTGGGCTAGATCTAAACATGGACCGATCTTTTTCAACACATTTTTTTTACATTTTAGCTGTTTTCAAAGTCCTCAATTAAGCAAGAATGCTGATAGCATGTAGTCCTGGCGATCATATCCTGAAGTATTCAGGATTAAAAATTGTGCTTTTTAAACATTTCAGAAATCGTTCAACTGTTGACAAGTGTGGACGTGATTTTATTTATCTCCGTGCTATTAATTGAATTTTTGAAATTGTTCGTAATAGGTATTTTTGTAATATTTTCATGACCACATCCAGGAAAATGAAAATATGGACACAAATGATACCGATTTAATTCGAGGCTCTGCCTCACCGACTGGTGCTGGTCCTAGCACTGGTCTTAGGGTTGCGACCTTGAAGTCCGACCTTGATTCTGGTAGGGGTGCTCAGCCTAATATTGGTGGTAAAAAGAAAAACAAACTTAAACCATCAAAGGTCAGGCACAACCAGAGACGGCTTTGTTTGAAAATAATTAACAGACTAAGCCAACTTGATGGAACGAAGCTCTCCGAACGTGAGAGGGCGTCGCTATCATGGGCGAAAGGAGTCATTGAAGAACAGGACAAACTTTCGGCAATGCGCGCATCTGACAAACAGAACGCTGTTTCGGCCTCGTCATCGAAGTCTGGTAAAAGGTTGCGCTCGCCCGACGAGAAACCTTTACCTAAGAGATCTAAGGTGACCGGCAACGTCTGGACTCAGTCTTCTAGTGAAGTGGTTAAAGGTAACTTCGTTAGAGCTGTGATAAACAGGCAAAATGGGGATTGTAGCATTCCAAGGGACAAGTGGAGTTTAGTTGAAACTAAACTAAATGAAATCTACTATAGGCTCCTTGAGAGTATGCCTGATTTTCTCCCTACTACTGTCAACGCAGGTTGGTATCAGGGGCGAGTTAAACTCGTTGCTTTTGGGAACGAAAGATCCGCAGCCGTGTTTAAGGTTGCCATTAGCCAAGTGGGAGAGTTATGGCCTTGAGCTAGACTGGACGTTGTGGAAAAACATGATATCCCCTCGCAACCCAGAGCTCATGCATGGATCCCAATGGCTACAAATGACACTGCGGTGATTCTTAAGATGATAAAAGTCTGCAATCCTGACCTTCCAACTCAGAATTGGCAAATTGCCAGATTGGGTGAGATGGAGGGCGCTCGTCGTCAAGCAGTGGTCTTGGTTAATGAGGAATCGCTTCCGCTTTTAGCCAGGACTGACGGCATTATTAGATTTGGATTTTTTCATATAAGAGTCAATGTCTACAAGGGCGACCAGAAGACTATTTTGGACGCAGACAAGCCAGTGGCAGAGTCGGCTGTGGAGGAGAATCTGGAAAAGGTTGATATTCAGCTGACCGATTCTAGGCTGATGGGAGATGCATCTGGCATTTTTGAAACCGAATCTGGTAACGAATGCGACCTCTGTGATGGCATGGAGGATAAAGCTGATGCCACGATGGGTGACATTCAGAATGTCACTGCCCATGCAGTGACGAATTCGGAGAGTTCTGTTGCCTCCGATTCAGAGCAGATGGGATATATATCTGGCTTATTCATAACCGAATCTGGGGACGAATGCGACCTCTTTGATAACACGGAGGATGAAGCCAATAACACGGTGGTGGAAAGGATGGTGGAAATAAAACAAGATGTTGCGGTTCCTACAAATAAACCTCCATCACTGTAAGGCAGCCTCAGTTGCACTCTTGCTGCGCCTGACGACAGGAGCAGTTGACTTGGTTTTTATCCAAGAGCCCTGGGTGCGGGGTGGCAGGGTTTGCGGATTGAAGACCCCTGGGTTTAAGTTGGTGGTTGCCAAAGGTGAGGGCTCACCAAGAGCCTGCATCTTGGCAAAAAATGACTTAAATATATTCTTTTTATCAACTTTTAGTGATATGGATGTTACAGCGGCTAGCTTAGAGCTTCATGGGAAGTCTATTTGGCTCGCCTCTGCGTATTTTCCTAATCCGGGGTCAATACCCCCGGAGAAGGTTGTCGGTCTAATTCGGGAGTCTGAATCTAGGGGACACCAGTTATTAGTGTGTTGTGATGCTAATGCACATCATTCGATATGGGGTAGTACAGACACAAATGATAGAGGCGAATCACTTTTGGAGTTTTTGTTAAGCACTAACCTCTATATTTGTAACAAGGGTGGTGAACCAACTTTCGTTACAAGTACGCGGCAAGAGGTTCTTGACGTAACACTTGTATCAGATACATTGTCTGATAGAATTGATGACTGGAGAGTTTTGGAAGAGCATTCTTTCTCAGATCATCGCTACATTGAGTTTTTACTCAGGGAGCGTGCCCTGGTTGAGACAGTCTCTAGAAATCTGAGGAGAACAAACTGGGTGAAATATAGGGAGACTTTTTCTTTGCTTTTGGATGAAGTACCCTTATCTGAACCACATAGTTTGGCGGAAATTGACCGTCTGGTTGACCATATAACAAATGTTTGTAATAGGTGCCTGGATGCGTCTTGCCCTTCTGCAAAGTCTAGAGGGAAAAAAAAGCCACCTTGGTGGTCAAATGAGTTGCAGACGAGCAGAGATTCCTGCAGAAAGCTCTTTAATAAGGCTAAATTTTCAAGAGCGGACGAGGACTGGTCTGCATACAGGCTGCAACTTAAGAGTTATAAAAAGATGATCAGAAATGCAAAATGTGATTCTTGGAAAAACTACTGTGGAAACATAGAAGACGTTTCTGAGGCATCCAGGCTGCGCAAGGTTCTGGCTTCTTCTCCTTGCACCCTGGGATACCTAAAAGATCCTAATGGGGTGTGGTCTTCCTCCAGTGGAGAGTCGCTGGATCTCCTTTTAAACACGCATTTTCCGGGCAATTCCATGACGCCGTTTCAAGCTTTGGAACGTTCTGACGCCCAAGCATCTGAAATTGCTTCGGAAATAATAAATATGCCAACATTAATCTGGGCGATAAAAAGCTTCAGGCCCTATAAATCCCCGGGACCTGATGGTATAATCCCGGCTGAGTTGCAGCAAGTGTCGGACTATATAGCCCCGTTGCTGTATAATCTATACACTGCATGCATCAACTGGTCGTATATTCCTTTAAAATGGAGGGATACCAGAGTCGTATTTATCCCGAAGGCTGGGAAAAGTTCCCACACAGCTCCGAAGGATTTCAGACCAATTAGTCTGTCTCCTTTTTTGCTAAAGACAATGGAACGAATGATAGACTCATATTTGCGTAGAGTGATTGACCCGAGGTTGCTTTCGACAAAGCAACATGCATACAGCAAGGGACGATCAACGGAAACAGCTCTTCATGAGCTCGTTGGTACCATCGAGAGATCGCTTTTGGTAAAGGAGTACACTATGGTGGCCTTTCTTGATATTGAGGGGGCTTTTAATAATGTCATCCCAGAATCGATAATATTGGCATTGTCTGGTCTGGGAGTAAAGCGTGAAATCGTTTTAATGGTGGAAAGCCTACTTGCCAGTAGACGTATAACGTCTGAATTGGGAGCGTCCGTCATATCTCGATTTGTCAATAGAGGCACACCACAAGGAGGTGTTCTTTCGCCGCTTCTTTGGAACCTGGCACTGAATTCAATGCTACTATCTCTAGAAGCACGTGATTGTCATGTTGTCGCATATGCTGACGATGACGCGATAGCGGTAAAGGGGAAGCATCTGCCAACATTGCGGGACATTCTTCAGGGTTCTCTGAAAGATCTGTCTAAATGGGCAAGAGACTGTGGTCTAGGAGTTAATCCTAGTAAAACAGAGCTTGTTTTATTTACAAGGAAAAATAAGATTCCTGCTTTCGATCCTATTTCTCTGGACGGTACTGAAATCACCTTCTCAGATGGAGCCAAGTATCTTGGAGTGTTTCTAGATAGGAAGCTGAATTTCAGGCGTAATATTGAGGATCGGGTGAAAAAAGCAACGATTGGTTTGTATTCCTGTAAAAGGGCCATTGGAAAACGATGGGGTTTTAGCCCTCAAGTCGTTCATTGGATCTATACAGCAGTGGTGCGTCCAATTTTGATGTATGGAATCATTGTCTGGTTTCCTGCTTTAGAAACAAAAGCGAACTGTGTCTTTATCACGAAGGTACAGAGAATGGCGTCAATGTGCATCACTGGTGCTCTTCGTACTACACCTACGGCTGCATTAGAAATCCTCCTTCACCTGATACCCTTGGACATATTGGGTAGGCAGTATGCAGCTGCGTCGGCAATTCGACTTAATAGCACGCTGCAATGGAGGAGCAGCGATTGTGGCCATAGCGCGATCTTGAAAAAGATAACAATACCACAAAATGTGAATTGTGCTTCCTCTTTGAGCCTCTTTGAGCGCCACTTTACCACTATGATACCATCCAGGGAGTCTTGGATGGGGGATACTCCGGGAAGTGGAGCTACCATAAATTTTTACACAGATGGATCGAGGCTGCACGAACAAGTGGGCTTTGGGGTCTATTCGGAAGAGCTTGGATTGAGCCTGGCTCGTAGATTGCCAGATCATTGCAGTGTTTACCAGGCAGAGATGCTGGCAATAAAGGAAGTGGCTGACTGGTTGAGCTGCAATGTCTTGTCTACAACCGCAGTCAACATCTATACTGACAGTCAAGCCGCGGTCAAGTCCCTGGATTCAATGTTTCTGAAAACAAGATCTGCACTTAACTGCCGCACGTCTTTAAATGAGATGGCCAAGCAGTTTAACATACGACTCATATGGGTCCCAGGGCACAGACATTCCTGGGAATTGCAAGGCCGATGAGCTTGCAAGACTAGGAACTACCTTACAGGTTCCAACAGAATTGGAATGTGTTGGTATGCCTCTAGAAACTTGCAAGCAAAACCTACGGCTTTGTTCTGCGACGGAGACTAATCAAAGATGGGCAAATGGATGGACGTGTGAGACAACACGACTGATTTGGCCTTCTCTTAATCAGGGGCGCACAAGTGAGCTGATATCGCTTCCAAGAGGAGAGATTTCGACGGTGGTTTCTATAATTACCGGACACTGTCTTATAGGGAAGCACGCAGAGCGGTTAAATGTGCCGTCGAATGACTTTTGCCGAAGTTGCATGGATGAAGAGGAGTTGGAAACAATCGAACACTTTATTCGCCATTGCCCGGTACTTTCTGGTCAGCGACTTGCTTCACTGGGATCTAGGGAGCTGTACGATCTTTCTGATTTGTCGGATGTCAAAATTCAATATTTAAGGAGTTTCATAAGAAGCTCAAACTGGTTTAACGACAGGGCCTAGTAGGGAAACCTATTACGATCCCGTGGTATCACAATGGACCTCAGAGTCTACGTGTGTTGACGTAAAACGTCAGCAGCCACTTACAACCTAACCTAACCTAAACATTTCAGCTAATTTTGGAACCCTAAAGAGCTATGAAGCTGATAATGGCGAAGTTAATAGTATTGACGATGGAGCATATATATCCTAAAGTTTTCGGATTAAAAATTGTAAGATATTGGATGGAAAAATAATATGAATTATGTTAAAATTGTGTTTTTTTTGCATGCATATAGTACGTAACATAATGATCCACACGGACCTGGATTTTCCGGTGTAAGGATGGAATGGGAAAAGAGGATAAATTTAATTCTATATTTTCCAGAGTTTTCTGAAGCCCACTGATAAGCTGAAAAGCTAAAAATAAGCATAAATTGGCAGATCCTAACGTAGCCTTATATATTTTTATATTCTGATAACTCAGCAATTACCAAAAAATTATGCTTTGCTTGTATATTTTAGAAATTTAAATTTCTAAAATATAAAATTTTAGCATGATGTTTACCAAACTTTTCGCGATCCCCTAGAAATGCTTCCGCGACCGTTTGAGAACCATTGTTTTAGAATCTGCGATTTTTTCTATATGGAAACTGTCTCAGAATTTAAGTCTATTTATGTAGAACAAATTATAAAATTTCTCCTATAGAAAATCTCCGACTTTGACTTTTTCTATACGAAAAATCTGTTAGAATATGGCCTTTCGGGGCCCCCGTGAGGTCGGTGCCGGAGCACGTGCCCTAATGGTTAAAACGGTGCTGCTTACAATCGATCACTGATCAATTGTATATGTTCTTTATGGGGTCCCAGACCTATTTTTCGATGAGTTACAAATGCAATGACAAACATATATATGCCTTTTACCGCTAAGTGAAGGGTATAAAAACAAAAATACTAAAAGCACACAAAAACCATCAGAATCATTCAGTCAGCCGGTCAGTCACACAAACAAACGTAGCGAAAACCTGCAATTCCTTTTTGGTCATCTCCTAGTTTTTGCCGTCGTTAACGTTCTTGTCGTTTAGCTGAAATACAATCTACTTCTTTAGTGCATGTGTTTTTTGTTTTCTATTATTTTCATATAGCCGTACGTCCACCTTCACCTTCGTTCACTGTTTATTTGTTCATCTGCTCAATCATTTACTCCCTCATTCTCAGGACATAGGCCGTCTGACAGTTTGCTTCACTTGTAGCAATAGTCCAAAGTCGTTTAATGTTCTTCAGATGTTGAGAAGACCTTCTATCCCCCCATCCCCAATTCTTATCAGTTCGCTGCCTTCATCATTCCACTATATCAGCAGCACTTTTCTAAAACACTCTTCAAGTAACCCCTTCCATGTGACCCCAAAGGCAAGTCGATCGATAATTTCCATAGCTGACCACTCTGCCTGTGTCTGTGAATTTGAAACGAAACGGACATTTGTACACATACATACATATTTACGTATATACAAATGTTAAAGCACTCATGTATGTAGAAAATATCCTTCTATCCATCCTTTTATTCATATGATGAAAATACTTACAAACACACACACACACACACACACATCTACTTCGAACAGTACGTATGGTACTCGTAACAAACCATACAAACATTTACGTAGTACAACATCAGCCTTAGATTTAGATTCAAATGTACGAAGGAGCATTGTAAGGACTTGTGTACATGAAGATGAAACGAAGACCAAGGAAAAGGAACTCTGGTCTGTCGTTGCGAAATGTTGTTTGCATACGACTTGCGAAATGTGAATAGTAATGAGAAAGTGTGTTTGGGGTATGGTAAGCAGGAGGGTTGGGTGGTTGGTTGGTTGCTGGTTGCTTAGGCCATTGGAAGGTATGGGTGACACTTTGTTGGTTGCCACTGAAAATTTGTTTGTGCCTTTTTTTGTGGGGTCTTAGAGTTTTGCTATTGCTGTAGCGTAAACCTTACGTCCATCCATCCATTCATTCATTCATACTTACTACATACATACATATATATCTAATGGCTAAGATTGGATGGACGATGTGTTTGGCAACGGAATTCGTTTCTATGGCATATATAGTTTGATTGTGTGTCCAACTAACTACATGAATATGTGAGATGATGATTTGGTTGAGCATTAGCACAAGTACTTTTTAGTAAGAAAATATTTAGTGATGTTTGGTGTGGGTCATTGTGTGTTGGCGATTCTAAAATTTGAAATTTTAAAGTTGATATATCAGTGTACCACACTAATATGATAGAAAAAGGTCCACCAGGATATTTATTTATGTGTATGTATGTGTGTGTGTGTGTGTGTTTGCATATTGTAGTTCGGTGGTAACAAACGGAACAACAACTAGAAGAAGTAGAAGATGAATAACAAGTGAAAGCAATGATGGGCAAGTCAAGATGTATGCATGCAGGGAATGTCCATAGAATGAGTTCCAGTATGTTTTTTCTTCTTTGGTTCATACGAGAAGTTAGTTGCTATCTAACTACACACTTTAAACTAAAGTGAAACTGTTGGTTTTAGGTGGTGGGTGGTGGGGGGGTTGGGAGGAAACTTTAGGAGACGTTGCTTACTGACTGTGGACAAAAGAAAAGGTGGTATGAAGTATCTGAAAAACATAAATGTACCTTATGAAAAATGCCAAATTTTACCAAGACGGAACGGAGACACCACATTAAATACATCGTACAGTGATTAAGGTTTACTAAGAATAGAGAACAAAAAAAAAAACATTTTTATAATTTAAATATCGTATTTTTTTGAAGAACTGATAGCAATTAATAATTTATTTTTTTTATATTAATGATTCTTAAGACTTACTACTAAGATGTTAAGCGATATCGCTAAAAATATTGAAACATCTGATGTTTTTTGTCGCCATGGCCATGACGAAGGAGTTGTGTTTTTAGACAACTTACACCAGGTTACATCCGCTATTGCCAAATTTGACAATTTCTTAGTATTTTGAAGATTTTTACTTCCCAAAATGGCCACGGTTGTCTGAGTTAGCTGTAACATAAAAGTGCGAATACACACCGTTTTTGAGATATTCGCGTTTGAAGATTCCAAAAACCGCTTATTAAGTATTTCTGTAGTTCCACTTTAACGTTTTCTAAAGTCAGTAACAAAAATTTTATATTCAATGAACCTGAATCAGACATCCAAACTTTTCTAGCAGTATCCAGAAAGGATACTCAGAATCTGAGAATTTTTCTACAGAAAAAATGTTTCAGAATCTGAGAATTTTTCTATAGAAAAAATGTCGCAGAATCTGAGAATCTTTCTATAGAAAAAATTTCTAAGAATTTGAGAACTTTTCAATAAAAAAATGTCTTAGAATCTGAATTTTTATACATTGAAATGTGTCAGAATCTGAGATTTTTTCTATAGAAAAAATGTCTCAAAAACTTAGAATCTTTCCATAGAAAAAATGTCTTAGAATCTGAGAATTTTTCTAGTAGTAGTAGTATTTCTTTATTTTCAAAAAATCGGTAATACAAAAAGTTTACAATAGTTTTTCTTTTATTAGATATTTGAAAAAAATAAAGTTACAGCTTGACATAAAGTCGTCAGCCGAATGAGTAATTTATAATTCTAAATAAAGTAATTTATTTTTTTTTAAGAAAAGTAATTTATTTTTATTTGCTACACCCAAAAAATTTTGTAGTTGATTACAACTTAAATATCAACTATTTTGTAGGTGAATTACCACTAACTAAAATATAGTTGATTTTCTCAAGTTGCTGATAACTACAAGTAAACCAAAATATAAAATCAACTACATAGGTCGTTACTATTACCAATATTTAGTTGATTTCAACTTATATTTGACATATTTAAAAAAATAGCTGAAAACAATTATGTGAACAGTTGAAAACAACTGAAAATAGCTAAATATAACGATCAAATGAATAATTTTATATTTAACTACCTTTTAGTTAATAACAATTATGAAATTGCTGTATTTTGGTTGCTTGCTAATTAGAATAAGGTAAATATTTTTTAATTTAAAATAAAAGACGACCTGAAAGTTTTAACAGATTTTATTTAAGTTATTTAAAGGTCATACTACTCTAATTTAGTTTCTAATAATTTTTATATGATAAAACTGTTTTTGAACCTGAGACTTTTCTTATAGAAAAATCTCTCAGAAATTTTTCTATAGAAAAGAAAATTCAAAATCAGATAATTTTTCTATTGAAAAAATGTCAGTCTAAAATTTTTCTATAGAAAAATATGTCTTAGAATCTGAAAATTTTGTATACAAAAATGTTTTAGAATCTGAGAATTTTTCTATAGAAAAAATGTCTCAGAATCTGAGAATTTTTCTATAGAAAAAATGTCTCAGAATCTGAGAATTTTTCTACAGAAAAAATGTCTCAGAATCTGACAATTTTTCTATAGAAAAAATGTCACAGAATCTGAGAATTTTTCTATAGAAAAAATGTCTCAGAATCTTAGAATTTTTCTATAGAAAAAATGTCTGAGAACCTGGGAATTTTTCTATAGAAAAAATGTCACAGAATCTGAGAATTTTTCTATAGAAAAAATGTCTCAGAGTCTGAGAATTTTTCTATAGAAAAAATGTCACAGAATCTGAGAATTTTTCTATAGAAAAAATGTCACAGAATCTGAGAATTTTTCTATAGAAAAAATGTCACAGAATCTGAGACATTTTTTCCGAGACATTTTTTCTGAGACATTTTTTCTATAGAAAAATTTTTCTATAGAAAAATTGTCTCAGAGTCTGAGAATTTTTCTATAGAAAAAATGTCACAGAATCTGACAATTTTTCTATAGAAAAAATGTCTCAGAATCTGAGAATTTTTCTACAGAAAAAATGTCTCAGAATCTGACAATTTTTCTATAGAAAAAATGTCACAGAATCTGAGAATTTTTCTATAGAAAAAATGTCTCAGAATCTGAGAATTTTTCTATAGAAAAAATGTCACAGAATCTGAGAATTTTTCTATAGAAAAAATGGCACAGAATCTGAGAATTTTTCTATAGAAAAAATGTCTCAGAATCTGAGAATTTTTCTATAGAAAAAATGTCTCAGAATCTGAGAATTTTTCTACAGAAAAAATGTCTCAGAATCTGACAATTTTTCTATAGAAAAAATGTCACAGAATCTGAGAATTTTTCTATAGAAAAAATGTCTCAGAATCTTAGAATTTTTCTATAGAAAAAATGTCTGAGAACCTGGGAATTTTTCTATAGAAAAAATGTCTCAGAATCTGAGAATTTTTCTATAGAAAAAATGTCTGAGAATCTGAGAATTTTTCTATAGAAAAAATGTCACAGAATCTGAGAACTTTTCTATAGAAAAAATGTCACAGAATCTGAGAATTTTTCTATAGAAAAAATGTCTCAGAATTTTTCTATAGAAAAAATGTCTCAGAAAAAATGTCTCAGAATCTGAGAATTTTTCTATAAAAAAAATGTCTCGGAATCTGAGAATTTTTCTATAGAAAATATGAGAATTTTTCTATAAAAAAATGTCTCAGAACCTGAGAATTTTTCTAATCTGAGAATTTTTCTATAAAAAAATGTCTCAGAATCTGAGAATATTCCTATAGAAAAAATGTCTCAGAATCTGAGAATTTTCCTATAGAAAAAATGTCTCAGAATCTGAAAATTTTTCTATAGAAAAAATGTCCCATAATCTGAGAATTTTTCTATAGAAAAAATGTCTCAGAATCTGACAATTTTTTTTACAGAAAAAATGTCTCAGAATCAGGATATTTCTATAGAAAAAAATGTCTCAGAATCTGAAAATTTTTTTATAGAAAATTGTCTCAGAATCTGAGAATTTTTCTACAGAAAAAATGTCTCAGAATCTGAGAATTTTTCTATAGAAAGAATGTCTCAGAATCTAAAAATTTTTCTTTAGAAAAAATGTCTCAGAATCTGAGAACTTTTCTATAGAAAAAATGTCTCAGAATCTGAGAATTTTTCTATAGAAAGAATGTCTCAAAATCTAAAAATTTTTCTTTAGAAAAAATGTCTCAGAATCTGAGAATTTTTATACAGAAAAAATGTCTCAGAATCTGAGAATTTTTCTCTACAAAAAATGTCTCAGAAGCATTTTTTTTATAGAGAAAATGTCTTAGAATCAAAGAATTTTGCTATAGAAAAAATGTCTCAGAATCTGAGAATTTTTTTTATAGAAGAAATGTTTTAGGATCTGATACTTTTCTATAGAAAAATTATCAGATTCTGAAACATTTATATAGAACAATTATCATATTCTGACACATTTGTTCTTTCGAAACATTTTCATATTCTGTGTTTTTTCGTATAAAAAATTTATAGATTCTGGGACGCTTAATCTATAGAAAAAAAATCTGAAGTTCTGAGAATTTGCATACTGATTTAGGTAGTGATTTACAGTAATTTATAAATCTGGATGATAAACAAAAATCCGCTGAATTTTAATCTTTCCAAGATCTACTGAATTTTCCACTTCCTCTGTTCAGTTTTTCTTTATTGCTTTTGCTATTATTAGTCCCCTGAGATTCATTTTTTTCGCCATATTCCTGTAAAAGAACACTTACAATAAAATATTGTAACAAATTATGCATTTAGAACTTACCTTTCATATTTTTGTATTTTGGTTATTTAACATTTGCAAATTTGTTTATTAATTAAAAAGTTACATAAAATTAAAAAAAAAATAATTTTCGTTTTGGAAGTTTATTTTTTAAATTTTTGGTTGTCAATATCAAGTGAAAAGAAAATTAAAAAAACAGGGTAACTAAAAATAATTATTTTTAACGAATTCAATAGTTGGTAGCGATTACAATAGTTATTTGAAATCATTTTTATTTCAACTATAGAAATCCTTAACTACACAACTACAAAATTTTTTGGGTGTAATAAATAAATTCTTCAATTAAAGTTTTTCGATATTTAAGAGCATTTATGTAAATAAAAGGACATCAGGTTTACAAAATAAATAGAAAATAACAATTTTATTTACAACGAATCAAACAAAAACTGAATAAAATTATTTAAAAAATCAAAACTCCAAAACTAAATAGTCAAAAGAAACTTGATCTTTTTAATCAAAGAAATTCATAAAGTAGAATATGTTAAGGTATCCCAAGTACCATATCCACACGGCTCCTCCTAAAAATAATCGGTCTCCGATTATACATTGAACAAATAATTTCTGGTATATCGACGAAAAGTTGTAAGTTCCAAACGGCATTCAACTTCGATTGTTGTGTTATGGCTTCAGTAAAACTCGAAAGCCTAGAGTCGCTTGGTAATACAATACCATCTATTAGCAAAACCATGCTTTCTTTTGACTTGTTACTTAAATCTTCGTCGTTTAATACTGTTTGCGATCTAACCACACGTTCATTGTTTTCACCTTGTGTATCTACATTGATCGTAATTTTATTACAGAAATCCATGGGCACTTCCAATTTGTTTTCACTTTTCAATTCATCTACGACATTTACAATAAAATTTTTAGCACAAGCATTAACTTCCTCGTGGTCTTCCTTCAAACAAAATTTAGCAATATGACCAAAACTGTTGCATTTAAAGCATTTTAATCCCTGATGTGCGTTTGGACATCTTTTTGCGATATGTCCAAAGTCACCACAACTAAAGCACATTCTTTCGCATTTCTTGGGCAACTTACTTGATTTTGTGACCTTAAGACGTTCATACTCCGTTAATTTCTGTTTCAGTTCGTCAAAGTTTGAAGCACCATACAACATTACCTTGTCCATAGAATCATCTGCAATACCATCTACTATATAACTTATTGTGGAAGCCATATCTACGTTTACAGAAAATGCCAATTCTCTCATTTCGTAAAAGTAAACTCTCCAGGACTCTGATGATAGCTTCTTTTTAGTACGCAACTTCTCATGAACATCTCGAGCACTAGCTTGCACATAAAACTCACTTATTAATTTCGATTTAAAATCACTCCATGAACACATATTACGGTGCATAGCCATGAATGCTTTTGCAGCACCACGTAGTTGTTTCCTTCCATAAAATATCGCCTCTAGATCTGTCCAGTTAAAAATCTTTATTAGTTCTTCCATTGTGGTCACCCAAAGCAAAACAGAATTATCTTCTCCATCAAAACAGTCAATAGCCTTTTCTATATCTTCCATTCCCGAAAACCGTGCGACTATTTGATTATTCTTCATAGCATTACCATTACCCGTACTTCCTGCATTTGTAATATCTGAATCCTCGAAATCGAAAAAATTATCTTCAAAAATTTCCGTTCCTCCAGTTATTGACTCAGCATCCGTTAAAATTAGTTTTCTACTTGCCACCATAGTTCGTCTTTATCACTTCTAAGTCTCTTTTCTTTAAACCTCGTCTTTACTCCTTTAAATGGTATTCACCTTTATAATCTTCGTTCCTTCTTCTTAACGTCTTCACCTTTTAATAACTCTTCACTCCGTTTTACCAATTAACGCCAACAATGGTTTCTTTTTGAGTTGAGCCCCCAAATGTAAATAAAAGGACATCAGGTTTACAAAATAAATAGAAAATAACAATTTTATTTACAACGAATCAAACAAAAACTGAATAAAATTATTTAAAAAATCAAAACTCCAAAACTAAATATTCAAAAGAAACTTGATCTTTTTAATCAAAGAAATTCATAAAGTAGAATATGGTAAGGTACCCCAAGTACCATATCCACATTTATAATTCGATATTTAAAAGCATTTATAATAATTACTGGGCTATTCATAATGAGTAAATTAAATCTAATGTAGGTTTATTTGACTGATATTGCATGAATATTTGTCAAATAAACCTACTTTAAGTACACTTTAAGTATTATGAATAAAGGCCTTAGTATTTATTATAATTTAAGAGCATTTATATAATTAGATAATACCAGCTAGTAAATTCACCGTTTAGGATTTTTATAATGAGATCCTCTGTTAAGTAAATACACCCAAAATACTTTTTTCGGAAATTTCTTAATATTGGACAACGGCCTACAAAGTGCTGTATAGTCTCGGTTTCATTAAGGTTGTATAAGTAGCATAATTTGGACTTTTTCGAGAACCTGGTGCCATTGAGTTCAATTAAACCACCAACCTTGCTTTGAAAATCCACATAATTTGATTCTTATTGTAGTCGTCTATCATATAATATTGGCCTTTTGTAAAGTCAAGACTTTTGTAAATACGAGATGTTTCTAACGCACTCTGAACGTATTTGAGTTTGTATGAAATTCTAAGCTTTTCTAGCAGTTGCTTACATGAATCGTTCCACTCCGAGTGTGTTATATTTTCCGAAATTGAATTTATATGAACCTGTTCACATAGTTTATTTATATTTGAAACCCATAATACTTTTCTTTGTATTAATTTGTGTGATAACATTTGAGGTAATCGGTCATTACTATATTCAAAAAGTGTACGTCCTATATATCGTAAATGCAAATCAAGGGTGTAAAGATGTGCATCTTGTTCATTAATATCGTCGCTGCGCCTAAAAATGGAGTCATGTGTTTAGGGGCAAGTGTTCAGGAGAGCAAAAAAACTGTTTATTTTCGTCCCTTCGCGATATTTTTTAAAAGTTTGTTCTACAAAAAATTCTTGTACCGATATGCTATTCACATACTGCAAAAAAATTATGAAACATTTAGCGGTTTTCCAGTGGTGCAGAAATTTTCAAAAAACATACACATAACTCCTTTTTTAAGTACTTTTTGGAACAAAATTTAAATAAATGGAAATATTTTTTACACATAACTCCTTTTGCTTATGAAACCATTCTTATTGTTAATTTCTTTTCGAGAGGGACAAAGACTAAATATAGTTTGTTGGCGGTTTAAAGCGACATTAGTTAGACAAGGTCTTTAAAATTTTGATATTTAAAAGCTCTAGACAGCGAACAACAGATTTTTCCCAAAACTGGTGCTGATTTTTTGTTTTTTCTTGTAAATATTCAAGAGCTTCGACATAAATTGACATCTGCGAAAGATGATGTACTTTAAATACTAAAATTTTCCGCCGTCAATGATTTAATTGCTTTCATAAGGCTTTATTACCCGCCATTTAGGATTTAGATAACAGGATGAAAATTTGCAAATATTTTCCAAAAAATCTTGACAAAATCATTCAAAATACTTGGATGCTATGTGTGAACCTCATATTACTAAAAAAGTGGTCCATTTTGTCAAGTTCTGTTACTTTTTTACCAAAAAAAGTTATGTGTAGCTTAACACAAAACTCCTTTTCAGACCATTTTTAGTATGACGAACACATAGGAGTCATTCCATGTCAAACCGTACGATTTTTGCTAAAAATTGACTTTGATGTCTCCGATGTCTTTCAAAATTTGAGAACGAAGTCTTCATTAAAAAATATTTTACACGTGTTTCGGGAAAAAAATTAAAAATTTTTTTTTAAAAAGGTATTTGCATTTGAAAATCGTCAAAATCGTGAAAAATCTTCCGACATGACAACATTTAAACTAATGTTTTTATAAAACTAGTGAATGGATTTTGAAGTTCAATACCTTATTTTAAAGGTATTTGAACCTTCTTTAAAAAAAAAAATATTATTTTTTATAAATTTTTTTTTTTTATTATTAAAATTTGGTTTTTTTTACTTAATTTCTGTTTTTCACAATCTTCGAACAAGTCGAAAAATCTGAAAAAAATATTTTCTTAAAGGTTAATAGAATAGAATAGAATAGAATAAACTTTATTGATAAAATATACAAAAAAGTTTTAAGAGGCATTGACATTCAGTCGTCAGCCTATATAATTACAATAAACATTTGCAAAAAATATAAAGATAAATTTGTGTAAAAAAGAGAAAAAAATAAAAATTTGATAAGCATTAATAATAATTAAATTCTGCAAGCAAAAAATTTCGATATTTTAATGTACTTATTATAAAGTTTGCCAAATTTTTCCAAGTGCAATAGCCATTAACACCGTTAAGTACATTTATTAAATATTGTTCATCAAAGATATTTTTACCCGTGTATCTAAATCTGATTTCTTTAAGTATTGGGCATTTCCCCATAAAATGAATTATATTTTCCTCTTCTCCTGTGTTACATGAACAACAAATACTGCTTGTAGAACTGATAAAAGGATTTTTATTTAGTGGCAAAGTATCAGAGCGCGCTCGTAGTATAGCTGATATTTCGGCAGTGTTAAGGTGCTCACTCACCATGTATGCGGCACCCATGACCGGTGATAGATGTTTGTAAAATCGATTGTTACTTGATAATGCATTTTGTCTCATTTCCATGTGTTTCTTTTTTTTAAGTTCGGATACAAGGTAGAAGCTTTGAAAATAAAAACTATCTTTAGAGAGCCACGTACCAAAGTTGATATTGAATTGTTCGCCAATTTTATTTAATTCTTTAGCCCAAAAAATGTTTTTCTGTAAAACAAGTGCAGACAGCTTATGTGGAAGTCTTTCTTCATTATAACTATAAATTACTTTACCCAGATATTCAAGGTGAAGACCTAAGGTATAGAAATGGCTTTCTTCTGCTCCAGTTTCCAAAGCCAGTGCATAGTTGGGAGTATTTTCAGGTATTCTTAAAATTCTCTTAAGAAAGTACCTTTGTAGTTTATTTACGGTTTCGAAAAGCGTGAATCCCCATACCTGAGCTCCGTATGCCTGTATTGCTCTACACACTGCTTGGAATATTCTCCATTTCGACCGTAGCGACACATTGCTTTTATTTAGGTAATTATTCCAAGTGGCATTAATACTGTTTTTTGCAGAGTTGTTTCGGCTTTCTACATGCCTTGTGAATGACATTCTTGGCGTGAGTATCACACCTAAGTAGTTGAATTCTGATGTTATTTCGATTTCTTCTTCTTTGTAGTACCATTTTTCATCTCTTGCCAGTTTACCACCATTTCTAAAAACCATCATTTTTGATTTTTCCATATTAACTTCCATGTTCCAGGTCGTACAATATGATTCAAGTTTGTTTATCATATGTTGCATAACTCGTTTGTCATCTGCAAGAATGACTATATCGTCAGCATATAAAAGTATTCTTATGTTTAAATCTTCAATCATCAGCCCTCCTTCTAAGTAATCATGTAAATCATTTAAGTATAGAGTAAATAGTAATGGCGATATCAGGCATCCCTGTTTTACTCCTGAATACGTTTCAAAATATTCGGACAAATCGCTCCCTGTCCACACTGCCGAGAAAGTGTTGCTGTATATTTCTTCTAAGAGTCTTACCATCTTTGTCGACAAGCCAAGGTTGTTAAGTTTAAAAATCAATTTTTGCCGTGGTACCATATCAAAAGCTGCTCGAAAATCAACAAAAAATGCATAGACCTTTTTTTTACTCATAGTTTTAAGATGTACTATCGAAGCTAAGTTAAAAATATTATCCGCTGTTGAATACTGTCTACGAAAACCGGCTTGATATTCATTTAAGATTTTATTCGTTTCTACCCATGTACTTATTCTTTCGTTTATTATTCCCATAAAAACTTTTGCTATACAATTCATAAAGGCAATACCTCTATAGTTTCTAGGATTATTTGGGTCTCCTTTTTTAAAAATTGGGAATATTATGCTTTTAGCGAAAGTGTCATCAACCTTACCAGTTTCAAGTATCCTATTATATGTTTTTGATAGTTCCACCATGAATTCGTTAGAAGAGTTTTGCAAAAATTCATATGTTACTCTGTCTTCTCCAGGTGCTTTATTCTTTTTCATTTTTTTCAGTATTATATTTATTTCACTAACTGTAATAACTCGATTAACTTCTTCATCCGAGTGCCACATAGGTGCATAATAAATCATGCTTGTATTTTCACGCGGATTAAGTAAATCTTGGAAATAAATTTTAAAATCATCTGCAGACACATTTGAACCGACTTTGAACGTATTTCCTCTAATCTCTTTCGCTATTTTCCACCAATTTTTTGAGTCTTGGACTCGATTTATTTTGACTTCAAGTTCCTCAAAGTACTCAGTTTTTCTTAACTCGCATACTATTTTGTAGTTTTTCTGTGCTTTTAGATACTCTCGCTTGTCTTCTATTCGATTGTTTTTCCTGTATATGTTAAGCATTTCAAATACCGTTTGCCTCGCATGTAAACACTTGTAATTAAACCACTTTTGTTTAAATATTGTATTTTTATATTGACCACTATTTGCTGATTTTCTAATTGCCGTTACTAATTCTTCCATCTTCATAATACGTTCTTCACTCACTCTTATTTGCTGATTTAGTTTTTGTTGGTATGCTAGTTTATTTGAGTCTTTCCATATCAGTTTTGGTAATAAATCTAGTTTTTTAACAGCATTATCTGTGGCAACAATTTTCAAGTTAACCTTGATAGGCATATGGTCTGACCATACTTTATTTTCTACTTCGAAACTTTCAATAAAGCCTAAACCTTCCTGGGAGAAAGCGCAAACATCATTTACTGAGCTGCCAACGGTACTCATATAAGTAAAATTTCCATTTTCGTCTCCAACTGTTCGTCCATTTAATATTATAAGCCCATAATCATTACAGAACTCAATAAATTCTTTTCCAAATGTATCCACTTTGCTGTCTTTAGATCTTCTCACCTCTTTCCCCATTTCAAATAATGATTTAAATGGTTCTTCAACTTCCTGGATTATACTCCCAATTCTAATGTTCATGTCTCCAATAATAATAGGTATTGCTTCGTTGTGAGACTGAAAGAATTCCTTTACTACTGTAAATTCATTTCGCCAGTTTGCTCTTCTTATATACAATGGCAACAAAGTAATATTTATTTCACCAGATTGAATCCTTATCATATCAACACCATTTTCACTTTGAAAAGAATACTTTATGCTCTTTGATTTTAGGTCTTTTTTTAAGCCGTATAAACACCCACCACTTGCTCTTCCATATCTACTGTGCCTTGTTGCAGGTTTCCAAAAAAGATCATGCGTAGGAAAAAATTTATTCATATTTGAGGTGTTCTCCTCAGTTATATGTGTTTCTAACAACGTAAACACATCACAATTACCCAAATACTTAAATAAATCAGGAAACATTTGTTTATTTTCTAAACCGTTTATATTGAATGACACAAAATTGATTTTATATGTTTTGTTTTTGCTTGCCGAATTATTATTGTTTACTTTTACATTTTTATAAATACATTTGCTAAAATCTTTACTACAATTTAAATTTTTATTAAAAATTTCTAGTTTTTTGAATTTATTTGACTTAATAAATACTCATATTGAAAATTAATAGTAGATAATTTTTCGCCATAAAATTGTCTTAATATCGGCTCTGCATCTAGCTGACCATTCACCAACTGCTTATTGAGATTCCATTTAAACCATTTATCACCAATTTTAAGACGATCATCTCTGACAGCTACACGATGAAAAGTACTGATTTTTGTAATCTCCTTCTTCAAAATTAACATTGCTTTTTTATCTTTTTGTCTATCAGCATTTAAATCTCTTTCTATATATATTTCAGTTCCAGCTAAATTTTTTGTGCTGTTAAGTACAACTAAAGCGCTCTGCTCTGAGTCTAATTCAGCAAGTACTGTTACTTTACCTTCATGTTCTGTTAGTTTTCTTGTTGACTTTAAAATGGACGTATCGGGAATTTTTAATACTTCATCGCAAATTTTCTTTACTTCATCAGCATCTGAACTGCTTGCTGGTAGACCTTTGAATATTAGATTTTTGCGTTTAAAGTTATCTTCCAGTTGCGAAATTCTTTTTCTATCAAAGTCCTTTTCAGCTTTTAAGATCTCCATTTCATTTTTCAATAGTTCATTTTGCTTCTTTAGATTAGCTACATCTCCTGTTAAATAGTCTAATCTATCCAACACCTCCCTGTTTCCTTCCTTTATAATATTTCTTAGATCTTCTACACTAATATCACCTACTCTTCTATTTGCCGATTCGATCCTTTCACGGTTTTCAGGAGAGGTTTCAGTCAATGATCTCTTTGCTGACAGATTTCCTTGTAATTGCATTTCAGTACCCATACCATTTGAACTAAAATTTGAAGTACTCATTTTGTAACGGAATTTCGTATTACAGTTTGGAAGTCACTGTGTTACTAAATGGGATCACCCTGTTAATTTGCCAGCTGTTTTATTTATTGATTGAGGTTGGCAACTCGAATAATTACAGCCAGTATTTTGCCAGAACAGAACAGCTGATATACCTTATTTGTTTTTATTTTATCGTAAATTACACGTTGTGTTTATCTTTTTCTTACAATTGAGTGTTTTTGACCAAAAGTTTTTATGTTTTTATAAAATGATTTTTAAAAAGTTTTTGTTAAACAAAAGTTCACCTTTCAATGAATTAACATTTGCAAACAAACCAAGAGGTACACAAAAGTTAGCCGCCCGCTTTCCAAGCTGATTCACCAATATTACACCCTTCACTTTGAAGATTTTTTCACAACTTGCAGGAGCAATCACAAAGTACGTCTTTACACTTTTACGGACGGTGTAATATATTCTTAACATTCCCTCAAAATTTCAGAGTGGAGGTCGAATGGATTCTATTTTTTTAACGATTTTTTTCCATTGCAGCACCACAAAAAAATTACATTTTGTATATAAACATTTTATTTTCAAGCATGTTTCACTAGTTTTATAAAAACATTAGTTTAAATGTTGTCATGTCTGAAGATTTTTCACGATTTTGACGATTTTCAAATGCACATAACTCTTTGAAAAAAAAAATTTAATTTTTTTCCCGAAACACGTGAAAAATATTTTTTTATGTTTAATACGTCTGGCAAATTTAAAGAAAATCGGAAGAGGTGGTGTAAAAAAGGTGTTCGGTCTGACATGGATTGACTCATAGCTACTTTTTCTGGCTTTTGAACCAATCAAGATATCAAAAAACGGTTTAGTGAGTAAACGTATGACCAATAGGGGATCATAAAGATGTAATAAAAAAAAATTTAAAAAACTACACATGACTCCATTTTTAGGCGCAGCGACGATATATAAGTTGGTGTGAAAAATCTGTAATGGTACGGTGGTTTATCTGTTGGCGAATACCGCATTCGCTTCTCAGTGAACATAACGGATCAGCACGTGCTTGCATGTAGGGTCTAGCTCGTCGGATGGGAGGGTTTTTGTTATGTTACTTCGAAATACCGTTGAAATTTATCCACATCTTCAAATAGATAATGTCCCCATACCTGAGCCCCATAGCTTTGAATAGACCTACACACCGCTTGAAAAAGTTGCCATTTTGCATGTAATGAGATATCTTTCGTACTTAAAAATGAGTTCCATGTTATTTTATATTGTTCTTTGCCGCAACGTTTCTTTTTGCTATATGTTGCTGGAATATCATTTTAGGAGTCAAGGTCATTCCCAAGTAGCAAAGTTGTTTAAATATCCTTTTTAAAAAATGCAATCAAGTGGTGTTATAGTTTAAACACGAAAAAAAAATAGATATATTTGTCAACGATTTTCCAAATTTGGTACGCAAGCACAAAACTAATTAGTTGAAAAAAATAAAAATTTTGAGCAAATTCGAAGAACATTTATACCTATCGTATATCCTGAAGTTTAAAAGTGGAGTTTTAGCCTCAAAACATGCTAAAAAATTTCTAAACTTACAAGGAGAGTCTCCTTGGTGTCACCCACCGATCTTCATGAAATTTAGATATGTTGTTCAGAACGAAAATGAATTCGACAAGTATTTTTTTTAGCGGCCCTAACTCATTTTTAGGGGGGGGGGTCGATTTATATCGAGTTGCCTATACTAATTTTGAGTAAATAGACGTTCTTTACGATTTACGTCTATTTACTCATAATTAGTATAGGCATATGTGGTACACTCAAAAAAACTGTAATGTTAGCAAAAAAAGCTTGTAAACCTACAAGAAAATTTGCTGATTTTGAACCAACAATTTTTTTGGTAAAGTTAGCAAAAATGTTTTGCCAAAAATTAGTTAACGGAAATTTTTTTATTTCGACTTACAAGGGAAGTCTCCCAAGTGTCACCCTCGGATCTTTATGGAATTGGTTTTATTTTGTAGATCAGAAAAAATAACGGGACACGTATATTTTTTAGCGGCCCAAATTCATATTTAGGGGGTAACACGTAGGGGGGAAGACAAGTTTTCAGTTTTTTTCGTTTATCTCTTATATTATGCAAAGAAACCTAGTCATGTTGCATACCAAATGAAAGGTCTTTCAAAAACCTATCTACGTGTGCTAAGAACGCACAGTGCTTCGTTCCCATGTAACGAAGGGACAAAATTAGAAAGAGTTGTCAGATATTTTTGAGATTTGGTACACTAACATAAAATATATTAGTTAAGCAAAATACGAATTTTTGGAAAAATCGGTGCAAGGACACACCTACCTTCCATGCATCCTGAAACTGAAAAATGTAATTTTAGCTCAATAATGCACAAAAAGTGGTCATGCTGATACACATTCAACATGCAACGTGTGTATAAATTTTCACCTAAATCGGAGCAAGTACTCAAGGTCCTGCCATATATCCTTTTTCTTTAAAACGCTATAAAACCTACGAAAATTGTCCGATCGTAAAAAACCTTTCTAAGCAAATAATTATTCCTTAGATATATATTAATGCCAAATTTTGGCAAAATCGGGTTAGTAGTATGGAAAATATAAAAACATCCTTTTTTGAAAAATAAGTTGTTTTTATTTTTAAAGTCGTCTAAAAAAGGTCAAAGAGATGTATTAAATCAACTTCTGAGCTACATAATGTTTATACATGTCTATAGTAAAATTTGATGGCCGTTCTTTTTTTAGAATTAACCCCCTATCTCCCATTTTTGAGGGTAATTTTTGTCCTTTTTTAAGATATCCTCATAGAACAACACTAAAATGTGCGTTTTAATAGTTAAAATGTTCTACAAAAATGTTAAGTATCAAATTTCACTAGGGGTTGTCAAATACCAAAACATCGTGCGATATAATCTAAATGCTTTAAAAAGTAAAATTGTAAAATATCATATATTGTTAAATAGCTTTTACCAAAGTAGACTGAAATAGGTCGAAAAAATGTATGTACTAAAAATACTACTGACAAGGGAAGTCTCCCTGGTGTCACCCTCCGATCTTCATGAAATTTGGATATGTTGTTAAGAACGAAAATTAATTCGACACGTATTTTTTTTTTAGCGGCCCAAACATATTTTTAGGGGGGGTCGATTTGTATGGGGGGAAATTGACCTTTTTCAGTTTTTTACAATTTACGCCTATTTAAACAAAATTAATATAGGCATGTGTGGTATCAGATTAAAGGTATTAAAAATACCTATCTCGTGGTGCTAACAACGGGCCGAAGAAGTTAATATTTTTCGACTTATTAACAAAAATGTCCTAAAATTTTGGTATTTTACTCAATATTACGAAAAGTTGTGCATGTTTGGACACGTTCTTAGCACACGTAGATAGGTTTTCCAAAGACCTTTCATTTGGTATGTAACATGACTAGGTTTCTTTGCATAATTTAGGAGATAAACGAAAAAATCTGAAAAATGGCCTTGTCTTCCCCCCTCCTTTTTACCCCCTAAATATGAATTTGGGCCGCTAAAAAAAATACGTGTCCCTTTATTTTTTGTGCTCTACAAAATAAAACCAATTCCATAAAGATCCGCGGGTGACACTAGGGAGACTTCCCTTGTGAGATAAAAAATGTCTTAAGATGTCTTCAGTGAAATTTAATGGCGGTTCTTTTGTTAGAACATTTTAAACCTCCATCTCCCATTTAAAGAGTCATTTTAGTCCTTATTTCAAATATTTTTATAAAATTCTGATTAATTTTTATTAAAAAATAAAAATTGTTTTATTCGACCTTTAAAATATTATATTTTGAGGATGTTTATTCTGGCTCGAGGTCATTATGGTTTTAATTAGTAAAGAAAATAATGACCTCGAGCCAGAATAAACATCCTCAAAATATTTTTATAAAATTTAATAAATCGAGCGTTTAAAGGTTAAATCGTAATACTAAATTACTTTTTTAATGTTTCTTGAATATAACTTATAATTTAAGAGTTATTTAACATAACTTAAAGCTTCAGTAGAATACACTGTGCAACAAATTTGAGGTCACAGAGTGTATCTTAAATTGGACAAAGCAAAAAATTAAGGTATACCATTTGTAAACCAAAAACTAATTGTTTTGAAAATTTAGCTCGAGTCTTTACTTTTTTTTAAATGGGTTTAAATCAGCGACAGGCAAACACATACTAGCATATTTTGTCTTTGTGTGTGTAACATGTATCACTCTCATACTCAATGCACTTAAAGAAACTTATAGTTAATATAACAATACATTTATCCATTTAAAAAATAAAAAATATAATAAAAGACAATGGTCAATATGTCTAGCAATGAAATATTTAGTGAAGAGTGACAAACTAAGCATTCGGGCTTACCAAAAAATGTTCCTTAAACAAAAATTAGGCATTCAAATTCTTTCTGATTATTTCTCCAAGTATATTTTAAACAAGAAGAGAGGAGAAAATTGTGTTTTTTTGTTTTTTTTTTTATGTATGAGAGCATGTAGGTGTGAGAGCAAAAACGCCGCGTAGTGCTTTTCAGTGTTGCCAGATAAGGGGATTTGTCCCCAAAATGGGGATTTCGAGTTTGGTTTGGGGACAAGATTTCCAGGGGAGGGATTTGGGGATTTCGCTAATTTTTGGGGATTTTTTTCTAAAATTTGGGAATTTTTTTATTTCAAAAATTAAAAATTTAATTTTTAAAATTGTTAAGACTATTACCAATTAATGAGATTTACATTGGTACAGAATGCAGTCAAAAATTACAACTGCATTCATTTGTTAATGTCAAAGTAGTTAAATTGGAATAACAATGCTTTAATTATTTTTTGACGTTTTTTGAAAAACAAAAATATTGTTTTTAAATTCCCCGTAAATCTGTCCTTAATCCCATCATTTGGCACGGCGGGCAGGAAGCAACTTATTATTCCATAAAAATGGCGACAAAAACCAAAAGCGGGGATTTGTTTGTGATGAAAAATGTTTTCGAAAGCCGTTTGAATTGAAATCCTAGCTGCTCCTTTTCTTGAGATATTCACTTTTTTCGATTTTTGCGCAGGAAGAATTTTCTAAAAGCACAGGAAGTAAGATTTTAGCCGATTTTACACGTTTCCAAGGTGCACCGCGTGGAGGTTTCTTACATTGCATCTCTTTTTTAAAGTTTTTTTAATTTTTTTTCTGTTTTTTTATTTATTTTTTTAATTTTTTTTTTTTTTGTTAATTTAACTTTTATATATGAAGGGATGAAAAAGAAACTACTGCTTTTTTTAATCGGTTCTGGTAAGATGGATTTCTATACTATTTATTTTGAAATTATCCCAAAACTTAACAAGTTCTCTATGAATCGATTCCCCAGCTTGCTCAGGCCAGACTCCTAAGCCATCGTTATTTATGAGCAATATAGCTTTTTTTAAATGATCTAAAATCTCATGGATTTTAATGGTTTGAGTGACATCTGTACTCTTTAAAGCATTGCGGAGCTCGCTGATATTTTTATCAAAATCACTTAAATCTGCTTTTTTCCACTATTCGCGGAAGAGAATAATGATGATTTCGACAATACATATGTAATAGAGAAAAGTGTTCCTCCAGAGCTCCATCTTCTTCAATGATTTGTGAACCATCTTTTTTGGAACGGGATTGTTAAAGTAGTAGGTCGTGATAAAGCTTTATTGTGGCCCAAAAAGCTAAGTATAATTCATAAGAATTACCAAGGCGATGCCTTTGAAGGAAATCAATGTCGTAAACTTTTAAAAGAAGCGGATGCCCTACAACATCCTAATATTTATGAGAATGTTGGACCATATCGATTGCTGCCTTATATCGCTTCACTAAAAGCAATAAATAAAATTGTAGAATCTTGCTTCTCTACAAAAAAAGTAGATTTAATTGATTTTTTTTTGATTTTCACTCAAACCATTAAAATCCATGTGATTTTAGCTCATTTAAAACAAGTTATAATGCTCATAAATAACGATGGCTTAAGAGTCTGGTCTGAGCAAGCTGGGGAATCGATTCATAGAGAATTTGTTAAGTTTTGGGATAAATTCAAAATAAATAGTATAGAAGATCCATCTTACCAGAACCGATTAAAAAAAGCAGTAGTTTCTTTTTCATCTCTTCATATATAAAAGTTAAATTAACAAAAAAATATTAAAAAAAAAAATAAAAAAAAAATAAAAAAAACAGAAAAAAAGTTTAAAAAAAAATTAAAAAAATAAAAAACTTTAAAAAAGAGGTGCAATGTAAGAAACCTCCACGCGGTGCACCTTGGAAACGTGTAAAATCGGCTAAAATCTTACTTTATGTTCTTTTAGAAAACTCTTCCTTCTCAAAAATCGAAAAAAGTGAATATCTCAAGAAAAGGAGCAGCTAGGATTTCAATTCAAACGGCTTTTGAATACATTTTTCATCACAAACAAATCCCCGCTTTTTGTCGCCATTTTTATGGAATAATAAGTTGCTTCCTGCCCGCCGTGTTGGATTGGGCAAGATAAAATAATTTAGGTTGGGAGTAATTTTAGTAAATAATAAATGATTTACGAGGGACGAACAAAGTTATTTATTTTCAAACCCAGAATAGTTTATATTCAGTTGTCAAATAATTTTTCTACCGACAAACAAAAATACTAAAATTCAATCAATACAGCTAAAGAAACCATTATTTTTTGACCTCCAATACTTTTGACCACCAATTTATTTGGGAACAATAAAAAAATATTTTGTTTATTTATTTTAAAACATCTACTTAAGTGCAAAGTAATGAGATTCAAAATAAAAAAAATATTTCTTTGTTTACAAAAAAATTGGTGGTCAAAAGTATTGGAGGCCAAAAAATAGGTACTGGTGTCTCCAACTGTATTGGTTGACTTTTAGTATTTTTGTGGGTCGTTTGAAAAATTGTTTGACAACCGAAAAGAAACTTTTGGAGTATTACCTCCTAGCACGAATCTGTCATCAGAAAAGTTGTATCAAATAGCCTTCTCGAGATATAGGCATTTTAATATTTTGTACACGCAGAGAAAAAATATGGTTGCGACATGATCACGGCAACTATACTATGATCTATAAACCCAGTTGTGATTGCAGCAATCAAGTTATTGTTTTTAAAATTGTATTTAAACATTTATATGGTTGTTTTAGACATTAAATAGTCGCTTCAATCATGATAAAATAATTGTTTCATCCAAAAGTACAATATGGTTGTTCTAACAATGTTATAGTTAATTATATTCTCGACACACCAAAAATTTGAACATAATATGATTATAACAATCATTAGATAATCACAACTTAATGAAAATTGATTTTGCAAACATCCCAGCAAAAACTTCGCTTACCAAGTAATTAACTTAAGGGGTTTCCAAAAATATGAGTAATTAATTACCTCCAAATTTCCATGTTAATTACTTTAACACGGTGATGTCATTGGAGGTAACCACATTTTGCGTTTTTTGGCGCAATGTAATGCTAATGGTAATTAGTAGTATTCAAAGCCATTACCACGTAAGCGAGACAGGAAGGAGTACCCATTACCAAGTTTTTGCTGGGATTGTCAGGTTTATTCATCAGTTTAGTGTTTTGCCAGCCAGCAGTAAGTCGCAAAGACGCCACTTACAATTAGTAATTTAAAAAATTTAAGGCAATTTGAGTAAAAAAATTGGATCAACGCAGAAGGAAATGAAATACAAAAATCTACTTTATATGATTTATTTATTGTGCGGTTCAAAAATAACTTTCCATTTTAAATAAAAACTTCATATCAAAAATATTAGCGTTTTTTGTGCATTTTTTTTCTTACTGAATGTGTTATTATTGCTGACAATAATTTTAATTTTGTAACAAATATGTTATGATTGCAGCAAATATGTTATGATTTTGTCAATAACTTAATGGTTTATTCAATCATTTAATGTTAGCTGACAAAAATGTTATCGTTGATTAATTTTTTCAGAAAAATGCCACAAGTTTATTGCACATCATTGATGTAAAACGCAGGTTGCCACTAAATTGAACTAAAATTAATAAAAATGGTTTAATATTTATAAAAACAACATTCAAAAACAAAAAATAAATTATTGGTGTGAACTTTATCAAAAAAAAAGTAATGAATAATTTCTATAAATGTGTGGTATTAAAGCATAATATATTTTCTCAATTAAAAAAAAATATATATACTAAACTGGAATCATATTATAATAATTATATAACATTAAGGCCATTATTGCCGCAATCATATAATGATTAACATTCCTTGTTGCCGTCAATCATATTAACATTATTGTTACAATCATATTCCCAATCATAATATGACGCTCTTAAATCATGATCACCGCAACCATGTTTTTTTTCTGCGTGTAGACCAAGCCTTCAAAACCAACAATTCTTCAAATATTGGAAAAGTGTATATTAAAGGAATATATTTTTTTATTAAAAGTTCTTATAAAAAATCCTAAAATATCCAAGAAATCCGGGCTCGATACATCAGGTAATGTCAAGGAAGTTGACAACGTCCTTTCGTTTTTTTGTACCAATTTTAATATTTTTTTGGTAATATTGAGAGAAACATTTTCTTAAGTATTCCTGCCTCCTAAATACGAAATTTTAAATTTCTTAAGATTGAAAAAGTGCGTATTAAAGTTATATTCCCCCCCCAATCCAATACCTATTTTTTTGCAAAAAATCCAGTCTCAATACCATCAGGACATGTAAGGAATTTCAAAATTTAATTTTTTTGTATTATTCTTAACTATTAGAATTGTGAAAAAAATCCTGTAGATACTCAAATAAAGGGAACGTGGGGTTAAAATTCAAATTTCGTTGAGTATATCCAGAAATATTTGCAATTTTTTTAATTAAACGAGAGTTTATATTTGAATATTCATAAATTTTTTTTTTTTGGGGATTTTATATTATTTGTAGGGTATTTTTGGGGATTTCATTTTTCAAATTGGGGACAAGAGCCAAATATTTTCTGGCAACACTGGTGCTTTTGCCTGTCGCTGGTTTAAATGGTCTTTACTTTTTTAAATGGTCTTTGCTTTTTTTTAAATGGGTTTGGAATGATTAAAGATGTCTATTAAATGATTGTAGAACGTTTTAACACTTTAAACGGACGTTTAAGTGAATTTTATAAGAATATTTTAAAAATGGACTGAAATGACCCCTGACAATAGGAGATTGAGGGTTAATATATTTTAAGAAAAAAGAAGCATCAAATTTTACCGAAGATATCTATTAACAGTATTAAGCTCAGAAGTACATTTGTTAGATTTTGTCGAATTATTTCACACGACTTTGGTGAATCACAATTTAACAATATATGATAATTTAAAATTTTGCTTTTTTAAGCATTTTGCTTATATCTCACGAATTTTTGGTCTTTTACAACTAACAATGAAATTCTATGCAGAAAAAATGTTTAGAACATGTTAACCCTTTAAAAGCAAGTGTAAGTGGTGTTCTACGACGATATTTGGAAAAGGGACTAAAGTGACCCCTAAAAATAGAAGATAGAGGGTTAATATGTTCTAAGAAAAGAACCGTCATCAAATTTCGTTGCACATCTATTAACCTCATTACGCTCAAACTTAAATTTAATATTTTTTTTTTTCACTTATTCTGAAATCCTTTGAAAAATAATTAAAAATTTCAGTGGGCCATAAAAAAAACTCGAGCTGAATTTTCAAAATTCTGCGGGGGTTTCGATATACTATTAATGTTGCTTTTTTATGCTTTCAAAACATAAAATCGTGCTGCACAATGATGTTAAACACTCCTAAATGCCAGAATTTTGAATAAAAATCAAGGACTTAACTATTATATGTTTTATGGCGAATTCCTTAAGTCATAACTAGGGATGAGATTTCCATGCAAATGCATGTTTTTTGTCGATAGTCTAAAAACAATATCGACCAATTACACTGTGCTACAAAAGACCAAAAATAATTTATGCAGGGGTTCTCATATGATAATTCGGGTTGGTTGGAGTCCATAGAGTACTGATATACTCATAGTTTTTCTGGATCACTTCGTTAAGTACGTTTTTTATTGGCAAATGTGTTGAAAAACGGAAATTCTTAAATTACAATTTTAAAAAATTATTACTTTGTTAGTTTGCAACCGATTTTCGATTTTATGGATTTGTTTTAAAGGTATAGGTCTTACCTTTCAAACAAAACAAAAATATTAAAAATCGATCAAGAATTGGCTGAGTTACGATCGCTTAAGTAAAAAAAAAACGTATTTTTTGAAAAATTTGTCATATTCTTTACACTATAAGTTGAAAGTGCATCATTAAACAATTTTTTTGAATTTTTTGTAAAAAAGTATAGTAAAGTAGCTTTCCAAAACACCAAAAAACATAACAATCGGTTTAAAAATGGATGAGTTATGTTAAGTTTTGTGATAGGGAATTTTTAAATTTTTTCAGAAACGCTTGTAATTCAAGCATTATTCATAAATCTTGTTACTAGTAGTAATTTTATGCGCATATGCATATAAACTAGAGATGGGAACTTAATTAGATTTGTGCGTGATTCACACATGATCAGAGGTGAGCGTGATTGAAAATTAATTTTACTCACGTGGTTGTTAGTGCGTGTCAGTGTGAGTGGAATAAAAAAATGGGCGTGTCAGTTACTTCCAAATTATATTTATAATTTTTTGGGTTTGTTTAAAAAATATCAGTGTTACTTCTTAAACAAACAAATATTGTGAATCGGTTGAAAACAGGCTAAGGTGCGCTTGTTTAAGTAAAAAACCTTTTTTGAAGATTTATACCTGCAACATTTTTATGACAAAAAACATTTGACATTTTTGAAACGAAATTGGTAAAATTGTGGGATCATTTGATGGAAATTTTACCTATTTTTAAATATACGTATGAGGCATTCCACACCAAATGTTCAGCGAAAAAAAAAAACATGTGAACCGTAAATTTTTAAATGGGTTGAATGGATAGCCATGTGAGGCATTCCACACCAACAGTTCCACTACAGAAAAACCATAGTGGTTTCAATGGGATATCATTTGCAAAGTATTCGCTCTTAGGGTACTAATAAATAACAAAAATAAAATTTAAGTTTTTTTCAAAAAGTGGGCCTTGTAGGCGTGGTCAAATATTGAAAATATCAAACTTGTTTGCCTGAGTATTTATTCACGATCACGCACGCTAATGAAAGAAAAAAAATTATTCAAGCACGATATTTTATTTTACTCACGCTCACGTGAACATCGTGACCGTAACTTATTTTTTTCTACTCACGTTTAATTTGCATAAATATTGAAGTAAAGATGCTCAGGCAAAAAAGTTAGATATTTTCAATTTTTGACCACGCCTACAAGGCCTACTTTTTGAAAAAACTTAAATTTTATTTTTGTTATTTAATAGTACCCTAAGAGCGAATACTTTGAAAATGATTTCATATTGACACGACACAACTTTTTTTTTTGCCGAACATTTGGTGTGGAATGCCTCATATATGGAGCTAAGAAAATTACGTTTTTGGTTGTTCAATTTTTCAAAAACTGGGCTTAGGAGGCGTGGTCAAATATTGGAAAAATTGTCAAATTTGTGTCAAGTTGCCTTGTTTAAATATATATCAAATAAAAACGAAATGCACCAAAATATCAAAAATTTACATTCTTGTATAGTTTTGTATCGGCTATCGATTAAAATTTTTTTGGAAAATTTTCAGAATCCGTTCAGAAATTTTCCATTTTTTAAAAAAGTCAATTTATAAAAAATCCGGCCACTTTTGTAATTTTTTTTTAAAGATTAGATGTTTGTCTAGCAAGATTTTTTTAAAAATTAAGAAAATCTTTAAACAAAAATTAAGAAGAAAAAAAAGTAATTTTTCTGATTTTCAAAATAATTTTTTAAAATTTAAAATAGTTTTTGAAAAAAATTAATTTCAATTTGTGTTTTTGCTAATTTATGCCAAAATATGCAATAATATGCACTTAAAAGTTCGAAATATGCACAATATTTGCATTTAAAATCAAAATATGCAAAAATATGTATTTTCACCAAAATATGGAAAATATGCGAAAACAAATCGATGCCATTTAATGCAAATCTCTTGATTCGGAAAGATAATTGGTCGATATCGTTTTTAGGCTTTCGACAAAAAACATGCATTTGCATGGATATCTCATCCTAGTTATATAAAAAACTTTTTTACCCGGGACCCATTGAAAAAATTTTGGTACACCATTTTTTTCTCACTGAACATTTGGTGTGGAATGCCTCACATGTATATTTATAAACAGGTAAAATTACCACCAAAATATCCCACAATTTTAGCAATTTCGTTTTAAAAAAACATGTTTACAAGCGCACAGCTTTTTCTGTCATAAAAATGTTGCAGGTATAACTCTTCAAAAAAGGTTTTTTACTTAAACAAGCGCACCTTAGCCTGTTTTTAACCGATTCTCAATATTGTTTTGTTTAAGAAGTAACACTCATATTTTTTAAACAAACCCAAAAAATTATAAATAGGATTTGGAAGTAACTGACACACCCATTCTTTTATTCCACTCACACTCACTAACAACCACGTGAGTAAAATCAATTTTCAATCACGCTCACTTGTGATCATGTGTAAATCACGCACAAATCTAATTACGTTCCCATCTCTAGTTTATATGCATATGCGCATAAAATTACTACTAGTAACAAGATTTATGAATAATGCTTGAAATACAAGCGTTTCTGACAAAAAATTAAAAATGTCCTATCACAAAACTTAGCATAACTCATTCATTTTTTAACCGATTGTTATGTTTTTTGGTGTTTTGGAAAGTCACTTTACTATACTTTTTTACAAAAAATTCAAAAAAATTGTTTAATGATTCACTTTCAACATAGAGTGTAAAGAATATGACAAATTTTTCAAAAAATTCGGTTTTTTTTACTTAAGCGATCGTAGCTCAGCCAATTCTTGATCGATTTTTAATATTTTTGTTTTGTTTGAAAGGTAGGACCTATACCTTTAAAACAAATCCATAAAATCGAAAATCGGTTGCAAACTAACAAAGTAATAATTTTTTAAAATTGTAATTTAAGAATTTCCGTTTTCCAACACATTTGCCAATAAAAAACGTACTTAACGAAGTGATCCAGAAAAACTATGAGTATATCAGTACTCTATGGACTCCAACCAACCCGAATTTTCATATGAGAACCCCTGCATATTTTTGGTGTAGCACAGTGTTATCTTTCCGAATCAAGAAATTTGAGTTAAAATGGCATCGATTTGTTTTTGCATATTTTTGCATATTTTGACGAAAATGCATGTTTTTGCATATTTTGGTTTTAAGTGCATATTTTGTGCATATTTCCAACTTTTAAGTGCATATTTTTGCATATTTTGGCATAAATTAGCAAAAACACAAATTTATTTGTTTCAAAAACTACTTAAATTTTAAAAATTAATTTTGAAAATAAGAAAAATGATTTTTTTTCAATTTTTTTTTTATAAATTGTCTAAATTTCTAAAAAAAAAGTCTTGCTTTTATAAATTATTAAACCTGTCGGTTTTATTTTGATTTTTATGAAGTTTTTCCTATGAAAACAAGATTTTTGTTGCACACTTTTTACTTTTTAGTGCATATTTTTAGGTTTTTTAGTGCATATTTTCAATTTTTTAGTGCATATTTTAAGCGCATATTTTCGATTTTTTAGTGCATGAAAATCTCATCCCTAGTCATAACTATTACAGGGCAATTTTTATTTTTTTTTCTTATTCATAACTATTATTTTTTAAGTAATATTTTTTTTCTGAAATGATAATAATTATGGATAAGAAAAAAATATATTTCTTACCCATAACTATTATTTTTTGATAGATATTTAAAAGTTATTTTTTAATAGTTACGCATAAGAAATGTAGCACAAAGTTGCTCATAATAATTATGCTGTAATAGTTATTTAAAAAAATTGTAAAAAAATTGCATTTTTATTTTTGGTGCACTTAACGAGTTTTGACTTTGTATAAAAAACTTTACTTACCTTTGTTTTTTACTTACAAGGGAAGTATCTCAACCCTTATGAACCGATTTGCCTGAAACTTAAAATATATATTAAAGAGACGATTTTAAGGTTGGGGTGTCTCGGCTTATCGGCCAAATCGGTGTTTAAAAATTTCGTTGTCCCCTTATGAAACCATGTGGACCTTCGGGAAAATTTTGATAACTTCCGAACTAACAGGAATATCATCTAGGGCAAAAATACGGGTCGACTTAAATTTAATAAGGATTATTTCTTATCCATGTGGATATCGTAGGTCTATGTCTTCACATAAGTACCCCCCAAAATTTACACATTTTCCTGAAAAAAATATTTTAAGAAGCCGAATTTTTACAAGGTTATGCTACCATTGGATAGGCATTAAAAAAACCTTTCTTCTCATATGAAAACATCATGTAGTTTCTTAAAAAGAAATGGCTGAAAAATCCAAAACACGGTTTTTTCGCCATTTTTTGACTCATGTTTTGAACCCCTAAATCCCCGATATGGCCGATAAGCCGAGACACCCCAACCTTAGAATTGTCTCTTTGATATATATTTCAAATTTCAGGCACTTCGGTTCATAAGGGTTGAGATACTTCCCTTGTTAGTAATATTATCATTTTATTTTGTTCCAAAAAAAATTAACAGAAATAAAAAATGTACACTCAAAAAAATTGTAGGTTTAAAAAAAATAAACCTCAAATTCAAAGAAAAAGTATTATTAAAAATTAAAATATTTTTGATTTAATTTTACAAACATTATAGCTGCCAATTTGTCGTCTGATAAATTACATCTCTGGTCATCTAAAATTTGACGCACTCATGATTCCATCTCTAATAGTAATTCAAAGCTTTTTAATTTTTGTATGAACAAAAACCAAAAATAAAACAACAACAACATCCTATAGTGATTATTATCAAAGAATTGATTGCACAAAAACGTGTTTATTAAAAAAAAATAATAATAGTTATTTTTGAAATAAACATTAGATTTAACTATTAAAATCCAATTTTTAAAAAATTCATTAAAATATAAGAGTTATGCTTAAGATTTTTCCCATTTAGTTATTCATAACTATTATAAATCAATAAAAAACAAGTAGAAAAATTTAATTCGACTTGGTCGAATCTATGAATACCCTCCACAATGTTATCTGATAGCAATTTTCTAAAAAAAATTTAAAAAAATTGCATTACAAATTTTTTATTAGAAATATGTATATTATTTTGAGTCAAACTGTCTTTTAATCAAATTTTTTTGAGTGTACAATTTTTTTGACTGTCAACATTTTTTTGAGTCTGCCATTTCATTCAAAAAAATAATAATGTGTAAATTTTTTTTTTGAGTGTAACATTTTTTTTTTGAGTGTAAATTTTTTTTTGAGTGTAAATTTTTTTTAGTGTACAAATTCTTTGAGTAACAAATTACTTTGTAAAATATTTTTGTTGTTTTATACCTACCTATATGTAATACAAAAAAAAACTATTTCACATATTTTCCTCTTTTTATATTACCATCCTTTTCTTTAAAAACCAAAAACAAATTAACATTCAATCATACACATACTTTATTTGATTTTTTCCCGTTACATACAGTTACACTAACAATAACAAATATTTACTTGTCTAACAACTAAACTGCACCCCACGACAAGAAAACAAACAACAACAAGTTTTACAAAACTGGTATTTCACCATGCTATTAAAACTTGTTTAACGAGTTTTCAACAGTTTAAGGTGAAACAAATCTGAAATTCAGTGCATTGCTTATAACTTTTGAACCACTGAACCGATTTTGCTGAAATTCAAAACCAAACAGCCTTGGGGAACAACAAATATATATGCTAAGCTTCAGTCCCCTCAGAATTGTCTTTCGAAAGTTATAGTGGTTTTAATCTTCTAAATTCGAAAAATACCCTTCCCGAAATTTACTATTTTGCTCATAACTTTTGAACCACTGGACCGATTTGGCTGGATTGCAATACCAACCTGACCAGGTAAATGACAAACATATATGCCAAATTTCAGTAGCCTCTGTAAAGTCTTTCAAAAGTTAGCGTGTTTTCTACGGACGGACAGACAGACAGACAGACGGACGGACGGACGGACGGACGGACGGACATCGCTAGATCGACTTAAAATCGATCGAGGATCATAAATATATATACTTTATGGGGTCCTAGACCAATATTTCGAGGTGTTACAAACGGAATGACAAACTTATATATACCCTCTATCACTAGAGTGGAGGGTATAAAAATATTAATTGGATAATAATAGTTATGCTCCAATTATTATTTTTTATCTTGTTCATAATAATTATGAATCAATTTTTTTGAATAACTATTAAAAATGCCCAATTTTTTCGGATTTTTAAATTTTGATAATAGTTATTTTGGGTCCTTGGTAAAAATCATGAATTTAGGCACTTAAAAAAACGCATTTTTTTCTAATTTGTGGTAAAAAATAGGCGCTAATTTTAGAATACGCTGTTAGATAAGAGTTTTAACTTAGAAAAAATAGAAAAAAAAAAAATTTCTATTTTTGTATATTTTTTTTTACACTCCATCAAACTTTAATTATTTTTGGATTTTCTTCAAAAAAAAACTTGTTTTTCTGCGCAATAAAAAATATTTTTTTTGTAAATATATACAAAATTCTATATTTTAACTTCACTACAAATATATCAAAGTACTTTAAAACAAAATTTCGAACCATTTTATTAAAAAATGGATTTTTGAGAATTATTTTTGTGAAACAGCTAAAAAACATTTTCCTGTTAAGTAGTTTTTGCATAAAATTCTCTGAGTTTAGCGCCCTCTCGGGGTGGCAAAAGCATTCAGAAAAAATATTTTTGTTAATATTTATTTGAGATACCTTATTATCTTCTAAAAAATCTGTATTTAAACACAATTTGAGACAAAAATTTTTTTTGTGACTTTTGTCCATGGTTTGAAGCATAATGGAACGTGTCCAAACAAGCACAAGTTTTTGTCATATTGAGTAAAATACCAAAATTTTAGGACATTTTTGTTAATAAGTCAAAAAATATTAACTTCTTTGGCCCGTTGTTAGCACCACGAGATAGGTATTTTTAATACCTTTAATCTGATACCATACATGCCTATATTAATTTTGTTTAAATAGGCGTAAATCGTAAAAAACTGAAAAGGGTCAATTTCCCCCCATGCAAATCGACCCCCCCTAAAAATGAGTTTAGGTCGCTAAAAAAAATACGTGTCGAATTAATTTTCGTTCTCCAAATTTCATGAAGTTCGGAGGGTGCCACCAGGGAGACTTCCCTTGTTAGTTCATACACATTTGAGGACCCCATTGGGTTCGGACCCGATAGGTCCAGACCCCGATTGGACTAGACCTAGTTGGGTTCCTTAAAAATCGTCATAGTTTTTGATCCAAAGTTTTTGTCCGTTTCGCTCTATCTTGCTTAGTTTTTGAGATACGTGATTTTAGGGGACCACTGGGGTTTTGAGAATTAAAAAACTCGATAACTTCAAAAATATTACTCGGAGAGCTTTTGGTTTTTTTGTGGTCTTGTTCTACGTGTTGAGGGCTACAAAAATGCCCTTGGACTTTTTATCGTGTCGGCAATATTTACCGAGATATGAGCATTTTAAAATTTTCGGGAATGCTAACTTTTTTGGATCCAAAGTTAGGACCCATTAGGGTCCACACATGTGAAGAGGACCGGCGATACTATTAAGAGCTCGAGAACCAAAAATTGCTCTATCTGGCTTAGTTTCCGAGATAGCGCCATTTTAAGTTAAAAAAAACAATTTATTTTTGCTAATATTAACAAAAAGCTTGTAAAAATTTGGTCAACTCAATTTTAAATTTAGCAAAAAAAATAGTTAAAATTTTGTTTAAAATTGCTAATGCGCTAAATGAAGTTTACAAGATATTTTTGCTAACATGCTAATCTCAACTAAAAATTTGTTAAAAGTTAGCTTACTAGCGTCAGCAAAAAAATTATTAAATCTACTAATGTATTATTTTGAGTGTATCAGATTAAAGGCATTTAAAATACTGTTTTATATATTGTTTGTAACGACTCACCTTTCCAGGCCCTACCTACTGCGAAACCGTGCTACCTATAAGTCCGGCTAAGTTCATGGAAAATAGGGTGGAGATCTTGTTCCCTCCAGGTAGATCACAGTCAGTTACCATAAAAATAAAAATAGGTAGCTACACACCGAAACATTCGACAACCACCAAAACAAGCCTATGTCCCAAAAGAAGATATAAAAAAAATGAAACTGAAAGAGATAGGAAAAGAGTTGTACAGATAAGAGAGGAAGAGGGGAAAGGTGATTTTGACCCCCATGATCTAAATCCACTCTGTCCTTGCCATCTTGTAAAAAGATTGTAGATGGCCCAATGCCTTACCTAATTGATTACCTAAAATTTCGTGGAAATAGTTAAAGATTTAGCAATTCATTTTACAAATACAAAAATTTTATTTAAAATTTAAAACCAACAACGTAAAATCTATTTATATAACTAAACATTATAAATATTTTATTTTCCTTCAACTGAATTTAAAAAAAACTTATTCGTGTATTTGGAACAAAAAAAAACTAATAATATTCAACGTTGTTACCAGGGAACTGGTTGAAACACATGATATTGAAACAGTATAAAAATTTAAAATATTGAAACAAGGGAAAAAAATTGAAATTACGAAAAAAATGATTAAATATAAGTAATACTAAAGAATTAAAATTACGCGATTTTATGCATTTGTACCAATTTGCGTGTGATTCAAGAACATAATTATTCATAAACAAGTAAAAAAGTTAAATTCGGCCTTGCCGAATGTAGTGATACCCTCCACAATTTCAAAAAGATTATTGCAAACAACTTTATTTAAAAGGAAATTACTTTTGAAAAAAAAAAAAATTTAAAAAAAAATTCCGCGAAAAAAAATTTTGGTAAAAAAAAAATCCGCGATTTTTTTCTTTTTTTGTCAAAAAATATGTTCGTACTTGTTTAAATAACATTTGGTGTTCAATTATGTTCACATATGTCAACCAGAAGCCGAATTAAAGCATTTTGTATTTTTAGGTTATGTTGAATGTACTGAAATTTTTGAGGTATGCTTACATTTTCGTTCATAACTTTTGAACCGCTGAACCAATATCGCTCAAATGCAATACCAAACTTCTCGGGAGAACTTCCAATATATATGTTAAATTTCAGTCATCTCCGTGCAATATTTTGTCCGCGAGAGCATTTTCCACAGACAGACAGACAGACAGACGGACAGACGGACATCGCTAGAATGTCTTAAAATCGATCGGGCATCATGAATATATATACTTTATGGGGTCCTAGACCGATATTTCGATGAGTTACAAACGGAATGACAAACTTATGTATACCCTCTATCACTAAGTGGAGGGTATAAAGAAATGTATTAACGTTTTTTACCCGGAATATGTATTATGAAACAAACTGGTATTGGAAGTCTATACAACAATAGAAGGTTAAGATTTATTAAAATAGACAACATATGAAACGATTTTCTATTTAAAGAGATTGAACATTACGTTAAATTAAATTATAAAAATTAAATTAAATTAAATTAAATCAAAAAAAAAAAAAATAGGTCCAATTTCAGTTTGTTTCTAGTATTAAACTGATTAAATTTTATTCTCAAAATTTTCCTTTAAAAAATGTGAAACGTTACGAAAACGAAACATGCGATATTTGTGCAGAGTGAAACTTTGCCAAGATAATAAATAACATTAAACTTACCAATTCAATATTCTCGCTGACATAAGGCCTTTTGTCTTCTTGATGATATGAATTTGATAATCTGCTTTTGATTTAAATTTTCACTTGATTATATCTTGAAATTTTAGTGGAAGGGTGTATGTGTTTATGTTTGAGTGTATGCATGCATTTTAAGATCGTAAAAATGCAATTAAAAAAAATATTCCAAATTGTAAACGTTAAAATTATAAATGTAAACAAACTGACAAAATTAAATTTTTAAACAAATTAAAAGAAACACAATTTTTGACACTGCACACAGTGGTTCCAAGTCCAAATCTAGCTGGACAAAATTATTTTATCACCGTTTTATATGTTTTTGGGGTCGCTGAGTTCAAAAAACATGTTTAAATTTTTCTAAGTCGATTACACTAATCGACAACTTTTTATTTTTTTTCTAATTTCAGTAATTCATTAATGACAAAAATGGTTTATATGCAGAACAGAAATATGAAATGCAAAAACTTATTTTTTTAAAGTTTTGTAATCTCTAAAAAAAAAAAATTTTTTTGTCGAGAAGTGTAATTGAAAAAAACAAGTGAGAGTGTTAAATTCGGCTATGCCGAATCTTTTATACCCTCCAAAATGTAAAAAAAAAAATAAAAAACCAGTGAGAGTGTTACATTCGGCTGTGCCGAATCGTTTATACCCTCCAAAATGTAAAAAAAAACAATATAAAAAATCCAGGGGCGTTTTTTTGGGGGAGGTTGGTGGGAGACGTTAGGGAGCACCTTCTCTTGCGATTTCGAACTTCATCTGGGAGAAGAATACTGCATTTGTTTAGCAAAAGTACAAAAAACCCTGCAAAAAATGCGATTTTTATTAGGTTGGTTTAGTTCTCCAAGGGGGAACTTTTTTCCCCTTGGTCCGATTTTATCCATTTCCGAACTTAATCTGCTTAGGAATATAAGACAAATTCGTGCCAAACTTCGGAAGTCTAGCTCTTTTATTTTGGACTGTATCGTGTCCTCTACAGAAGGACAGACGGATAGACGGACGGACATTTTTGAATTTAGTCGAAGCGTGTAATTGGCCGCGGTTTAATAGGAAATATCACATTTAATGCTTTAATGCTTTTAATGCTAAGCAAGCATAATTATGTTACCTAAAAGTTATCAAAAACTTACAAAAATTCGATACTTTATTTAAGAAAAAAAATTTTAGGCGAAAATCTATTTTCATATAAACTGTGATTAATTTTAAACCTGCAAAAACCTGCAAGAAATGTCTGCATGACAACGTTCAGTAATAAATTACCTATAAGTTGTATGTAGTAATTCGACATGATATGCCTGGATTCGGTTTTGGCAAGCTGCGGAAGTTTCATAAGTCCTCAAAAATATTGTTATTATTGACCATACTTCAAAGTACAAAAAATGTAAGAAGAAGATCGATAATAAATTTCTTATTAATGTCCAGAATAAGTATAAATCTGTAGTTTTCTTGTACATAAACCGTTTTGAAACCATTGATGTAACATGGATAATATGATGTTATTAGTTGAACACTTATATATATATTATTTTCTTTTTAAATATTGGATACCAAAAATGTTATTTCATTCGCATATTTAACAAAGTTAAAGACCTAATTCCAAAAAATGGTTATTAGCTTGATCAGAACACACCCTTAGCTTGCCCCTAGCACTATTAATTCCCAATTTTAAGGACACTAATTTTTGGACTTTTGTCCAGCTAGATTTTGATTTGGAACCAATGTGCTGCACAAACAAAAAAAAAAAATTAACTTTGGAAAAAAAACCGATAATGACGTTTATATGATTTTTGCTTTGAAAGCACAAATTGAGGGAAAGAAAATCTTTCGTACTCCGAAAAGGATATATTGTCAAATAATTTGGTACTCAGTAACTTTCCCAAAATTGGAGTGTCAGTTACGATGACCAAACAGAATAAACGCAACTTTTCCCGCTTTCGCGAAGTCGAATTAGATAAAAGAAAACGGATCGTATTGATGAATGTAAGTATTCCGAGGGACAACCGTTGTAAAATGTTTCCTGGATCGAGTGAATATTCGTTGAATGCCTTAACCACTTTCCCAACGACCATCGATGGAAAATTCTGACACGAGGTACTGAATTTCAACACGTAGACCTAGGTCTTTGCAACCACTAACGTCCTGAACTTGGCCCTTCACTCATCTAATGTACCACAATCCTCACACAGTAAAAAATGTTGGGATAATTTTAATACCGAGCTGGTGTGTATATACATCAAAGACAAAAAATAATTAAATTTACTTCAATAAAGTACACTTTTAAATATTCATGGTGTAAAAACAATTCCCTATTTCGGAATCAACACTAAATTTAATTCCAAAGAAAACTGAATCTAATTCCAAAGTGGGTTTCAAGTCAAAAAAGTAAACCAAAACTTTTTGCTGTGCAATCGCTATTGAACGTTTCCAACTAACTGGGAATCTATGTAAAAAAAATTTCATTGAGATTTTCCTCCCCTTTATCCCAAAGCGTGAAAATCCATACCTTATTTCCAAACAGTCTCCTGTACCAGAAAAAGTTGATTTAATAACGATTAAACAATCTCCTCGAAAAATTGTAAACCAATTTTCCAAATTTCAAATTAAAATATTGTTTTTAAAATTTTCTGTTCTGGTCGCTTCCTCCCAAAAATTAACAATGAAAATTATATTTGAAATAATTTGAAATTTATTTCTCAGACGTCAAACATTTAAATTTTAAATTTTAAAAAATTTCAAAATTTGAAATGTTACAATAAAACAAAAAAACAAATGAAAAGGTCAGTTGGAAATTTATAGCAAACCTCAAGTAGATATGGACAATTGTCATTAACTTTTAACACTTATGGTATTCTGTTAATTTTGCAATAACTTTTTAATTTGTAAATAAGGTGGTACCTGTGCATAAAGATAAGTTAAGGGAATCTTAAAGAGTAATTGTGCAAAGGCACAGCGCAAAAGTTCTCATTAGCTCATGGTAAGGAATGTTTAAAGTTGAAAAATGTAAAAAAACCGCTTGATACACTCACGAAATTTTTCGTCCAATGTTTCATATTGTTGGGTGCGTTAAAGCTATTACTCCAAAACTAATATCGCTTAATCAGTAGACTTGGGCAATTATTTGCTGTAGGTTCAGTGGATGTGCCATCAATAAGAAAAAAGTTACATGGACTTAAATCTTTGATACCAATTTTTTTCAATTTTCAATTTTTCGAGGTTTTTGATTGTAGCTTTTGGTGCAAACTGTAATTTCAAAATTCAAATACACGTGGTAAAAGCCCTTGTAAATACGCAGAATCTGAGCTTGATGCGAGTGATGTGCTCGCAATGGTTACGAAGCTGCAGCTCTCCAAAGATGTGATGAAAAAACGTGAATTTTTAAAAAGTCTGTTTTTTGCGAGGCACACTCCCAGTTTTATTCCGAATGGTTCCGAATGCTTTGTGAACTTTATAATTTACTATTTCCCACTTGATTTACAAACGCACCCAAAAAATATTCAATTGAAAAAATTTTATGAGCTTTTTAAATTTTTTGCAAAATTTCGATATTTTAGTTTTGCATTATTTGACAGCCAAATGTGCATGGCTGAAAGTTGAACATGTAGAAGCAATGGTATATGCAAATATAATAAATCATGGAAAGCAACATTGATCAAAAGTTAATATTGGTGAATTCCGCGGCGTTTTTCTGTTTTTTCGTTTTTTGTAAGGCACATCCAGGCCGCTTATCGAAATTGGTCAGTGAAAAGCGCGTTTGGTAGTATTTTTAATGCTTTATCTTCAATCCATTCGCACCCAAAAACAATTGACGTTTTAGTGGTTTTTGGTGGTTTTAAATTTTTGATACTTTTAAATTTAATGGTTATATTAAATCTTACATTACTTAAAATAAAGTAGAAAAGAAATGTATATTGATAGATTTTGACATGTCTTATTCGAATAATATTTCAAAATTAGTCCATTGATTTTTGCAGTCGCGAAAATCGCGAAAAATCGCTAAAATTTTTTATAACCTTAATAAAATTAGTAATAACTAGGGTTCGGACTTTTATGCAGTTAAAATCGCGTTTTATGCGCATAAAATATTCACCAAAAAAAGAAAAATATGCGCTAAAAATTTAAAAAATATGCACTTAAAATTTTTTTAAAAACATTTATTAATGATAAAATAAAATAAAAATAAGAAGAAAAAACAAAAAAAGAACATAAAAGACGTAAAAATTTTGTCTTTTAAACAAAAATAAGGTACAATAAACACAAAAAATCAAGTTCAAATAACGTAAAACACAAAATTATAAAAGTAACAAAAAGAAAAAAAAATGTAAATTTTCAATACTATTGAGTAAAAAATGACTCAATTTTGTACCAGTAAACGATTTAATGGTATTGAGTAAGCTTTTAATAAAAATTTAATAAATGTATACCAAAAAATTTTAGTAAATTTTTAATTGACACAATTTACAGGTCTATTCACAGGAAAACATCATAAAAACGTTTGTGACTGAAAAGATATAATATTTTTAAGACTCAATCATAATTTCGTATTCTGTTAACATAGTCATAAAATAACAATTTGTTTTTTTAACATTCTATGTTAACTGACTTTTATTTCTGTAAAGTGCCTTTTTGACAACTTATGGAATTTACAATTTTGAAGCAAAATAAAAAATAAAACAAAAAACTATAAAAATTATATTTTCTTTAAATGTGAAACGCAAGCAAATTTGTTTATTGCAGAAAAAAGATGCCGTACAACAATGAACAAATTGATTATTATTTTGGATTAATGCGAGGAAATTTCTGATACGCTAATTTAAATATTTCATCCAAAATCTCCAGCATTTTTAATACTTTATTGGAAATTAACCCGTTAAATAGTTAAAATTTTACGGCAAGTTCAATCAAAACACCAAAAGACTGCTAGACAGCGATGGTCCATTCGTAAAAATGTACCTCCAATGCCATTTCCACATTCTTATGGTGGTTTTGTGTTTATGTGTCTTATCGATTATAGCCCTGACTAATGACAATGTAGCCTGTAAAATCGAAAGCAGATAGTTTCCATGAGGGACAAATGAGTCAAAAAAAGGTTCCAACGGACAAACATATTCTATAATATATTTTTTTTAATTTCGATTTCCTTTTTTTTAAATGTTTTTAAAAAATATAGTTGTTTTATTTTGTTTATTTTATTATTTGTTTTTTTATGACTTTTGCTTCAAACATATTTTATTTCTTTTCAAACTGATTTCTTTTTATTTCATTTTTGTTTTTTATTAATCAGTGACTGCTTAAGACGGTCTACCGACCAGGTCTTTATTTTGACATTATAAATTGAGACTTTTTGCTTCTGTGAATACGAAATTTGAGACTTTAGTCATAATTTATGAGTTATGACTACTTTTGAGTCATAATTTGTTCTGTGAATAGGCCTGTAAATCTTTACTTTTTTCATTATTTTTTTCGTTTTTTTTAATTAAGTTTTGAATTTTGTCAAATAAAAATTTATTCAAAATTTATCATTTTTTTTTTAAAGATTAAAAAAGTTTTACATTTTTTTTCAAAAAAAAAAATGTTTTTTTATTAAGGGTTTGGGATTGAAGAAGAAAACATTGTATTTCTAAAGATTATTTTAAATGTGGATTTATTCCATTTTTGTAAGACTGTTTTTTCTATATGTTTTTTCATCAACAGACTTAACTCTGATTGGAATAGAACCCACGTTCTTCAAATTTTCCATCAGTTTGCAAAGCAAGTGCTCTACCATATGGGCTATCGCTCTGCTTGACAAACTAATCTTTTACTAAATACATTTTTGTCTTAAAGATATAGAAAAATTTCGTAAAGATGATTTCAAACAAAAACATTAAATTAAATGAGAATTCAAAACAACTAACAATAAGAGAAAAAAATAAGATAAAAAAAAATTTTATATTTTTATTAAATTAATTGCTCAAATTTTTGATAAACTTTTGTGGAAATTTTTAATTGCGTCAATTAAAATAGTATTAATTTTTTTTGAAATTTAAACAATTGAATACTCAACACTTTTCCCATATTTTTTTCTGTGCACTTTAAGGCATACATTATAAAATAAAAAATATATACAGCAATGTAAAAATATCATAAAGTAAAATAAAAAAAAAAACACTTTTTTTCAAAATATGCGACAAAAATATGTAATATCAGCAATATATGCAAAAATATGCATTAAAAGCAAAATATGCAAAAATATGCACTAACAAATCGATGCCATTTTACTGCAAATTTCTTAATTCGTAAAGATATTTAGTTTTTGTTGATCTCAGTCTGACGACAACAAATATGCATTTGCATAAAAGTCCGAACCCTAGTAATAACGTTTAAATATTTCGTAATAACCTTAATATTGTCATTATTAATCATACTTTGAATAGTTTTAATATTCAGTGAAGGACAACACTGTAAAATCAGACTTTAAATATTAAAAAAAAAAATAAATCAAAAATTATTAAATTCTTTTTTTTTCAAAAATGTTCCCTTTAAACCAGTGCTGTTTCTTACCTATTAGAGATAGAGTAATAGCCCAGGCAGAAAAATACAAACGGGAGAGCGCTGGCAAAGTACCTTTTATGGACGCTTGTGTGTTGGGAAAGCACCACAGTTTAGTACTCGCCCAGCGTCCAAAATGATAACCACGGTAAACGGTATGCCGTTGCTATTTTAAATCGCTTTGAAAGCGCTTTAAAAACAAAAAATATGGTACTATTATAGCACTTTTAGAACAAAAAAATGGGACGTATCTAAATTGTATACATAAGTCCATAAGACACAACTTTTTTTTGTGTTTATTTGAATAAAGAAATTTATTAAATTAGTATAAAAAATTTATTGGCTCATTTATTAGGATAAAAAAAATTTTGAACAAACTTTGAACAATTTTCTAAGTCCCAGAAAAAAAATGTTTGCAGTTTTCTTTGCGTTTTGGAATACAAAATCTATTAAAATGTTTTTAGGAAAAAATTTGGAAAAGTCCCGACAAAAAACTGGTGTATTGAACCGAAACGGGTATGTATCCGGAGTTTAAGGGTGATGCATCCGGAGTTTAAGACACTTCCTCACGAAAGAAACAGGCGTTTTTATATAAAAGGTGTCAAGATTGTAATAGTAGGTCATTGTGTATAAGTGACATATCACGAGAGCTATCAAGGACTGGGCACTTATCCTGCAAGGAAATAAAAAATATTTCAATTGTTATGAAAATTAATAAATTTTAATAAAAAAATTATACTTTGAACACATTTAAATAGAAAAACATTGGCAAAGCGCTTGGAAAGCACTTTTTCGAATTCACACTACCTTTTACACAAAAAATATAGTGCTTTGCCGAGACTTTTTCTTTGGAACGGTTGGCAGTTTCTGCCTGGGAGTGTTAACTAAGAATTTGTTGAGATTTTTTTAATACATTTGGTAATATTTTTCTAAAAAAAAATTAAACCGTTGGGAACATTTTTATTTCCAAAATATTGGAAATTGTGCTGAAAAAAATTGGTTTAATGCAAATATCTCGATATTTAGCAAAGATTTTATGCATGTTTGAATGTGTATTTTAGCTCTAGGTAAGCATAATACAAAATGGTATGCTTGGTAAACTTCGGATAAAAAATGTAATTTTGACAATTTTTTTTTTAAATGTTAACTTTAAACCGCCATAGTTTTGGTTGCGATCGCTCAAATTAATGCACGCGAACGGATTTGAATTACTTAATTATACACTCAAAAAAAAAAACTGTAAAGTTGGCAAAAAATTTAGTTAAATTTAACTAAAAAAACACCTGATTTTGAACCTACTAAATTTCTAGTTAATTTAACAAAAAATATTTAGTTAACTTTTCGTAGAATGAATGTAGCAAAAAAATAGTAATTTTAACTAAAAATTCAGCTGAAAATTTCGTAACATTTTTTATTAGGTGAATTCAGCTAACCTTTTTTTTAAATAAAAAAAAAAAAATATTTTTCACAGCGTTAAGTTCAGCTTAAGTAGGACTAATGAGATTTGCATAGGAGGCTACACAAGAAATGTTTAAAATTTTCGACTTGACAAAAATGTTACAAAAAATCAGCAAATTAATTAGTAAAAATTCGTAAACTCAGTTTTAAAGTCAACAAAAAAAATTAATTCCAAATTTGTACAAAACTAGTATTTTCGTAAATCGAACTTAACTAAAAAAAGTACTACCTCCGTCCCAAAATAATCTTAACATTTCTATATTTTGGCTGGGATTATGGAGGATTTTTTGAAAAAGCTTTGGTTTTTTTGTTAATACATATCGGGACATATCAATAATTTAAAAATTCTTTATAGCTTTGCAATTTTTCAATTCACGTGCAAAATAGATGCAATAAACTGCATCCAGATAAATGAGACAACTGGTTTTCGACGTTACAAACAGGCATGGTGTCCACTTTGGTCGAAAAGATGAAAATTATTACAAAATGCGGCGTATGAAAAAAGAAATTTTACGCTAGAGGCCCTTTTAACGGTTTTTAATAAATGCATTATGGATGCAATAGGGACATCTTGCAAATATTTTTAATTAATTTTGTTACAGTTTTAGTACACGAGATTAGTATAAGATAGTTTTTTTAACTTTATCTTGTATTATTTCAACTAAAACACTGCGTAATAAAATGTTAAGTTTATTTTGGGACAAAAAAATCTATAGAAATGTTAAAAATATTTCGGGACGGAGGTAGTAGTTAAAACGCTGATTTTAACTAAAAATTTGCTAAAAAGCCAGTAAACTCGAGTTAACAAAAAAAAGTTTGTTAACTTTACAGTTTTATTTTTTTGAGTGTAATGTTATTAACATACAAAGACTTATCAATGTGCCACGAAAAAAAATCGCAATTTTTTTTTTCTTAAATATTAAAAGTTAATGACAATTGCTCATATGTTTTTAAAGCCGAAGACCTCACATGTTGGACTTTATATTTTATAACTGAAGTTTTTTATTTATTTCGGTTTGAGCCCATATTAATTATTTCTGAGAAATAATTATTTTTGTTGTACAATGAGAAAATCTGAAAAAATTAATTGACAACACATGCTAAGTTGAGATGTCGACAGCTTTCGGAAGAAGCCACCCTTCCTTCGTCAGCACTCTTCGATTGCCACTGCAGGTGTGTAAGATTTAAATCAACTATTTAAACGTACATTAAGGTGAAAAATATGGCGGGAATTATATCACATTTCATTACCAATATGTTACGTTTAACACGAACTTAATCAATCTATTTATAACTTGTTCTAACAGAGTTGTAATTTCTTACACTGTAGTAGATTTTCTCAAAGTTGCAACCCTTAGTAGGAGTTTCATTGTACAACAAAAATAATTATTTCTCAGAAATAATTAATATGGACTCAAACCGAAATAAATAAAAAACTTCAGGTATTTAAAATACCTATCTCGTGATGCCAATAACGTGCCAAAAAAGTAATACCGGCCAAAAAATTAATGCCGTAAAATTTTTGTATTTTACTCAATATGACGAAAAGTTGTTCATATTTGGATACGTTCTTTGCACACAAAGATAGGTTTTCGAAAGACCCTTCATTTGGTATGTAACATATTTGTATAATATAGGAGATAAACCCAAAAACTGAAAAATTACCGTTTCTACAACCGTCATTTTCACCACCTAAATATGAATTTGGGTGGCTAAAAAAAATACAGATTCTGAGACATTTTTTCTATAGAAGAATTCTCAGATTCTGAGACATTTTTTCTATAGAAAAATTCTCAGATTCTAAAACATTTTTTCTATAGTAAAATTCTCAGATTCTAAGTCATTTTTTCTATAGAAAAATTCTCAGATTCTGCGACATTTTTTCTATAAAAAAATTCTCAGATCCTGAGACATTTTTTCTATAGAAAAATTCTCAGATTCTGAGACATTTTTTCTAAAGAAAAATTCTCAGATTCTGAGACATTTTTTCTATAGAAAAATTTTCAGATTCTAAGACATTTTTTCTATGGAAAAATTCTCAGATTCTGAGACAAATTTCCATGGAAAAATTCTCAGATTCTAAAGCATTTTTCCGATAGAAAAATTCTCAGATTCTTAGATATTTTTTCTGTAGAAAAATTCTCAGATTCCGAAACATTTTTTTTGTAAAAAAATTCTCAGATTCTGAGACATTTTTTCTATAGAAAGATTCTCAGATTCTGAGACATTTTTTCTATAGAAAACTTCTGAGACATTTTTCTATAAAAAAATTTCTCAGATTCTGAGACATTTTTTCTATAGACAAATTCTCAGATTCTGAGAAATTTTTCTAAAGAAAAATTTTAGACTGGCATTTTTTCAATAGAAAAATTTTCTGATTCTGAATTTTGTTTTCTATAGAAAAATTTCTGAGACAGTTATCTATAAGAAAAGTCTCTAAAACAGTTCTAAAACACTTTCTCCATATAAAAATTATCAGGTACTAAATCAGTGTAGTAAGACCTTTAAATAACTTTTATAAAATCTTTTAAAACGTAAAAAAATAAACAACAATCAAGGAAAAAATTTACACATAAAATACTATATTGGTCACCTTGACAAAGTTTGGGACCATTTTTGTAGTTTTAATCACATATTTAAATTTTAGGCTATGCTCCGGTTTTTCCAAAACCCCGTTTTTTCTTGATAAGACCATTTAATCCTAGTGTACCAAATTATAGAAATCAGCGACCAATATTCTATTCTTGCCCACTCGATATATGAACGAATCACTGAGCAACGTGAAAAATACTTTATTATTTTTTTATATTTTTTTAAACGCGATTATCTCAAAAACAAAACGAATAAAATAATTTCGATGACGGATTTTGATTCAAGAGTTCTATAAAATATTGTTTTATACCCTCCACTCTAGTGACAGAGGAAATATATAAGTTTGTCATTCCGTTTGTAACACCTCGAAATATTGGTCTAGGACCCCATAAAGTATATCGTTGAGCTATATTCAATTTGAGCTATCTGCTATGTTAAAAACCTGCAGATAGCTCAAATTGAATACAGTTCAACTATATATAATCACCTGAGGAGAACAAACTGGGTAAAATATGGATGAAATACATAGATGAAGAATAGGGTGGCTCGTTTTTGGGCTTTTCTCTCTGATCAAATTCTAATACCCGCCAAAAGTGTCGGTCCCCTAAGGGTAACTCACATGCAAAATGTCACTCCGATCGGAGTTTATCTTCTGTCTCCACTTTGAGCCTGAAAATTGGGGTTTTCGCAAAAAAGGACTTTTTGAAAAAAAAAATAAAAAAAAAAAAAATAAGTTTTTTTATTAAAATAATTAAAAAATTATTTATGTATAATATTTGATTGTAAATACTTAAATATAAAATTTAAAGATTTTACGGTATCATTAACCTGTTCAAACTTGATACCAAAAAAATGGCATGATTTTGGGGGCGTTCTCAAAACACCTTTTTTCAAAATTTTAAAATTTTATTAAAAAAAAATTTAAATATCCCATTTTTTCTTTCTAAATTCATTAGAAACACCTTGGAGAAGAAAAATGTGAAATATGGCGGATATCCGTGGAGCCACTTTTCGGGAATCGCGGGGGGAAGTTAGCGGATTTCAAGGAAATGTTGGTTTTATCAATAATTTGTATTAATAAAATCTTATAAATTTAATTTTTGTGCAAATTAACGGTTTTTTGGTATCGTGGCATTCTATTATATAACTTTAAGTCTGTCATGAAATCTTACAGATCTAGGACGTCTTAAACCCACATTGGCTGGGGGTCAAAAATGACCCCCGCGGAAAATTTGAAGTTTGGAGCTTAAATTTTGTGCTATAAACAAGTATAAAACGGCTTTTATGTTTTTGACCCCAGCTATTATTTCGTATTAATATATTATCTTTAAAAAAATCGTTAACCCATCTTGGTAGGGGGTCCAAAATGACCCATTCAATAAAAAGTATATATTTTTTCATATAAAATTAATTTGTGGCAATCTGTTAGACAACTTTAAATCAGCCCTTAAATCTCTCATATTTAAGATATATTTAACCCAAATTGGCCAGGGGTCAAAAATGACCCCGACAAAAACTTTCAGGCATAGTGCTTGAATTTTTTTATATCAACAAAATATACATTTTTTATTGAATGGGTCATTTTTGACCTCCTACCAAGAAGGGTTAACGATTTTTTTAAAGATAATATAATAATACGAAATAATAGTTGGGGTAAAAAACACAAAAGCCGTTTTATACTTGTTTATAGCACAATATTTAAGCTCTAAACTTCAAATTTTCCGTGGGGGTCATATTTGAATCCCAGCCAATGCACATTGGGGCAGCTATATGGGGGCCCTTGGCAAAAAGTCAAAAACTGAAACCGCGAATTTTTAAAAACGGGTAGCACCAATGGAAAGACAACAAAACTCTGCATATAACCTCATACTTATTTTTTATTTTTAGCTTAGGGCCTTCCTATAGGAAGGGTTCAAAGTCAAGCAAATATATGTTAAATTAATAAATTAAAATAATTTTAATTTGAAGGCAATGTTTGGTGCACTTAAAGATACATAAAACGTCCACAATCCGAAATTTTTTGAATGCCTCATGATTAAGAATTATGTTAAGAACATTTTTGGACCACTAAAGCTATTAACACATGCAAACAAGTTATACTTTTAGGGGATTTTCAAATAGGCTATTAAGAAAATAAAAATTAATAAAATTCATAATTTCAAAGGAATTGATACTACTCATATGTGGAATATAGAAAGACATGTATACAACAAGATTCCAAGTAAAACGGTTGCCTTAATTTGCCTTTAGGCCATGTTATCGCGGTTTTAAAAACCCTCTAAAATCGAAAAAAAATAATATATTAAAGTGTTTTATAGAATTTAATTTGAAATCTTACAAATTTCGATATTCAAGAAAATAAGCAACAAAGGAGGATTAAGCGATTTTATATAAGGGGTTCCGCACTAAAATTCCAACTCACAAATTTTATTCGAATATATGAGTGGTTCCACACTAAATGTCCAACTTGAAAATTTTATTCATATTTATTCCGACCTTACTCTTTCGATTATCAATTCTGAAGTTACTATTTCGATATTCTTAAAAAATAAATACTATTTGGCGATTTTATATGCGGGGTTTCACACTCAATTTTAAATCAACAAATTTTATTCATATCAATTTCGAAGTCACTGTTTTGATAACCCGGCTAAAAATAAATGTGTATGTTCATATATGCTTATGTATCGATCTTTATATGATCATATATGACATATATGGAAACATATATGTAACCATATATGCAAGAAATGATCCCATATATGTGGTCGTATATAAAATATGTGCCATATATGATATCATATATGGAACCATATATGTTATCATAAAATGTTAAATCATAGTACATGTGTATGCAAATTTGAACCAGAATTACAAAATAAAAGTTTTTTACGAAAAAAATTTTGGAAAAGGTAAGTTTTCATTAACATGTACTTAGAATTTTAAAATCATATGTGTTAATTTTTTCCAGTTCATCGTCATAACAAGTATAAGCGTGGACTTTTTTATCCAAAACAAGATCATATTTAAAATGAGTAAATGTATGTCGCAAATACAATATTATTGAGTACTTTGATATTGAATAAAATTAAACTACGCAGCTTCGTTAATCTCGTGCAACTATGTGGAGAGGGCATATGCACCACCATTATGTTTTCACTACGATTGAAATACTGCAAACTATTTTGGAATCCCTTAATGTCGCCATAGCAAATTGTAAATGAAAATACCGTATAAGCAGTTTTGAGGCCGAGTTACGTTAATCTTTCTCAACTAGGAGAAGAGGACATTTGCACCACCAGAACGGAGAGGGCATATGCACCACCCTAACGTTATCACTACGGTTCCAACACTACAAACTATTTTGAAAACGCTTACTTTCGCCATAGCAAATCGAAATGAAATTACCTTCTTTTCAGTCAGATCAGTTTTAAGGTTGATTAACGATTTGGGATGGACAACGTTTTTACTTACAATTACAAGAAATCTGTCAATAAGCGAAAGTGACAACCTGGCACATTCTCGCCATGATGTAAATTTACATAAAAAAAAATTTGGAAAAGGTAAGCTTTCATTAATATGCATTTGAATTTTAAAATCATGTTTTAATTTTTTCCAGTTCATCGTCATAACAAGTATAAGTGTGGACATTTTATTCCAAAACAAGATCATGTTCAAAATAAGTAAATGTAAATATGTCGCAAATACAATATTGTTAAGTAATTTGATGTTGAAGAAAATTAAACTACACACGTTAATCTCGTGAAACTTGGTGGAGAGGTCATATGCACCACCATAATGTTATCACTACGATTGCAATACTCCAAACTATTTTAAAAACCATTAATGACGACATAGTAAATTAGATAGATCGTGTAAGCAGTTTTTAGGCCGAGTTATGTTAAGCTCACTCAACTTGGAGAAGAGGACATATGCACCACCAGAATGTTATCACTACGATTCCAACACTATAAATTATTTTGAAATCCCATACTGTCGCAATAGTAAATTGGAAATGGAAAGAACGTATAAGTTTGGAGGCCGAGTTTCTATTTAAAGAAAATTCAACCATGAGGAGCTACGTTAAGCTCGCTCAAGAAGGAGGAGAGGGCATATGCACCACCATAACGTTATCACTACGGTTCCAACACTACAAACTATTTTAAAATCGCTTACTGTCGCCATAGAAAATCGAAATGAAAAAACGTATGATCAGTTTTAAGGTTGAGGAACGATTTCGGAAGAACAACGTTTTTACTAACAATCACAAGAAAGCTGTCAATTAGCGAAAGTGACAACCTGGCACATTGTTGCCCTGATGTAAGTAAAAATAGTTTCTTATCCCTATCCTTCAAATATCGTTAAACACATAACCCAGAAAGATAAAATACATACTTCTAAATATATTGCTTTTAATCGAAGTCTTAAGTAATTATGTGCCTACTAAAAATTTTGAGTAAAAAACATGCTACTACTAAATAGCAAGTTCTTTTTTTCTGGAATAAAAAAGGAATATGGAATAATTTTTAATATTTTATCAGATGGAGTTCTGATCTAGCAGTATTAAGACAATCTTTTAAGGTACATGGTTGTTTCGTTAAATGATATTCGTGTTATCATTAACCCATTAGCACCAAATGCAGTTGTTGGTAATAATTCAATACAATAATAATTCTAGAAATATCTTATATACATACTAATATTATTTTATATCTATTTTTTTTAGATTTTGACTTTTTTAACAAAAACGCTAAGTCTGAAGATAATCAAAATTAACACTAAAACAAGAAAACACAAAGGAAATCATCGTTCCTGTAATAAGCCCTTTGTTCCCATCTTTCGTAATTGATATCAATCGAAAGACTTGATATATTAGATCTTTTATGTTCAATTTATTTTTTTGAATATCAAAATGTATTCTCGTATCTATAAGTTTAATTATATATTTTTATATGGTTACCAAAAATGCAAACGATAGTAACTAAATAATCAAAATCATCAAACTAAAGGTGTCCATTAAAATATATGAAAAACACCAGTAATGAATAATAAAATATTTTTTATTTTTAATTATACTTACGTACATCGTTTGCAATTCTGGTGAATATATACATAATAATCTATTACATATAGTTTAAGATGAAAAAATAAATAAAAAATATTAAAAATAATGTAAAACAAATTAAAAACAACATCATATATGATCCAATATATGATTCAATATATGATCCAATATATGATTCAATATATGATCTAATATATGATCACATATATTGGATCATATATGATCGTGTCTTATATAAGCGCCAATTTTGGAATATGTTCATATATGAGACCATATTTGATACTATATATGATACTGTATATGGTCTCATATATGATATCATATATGATGATATACAACATTTTTAGCCGGGAATCTTAAAAAATAATAAGTTAGAGGGATTTATATATGAGTGGTTTCACACTAAATTTTCAACTCACGTATTTTAATCGTATCCATTTTGAATTTATTTTTTTATTTTCTTGGAGGAGAAATATTGCCATCCTTTTTGCTTTTTCGTTAACATCCTTTTCGCTTTTGTAAAAAGTTTTTTTTTCTAAATTGTTCATCTACGAAGATTTAGCTTTACATATATAGCACAATTTAGTTGACCTGTTTTTTATAATAGTTTCAATGTTTATGCAACAAATAATTTTGTAACTTCAAAAAAATTTTAAATTTGGTTAATTTAATATTTTCTTTTAGCTAGTGTTTAAATTTGTTGAAGTTTTTATGGATTTCTGTTTTTTGATTTTATTCTTTGTTAAATATAAATTTGCATTATTTTCGCAAAATCGAAAAAAATGGTTTTATACACACTTTTTACTCGCTTTTTTACATTTGATTATTTTTACTTGATTTGTTTCCAAAAAAATTCGCACAATTTTTTTGCATGTTTTTTTTGCAAAATGCTAAAAAATATGATATTATTAAATATTTCTTATTCACATTTGTTGAAAAAAATAGTTTTTATTGTTTCTGAATTGTATTTTTTGATATTTTTTTTGCATTTTTTTTTGCAAACTCTTACAGAAACCAGAAAGTATATGCATTTTATTATTCCAACTGAGTTTGTTTTTTTTTTAACGTAATTAAAGATTTTACAAACAAAAAAATACATTAAATGAACATAATATTGCAAAAATTTCAGAATTTTGCAAGGTAACCATGAAATTTTATAATGCAAATATGATCTACAGATTGTCCCCTTTACAACGGTACCACACACTCTTATTAAAAATAAGCGGTTTATTTAATGCCAAGAATCGTATATGTTTGCCCCAATGTGCAATGTGGGTTTAAGACGTCCTAGATCTGTAAGATTTCATGACAGGCTTTAAGTTATATAATAGAATGCCACGACACCAAAAAAAACGTTTATTTGCATAAAAAAGAAATTTATAAGATTTTATTAATCCAAATTATTGATAAAACCAACATTTCCGCTAACTTCTGTAATGTACAAATCGAAGATTTAATATAGATGTGTGGTTTTATGAAAATTCAACAGAAAAATCAATAATTTCACATCAGGAATGTAGTTTGGAGGAGGACTGCGGGAGCCTTTGTTTTGCTAGCAAGCAGTCGGTTGGGGGGTTCGTGTCCTTTCCGCTTTACATCCATTTTCCCATTACAATTAATATTATTATAGACTCCCTTTTTTGTAAATTTACATTAAAACAGCTAAATGGTCTGGTATAACTAGATGGTCAAACAAACAAAGAAAAACCCCTACAAAATCTAGTCATATTTGAATTTTACTTTACTAAAACGTTTAATAGCCGATCATGCCTAATGAAATCTCCGAGTTGGTATCAGGAGATAATGCCTCAAAACCCTCACCTTCCATTATTTTAGCGGCAACATATAATGTGCTAAAACCCCAATTTGTATAAACCCTACTTACACTCAAAAAATTATGTTAGTAAAATCAACTGAAAATGTCAGTTAAAATAACTACTTTGTAAGTTGTTTTGGGGTCAACTACTTTTTCAGTTAAATCAACTAACAATGTTAGTTATTTTAACTGACAAAAAACAACTGACTTATGTAGTAAAAATTACTTACATTTGTAGTCAAAACAACTAAAATGTAGTAAAAATAAAATAATCAATATATAATATTTTTTTAAAAACATTTTTCAAAAAAAAAAAAAAATTGAAGACCAAATTTTTTCCAATTTTTTTTTTAAGTTGTGCAAAATAAAAAAAAAACGAAATTTTTTTTTTGGAAAAAAACGTTGAAAATTTTTCAGAGATAAAAAAATAAAATTAACTACTTTAAATAACTGTTACTACATCACAGTACTTTTTTGTTAGTTGTTCAAAAAAACGACTTAAAATAACTAACAGAAATAGTTGTTTGATATTTTTCATACAAAAACAACTGACTTTGTAGTTGAAAACAACTAACTACTGTAAAACATACAAATAACTAACATGTAGTAACTTACATAATTTTCTGAGTGTACACTTCATCACATTGTTATGCAAGAAAACCACACAATTTTACTTTAGCAATCCATATTGTATAAATACATTTTATTCAACCCATGAAACTTAAACATATTTAATAAAAAAAATGTCTTATGAAAATCTAATTGTTTTCGTGTGAAAAACTTTCTAACATTATACGTTTGTTGTTATTTTACATCGCAAATAACCTAATTTTAATTTTAAGTATAACAAGAAAAAGAATATTTATAAAAATGCAATAGTTATTCAATTCATTTTTAACATTATCGCGTAAAAATTGTAAAAAAAATATTTAAGTTTATTTGCAAGAATTGGAAAATTTGACCGATTTTACAAATTAATTTCACTATAAAACCAATTCAATTGTAGTTTTCATAATAATAACCAAATAATTTTGATTAAATTAACCTAACATTACTTTTTAAATTTAATAGAATTTTTAAGTAAACTGACCCATTGTGCAAAAATAATCAGATGGTAAAATTGATGACGTAGACACAAAAACTAAAGTTCATTGAACCCTGTTAACCATTTAACAGAGTATTACAAATTCTGTTAATGCTTTTAAGAGCACTGTTAAACAAATGAGATCGATAAAGAGATCGTTAATAGGTTACATTCAACCAAACAAACATACTGCTTGTCTCCAAAATGAAATAAAAACAAGTGAGAGTGTTAAATTCGGCTGTGCCGAATCTTGTATACCCTCCAACGTTTAAAAATAAAAAAAATAAAAAAAAATTGCAGGGGCGTTTTTTTTTTTTGGGGGGGGGGGGCTTATCGGGGCCCCTTGGGGACACCTTCTCTCTGGTAAAAAAAGGTTTTTAAAGCATAAAAATGTTTCATTTGTTTAACAAAAATACAAAAAACCTATAAAAAGTAACCTTTTTTCATTGGTTGGTTTACTTCGTCAAGGGGAACTTTTTCCCCTCTGGTCCGATTTTGCCCATCTCCGAACTTAACCAGCCTATGAATATAAGACATATATGTGCCAAATGTCAGGAGTCTAGGAATTTTATTTTGGCCTGTATCGTGTCTTCCACAGACGGACGGACGGACAGACGGACAGACGGACAGACGGACGGACGGACGGACGGACGGACGGACGGACAGACGGACATCGCTAGAATGTCTTAGAATCGATCACTGATCAATAATATATATACTTTATAGGGTCCTAGACCGATATTTCGATGCGTTACACACGGAATGACAAAGTGAGTATACCCCCATACTGTGGTTGGAGGGTATAAAAATATATTTATGTATGAAACATTGTTCAATAGCAAAACATTAAACTCTCATTTCAAATGTAAATTTAGTTGTTGTGTCTTTTTAAATGCAAGAATATAAAAAACAATATAAACGATGCACACTTACCAACATGTATCGCGATCTTGAAGAAGGCCCTCTCGTTTGAACTCGATGCAGGTTGTTACATATTTTGCTGTGAAATAATAAGTTAGTTAAATTCTTGCATGATCTTACTTTTGTTGGCCAGATTCATTTTTACGTTAACTGATTTGTATTTTTAGCTTAAAACTAAAATTATTTAAATTTTTAGATTTTTTTTTTTTTTTCTGTGCTATTAATTTTAGTTCATTTAGGCTTAAGTAGGTTTTTTGAAAGAAAAAAAAAAACAGATAACTAACTTCTGATTTTACATAATTTTAATGTTAACTAATTTTAGGTTTTAAATTCCCAAGAATATTAATATTTAATTTTTTTAATTTAATTTAAGATACAAGTTTTTTAGGGTTTCCACATAATAGGAAATAAAAATTTAACAATCATTACTGATATTCTTTTTTTTACATTATAATAAACTTGAACTTAATATTCTTGGGTTATATTTAAAATGCTATATAACTATATAATTTTTATAACTTTAACATCCGGTTTTTCTAATTTTAATTTCCGATTTTTCTAATTTGAACATCCGGTTAATTTAATTTTTCATGTCTGAAAATTTTGACAAATTAAATTTTTACGATTTTGAAAATATTTTACATTTAATGGCTTACAATGAAAATTTTTAACAAAATTTTATTTTGGGGCCCGTTAAGGGCAAATAGATTTTAAATCACTTATTCACTACTTTAGCAATCGGTTTTTATATTTACTTTATTAACGAAACGGTGTTTAACTGATTTTGCGAACCGTAAAAATTGCAGATAGTAGGTGTGTTCCAGAACTTTCCGGGTAAAGTTCGGTAAAATGAGAGAAAATCAAAAAACCTCTCACGATACCACAAAAATGTACAAAAGTACGGGAACGCTAAAAACCACATTTCAAGCCCAAAATAATAGAAAATGTAAACAAACCAATAATGCTAAAATATTTTCGTAAGAAAAATTACTTTAAACAAGAAAACAAATTGTAAAAGTTTATTTTAATAACAAATTATCTTTTTTTGTATTGAAATAACACATTTCCTTGGTTTAGTTCTTTATTTTATTTAAATTTCCAATTTAGCTTCACAAAAAAAATCAGCTGTTTTTTCAACATCTGACTGTTACCAATTTACCCGAAAAAAAAGTGCGGGTAAGTTCGGTAAAATGAGAAAGTAATTTATTCTCTCAAAAACTCTCTCATTTACCCAATTTTTGCGTACGGGAACGCTTTTCCGGCTGGTTTGGGTACCCGCGGGCACCCGCGGTAACGTTCTGGAACACACCTAGTGTTTTACCACTGGTTAATTTTGTTTTTGAATAGATGTTTTGTTTTAATTAATTTTGATTTTGTTTTTGCACTATTTGTGATGACGACTTTTCTGGCTGGCAAAGTAAGATTTTGATACTGATGGTGAATTTAACAATATTTCTCATTTAATTTTGGCTTTTGAGTATTTCAATCAATTGTTTTTTTATTTTCTCCTGCCTTTTCGACTTGGAGATGTTCCTCATAAACCAACTTATAAAAAATAGGGTTCGCAGGGTTCCCTTGAATTCAAATTTTGGAGTCCCGAGATTGTCGGGGCGATTTCAGATTGACCTAATTGAAAGTTGATATTCATATAAGGATGCTTTTCACAATAAAAAATTTCCAAAAGATTACCTTGAAATCCTGTTCTAAGCGTGGACTCGCAAAAACGTACGACCACAACAAAAATTTGTAGCTTTCGTTGGATACTTATGCAACCTTTTAAGGTTAGTTTGGCTTTTCGCAACCCTGGAGATGTATTGTTGAAAAAAAATATGCGGTTTCTGGGATGCGATTTTGAACGGCGTGAAGCACCCTTACCTTATCCCGTAGGATAACAAGATTTCTCAAATGTTTCCTCACAGGGGTTTGCTTATCCGTCAATACTTTTCCTTTTCAAATGTATGAAACTTCCTTCGATCGAAATGGCTTCCATTGACTGGTGGTCGTTTACTAAAGATTTTTTTTTTCTTTTAAAATTCACTTTAGTTATAAATTTCCTGCTGGTGAGAAATTAACTGGAATTTTGACCCGATTTCTTTAATTCAATTGAAATTAAAATTTAGGATGGCTTAGTTAAAAGCAGATTAACTTTAGTAATCAAAAAAAAGACTTTAAAATAATTTTTACGAAGCTTACGATGTGTTCAGTTGGCTGGTTCGATAGGAACCAGCCACGTTGTAAAAAGTTGAAAGCAAAAATAGTCAAAGGCAAAATGCATGAAAATATTCGAAATTTCGAAAACCAAAATCAACTGAACAATAATTTAATTGCCAATTAAATTCCCATTTTGTAGGGTTTCCGAACAACAGTATTTTAGAAAGATAGATTTTAGTATATCCCCAGAGAATCCAAAACACTATTTCAAAACTTTGGAATAAAAAAACACTTTAATATAACGATTTGATAAATAATTTGATGGATATTTTAAAAAAAAATAGTTCACAAAGTAAGTCTTCATATGCAAAATATAATTTAAACATCCCCAGATACAATTCCCACTTTTAGCCAAGATCAGAACCAATTCACCTAACTCTTTGTGTTGCTCTGCCAGAAATCTATCTGAGCGTATGTAAAACGAAATAGCAAGACAAATGAAATCAAAATAAAACAAAACAAGTAAGAAAATTATAGTCGGTCAAGACCGACCATATAATACCCTACACCAAGGTTTCCCGGAAAATGGGTCCCATGGATCGATTAGATCTATATGTTGTAAAACCTTTAATAAGTGAAGAAAACACTCACAAATCAAATTTGAGTGAAATAGGCTTCTATTTGTTGACAATAAACCGCTTTAACTGAATATCGGGCGAAATTTTCACAAGGGGCCTGAGTCCAAAACTGGTCCGATGATTATCAGGTTTGATAAGGTTATTTAAGTACGCGTTTAACATACACAAACAAAATTTTAATTAAATATTTTCTATTTTCATGAAATTTGAGACATTTATGTGAAAATCGGGAAGGTGGTTTGTATGGGGGCTACAAGAAGAACTGGTCCGATTTCTTTGAAATTCGGAATGATGATATGTGAAGACAAAACATGTTTACCATCCAAATTTCAAAGTGATACCTTCTATAATACGGTTATTAGAGTCATTTGAGCCAAAACTAAAGAGGACCTTTGTATGGAGGCTAGGTCTAAATATGGACCGATTTTTTCCAATTTCAATAGGCTTCGTCCTTGGGCCAAGAGAGACTTAAGTTTCAAATTTCAAGTCAATTGATTAAAAATTGCGACCTGTATCGTGTTTACACCGTTTACATGGACAGACAGACAGACAGACAGACGGACGGACGGACAGACGGACGGACGGACGGACATCGCTAAATCGACTCAAAAAGTGATTCTGAGTCGATCGGTATACTTAAAGGTGGGTCTAGGACCAATATTTCGGGTAGTTACAAACATCAGCACAAACTCATTATACCCTGTACCACAGTGTGGTGTAGGGTATAAATATAACAGTGCTTAATACCAGCAGCAATTATTCTGTATCAAAAAAATTTAATAAAATAATTAATAAAATTTTAAAATTATAAAGAAAAAAACTAGCCAAAAACTTCCGAAAACTAGACAAAAACTTCCTCCAAGCAGATATATCAGTAAAAGTATAAAGTGAAATTTACATAAAAAAAATACTGAATAATAAAATAAATGTGCATTTCTTTCAGAAATTAACCCATGCAGTGAGGACTTTTTATACCCTACACCACACTGTGGTACAGGGTATAATGAGTTTGTGCTGATGTTTGTAACTACCCGAAATATTGGTCCTAGACCCACCTTTAAGTATACCGATCGACTCAAAATCACTTTTTGAGTCGATTTAGCGATGTCCGTCCGTCCGTCCGTCTGTCCGTCCGTCCGTCCGTCCGTCCGTCCGTCTGTCTGTCTGTCCATGTAAACGGTGTAAACACGATACAGGTCGCAATTTTTGATCAATTGACTTGAAATTTGAAACTTAAGTCTCTCTTGGCCCAAGGACGAAGCCTATTGAAATTGGAAAAAATCGGTCCATATTTAGACCTAGCCTCCATACAAAGGTCCTCTTTAGTTTTGGCTCAAATGACTCTAATAACCGTATTATAAAAGGTATCGTTTTGAAATTTGGAAGGTAAACATGTTTTGTCTTCACAAATCATCATTCCGAATTTCAAAGAAATCGGACCAGTTCTTCTTGTAGCCCCCATACAAACCACCTTCCCGATTTTCGCATAAATGTCTCAAAAGTCATGAAAATAGAAAATGTTTAATTAAAATTTTGTTTGTGTATGTTAAACGCGTACTTAAATAACCTTATCAAACCTGATAATCATCGGACCAGTTTTGGACTCAGTCCCCTTGTGAAAATTTCGCCCGATATTCAGTTAAAGCGGTTTATTGTCAACAAATAGAAGCCTATTTCACTCAAATTTGATTTGTGAGTGTTTTTTACACTTATTAAAGATTTTACAACATATAGATCTAATCGGTCCATGAGATCCATTTTCCGGGAAACTCTGGTGTAGGGTATTATATGGTCGGTCTTGACCGACTATAACTTTCTTACTTGTTTATACTTGCTTTAAATATAAAAACCAGAATACTTGAAAAACAAAATACAGCGATCACATCTATCCTAGAAAAATATTTAATGGAATTAATAAATTACCAAAATAAACTGCATCTAACACCAAAGTAATTATTTTATTTTACCCATCAACCCTTATGAAAAAATTAGTTTCACGGTGGACGAACAAACAAAATTACTATTTCCTATAAAATAGATAAAATGAATTTTCCCAGAGGGTGAAATCGGTTCCATAACGCGGTATCCAAAAAGTTGTTGACCTATAAATTTTTATAAAAATGATACTAATTAATAATCTTCACATTACAACAATCAAAACAAGAAAGATTCGGCACAATCGACCTGCGGTCAAAAACGTCCATTACACTTCCCCCCGCGATTCCCGAAAAGTGGCTCAACGGACATCCGCCATATTTCACATTTTTCTTCTCCAAGGTGTTCTTAATGAATTCAGAAAGAAAAAATGTTATATTTAAAATTTTTTTTTAATAAAATTTTCAAATTTTGAAAAAAGGTGTTTTGAGAACGCCCCCAAAATCATGCCATTTTTTTTGTATCAATTTTGAAGGGGTTAATGATACCGTAAACTCTTTAAATTTCATATTTAAGTATTTACGATCAAATATTATACAAAAATATTTTTTTTAATTATTTTAATAAAAAAACTTAAATTTTTTTTTCATTTTTTTTTTTTAAGTCCTTTTTTGCGAAAACCCCAATTTTGAGGCTCAAAGTGGAGACAGAAGATAAACGCCAATCGGAGTGATGTTTTGCATGTGAGTTACAATTAGGGGACCGCCACTTTTGGAGGGTATTAGAATTTGATCAGAGAGAAAAGCCCAAAAACGAGCCCTAATGAAGAACCCTTATCTTAACCGCATAATTTGTGGGAAATTGACTGTCTGACCATATAACAAATGTTTGTAATAGGTCCCTGGACGCGTCTTGCCTTCTGCAACTTAAGAGTTATAAGGAGATGATCAGAATTGCCGAATATTATTCTTGGAAAATCTTCAGTGAAAACATAGAAGACGTTTCTGAGACATCCATGTTGCGCAAAGTTATGGCTTCTTCTCCTTGTACCCTTGGATATCCGGATACTCCTAAATACACATTTTCCGGTCAAGATGCTGGTAATAAAAGAAGGGGCTGACTCGTTGAGCTTCAATGTATTGTCTCCAACTGCAGTCAAAATTTATTCTGACAGTCAAGCCACGGTCAAGTTCCTGTAGTTAATGTTTCTGACAACAAGATCCGCACTTTACTCCCGCACGTCTTTAAATGAGATTTCCATTCAGTTCAGTGTTGCCATTTTTTTTAAAGAAAAAAACCTACACATATTAAAAAAAAATCCCTTTTCTCCCTACATTTTTCAAAAAAAAATCCCTACATTTATCCCTACGTTTTAGCAGCTGAAATTTTTAAAATAAAAAATTTTATTTAGTTTTTGTACATTTAACTTTAAATAAAAGTTAAAATACCAAAGCGAGTTTTAAATTTAAACGAAGTTAATAATACAAATTTTGTTCAAATTCTGATAAATTTTTATTAAAAAATAAAAATGGCTTTATTCGAACATTAAAATATTAGATTGTGAGTAGGGTTATTCTAGCTCGAGGACATTTTTCCTTTTCTAATTTACATAAAATTTTTTTCAAGATTTTATTTTTTTTTTTATAAAAATTTAAAAAGATAAACCTCAACTACTTAGGAAAGTAAGTTGTTCGGTTTTGATATGAAAAGCTGTCAAACTCTGTCGAAAAACATAAAATTTAAACTTGCTTTACAAAAAGTAAAAAAATTCTCTCGTGAGGTATTCTGTTTCGAAATAAAATCACACAATTTAAAGTTATTGACATAGTATGTAAACTAGGGTGGGGCGATTAGTAAGGAAGGAAAAAAATCTTAATGGGCGCTTCGCGTTTCTGATTCTTGGGATTGTACTGAGCAAAAAAGTCAACTAGACCATACGTCTACGGTGAAAATCGAGCCTCCCGATTTTGACTTGAAGTTTTTTCTCAGACTTTATTTTTTTTGGAAAATTTGCAAATTTTCTTGGGCTCATATTTCGTAAACTATTTAAAATTTTGTCTTATTTTCAAAAGTAAAGTTGTAGCTATTGTCTCGGGCTACAATTTCTCTGAACATATTACTTAGAAAAAACTTCGTTTTCATGGTCAAAAAAATCGAAAATGTAGAAAATTCACCACTTTTTGTAATTTTTTTTTGATATTTTGGCCTATAACAGCCAAACCATTGAGATTTTCGATCCAATACTAAGACAAAAATTGTAGCCAAGACAATAGCTAAGAACTATCTAGTACATCCCAAAAGCATTAGAACGCTCCTTCAGGCAGTTTTGGCCTTGTGAAAGTGCAAATTTTTTGTGAAAATATTGATAAATTACCATTTTCAGTTGTTCATAGCGCAAAATCATAAAAATGTTCTATTTCTTATTTTTTCCACTTTTTTTATCCAAAAATATAATGTTTTTTTTTTTTTTTTGTTCAATATTTATTTTGAAAATTCATTTAAAGTACAAAGTAATTGTATTGGTAGAGACAAGGTATGAATCAAGAAGAATTCCAATTTAGTGTATTTTTCATTCAAAGGTTGCCTTCCAAATCTTTTCGAGATTCCATACACTCAAAAAAAAACTATAATGTTAGCAAAAAAAGCTTGTAAACCTACAAAAAAATTTGCTAATTTTGAACCCACATTTTTTTTTTTTTCCTAAAGTTAGCAAAAATGTTTTGCCAATAATTAGTTAACTAAATTTGATTTAGAGGACAAAGCATTGTTTTTTGAACCGCCATTTACCAGGAAAATTCCGTATGAGCATTTACAACAATACCTCGAATGTGTAGATGATGAAGATCCACCATTTCCAGACCCGCTAATACCTTGTCATATTCAAGGTACGGAGCGTCATGTCCAGCTACTAGCTAGTAGTCATGTCCAGCTACTAGCTAGTAGCTGGACATGAAGGAATAATGCCATCTGTATCTGAAGGCCGAAAGAAAGCGCCTCGTACACTCAAAATAATACATTAGTAGATTTACTATTTTTTTTTTGCTAATGGTGGATAGCTAACTTTTAGCAAATTTTTAGTTGAGATTAGCATGTTAGCAAAAATATCGTGTAAACTTCATTAAACGTATTAGCAATTTTAAACGAAATTTTAACTTATTTTTTTGCTAGATTTAAAATTGAGAATTGACCAAATTTTAACAAGCTTTTTTGCTAATATTAGCAAAATAAATGGTAAATTTTTTTTTATTTTCAGAAAACTTAAAATGGCGCTATGTCGGAAACTAAGCCAGATAGAGCAAAATGGAGGTCATTTTTGGTTCTCGGGCTCTCCATAGTATTGCCAGTCCTCTTCACATGTGTGGACCCTAATGGGCCCTAACTTTGGATCCAAAAAAGTTAGCATTCCCGAAAATTTTAAAATGCTCATATCTCTGTAAATATTGCCGACACAACAAAAAGTAACAAAAAATACTCAAAAGCTCTCAGCGTAATATTTTTGAAGTTATCGAGTTTTTTAATTCTCAAGACCCCAGTGGTCCCCTATAATCACGTATCTCAAAAACTAAGCAAGGTAGAGCAAAACGGACACAAGTTTTGGATCAAAAACTATGACGATTTTAAAGGAACCCAACTAGGTCTAGGCCCATCGGGGTCTGGACCTATCGGGTCCGAACCCAATGGGGTCCTCAGATGTGTATGAACTAGGTTAAAAAAAAAAAAAAATTTAGTTAACTAATTATTGGCAAAATATTTTTGCTAACTTTAGGAAAAAAAACAAGTGAGAGTGTTAAATTCGGCTGTGCCGAATCTATTATACCCTCCAAAATATAAAAAAAAAAATTGTCACGGGCGTTTCTTTTTTTTTTTGGGGGGGGGTTGATAGGGTCGGTGGGGGACGTTGAGAGCACCTTCCCATCGCGATAAATATACCAAATGTTTCGTTTAATTAACAAAAATACAAAAAAAACATGTAAAAAACTGTATTTTTTTAGAGGTTGGTTTAGTTCTTCAAGGGGGAACTTTTTTCCCCCTGGTCCGATTTGGCCAATTTCCGAACTTAACCTGCCTAGGAACATAAGACATATTTGTGCCAAACTTGAAGGGTCTAGCTATTTTATTTTGGACTGCATCGTGTTAACTACAGACGGACGGACGGACGGACGGACGGACGGACATCGCTAAAATGTCTCAGAATCGATCACTGATCAATAATATATATACTTTATGGGGTCCCAGACCGATATTTCGATGCGTTACACACGGAATGACAAAGTGAGTATACCCCCATACTGTAGTTGGAGGGTATAAAAATGTGGGTTCAAAATTAGCAAATTTTTTTGTAGGTTTACAATCTTTTTTTGCTAACATTACAGTTTTTTTTTTTAGTGTATGGAATCTCGAAAAGATTTGGAAGGCAATCTTTAAATGAAAAATACACTAAATTTGAATTCTTCATGATTCATACCTTGTCTCTACCAATACAATTACTTTGTACTTTAAATGAATTTTCAAAATAAATATTGAACAAAACAAAAAAAAAAAAACATTATATTTTTGGATAAAAAAAGTGGAAAAAATAAGAAATAGAACATTTTTATGATTTTGCGCTATCAACAACTGAAAATGGTAATTTATCAATATTTTCACAAAAAATTTGCACTTTCACATGGCTAAAACTGCCTGGAGGAGCGTTCTAATGCTTTTGCGATGTACAAGACAGTTCTTAACAATTGTCTTGGCTACAATTTTTATCTTAATATTGGATCGAAAATCTCAATGGTTTGGCTGTTATAGGCCAAAATATCAAAAAAAAAATTACAAAAAGTGGTGAATTTTCTACATTTTCGACTTTTTGACCATGAAAACGAAGTTTTTTCTAAGTAATATGTTCAGAGAAATTGTAGCCCGAGACAATAGCTACAACTTTACTTTTAAAAATAAGTCAAAATTTCAAATAGTTTACGAAATATGAGCCCAAGAAAATTTGCTAATTTTCCAAAAAAATAAAGTCTAAGAAAAAACTTCAAGTCAAAATCGGGAGGCTCGATTTTCACCGTAGACGTATGGTCTAGTTGACTTTTTTGCTCAGTACAATCCCAAGAATCAGAAACGCGAAGCGCCCATTAAGATGTTCAAATCGCCCCACCCTAATGTAAACATTTATTATTTCAGATAAATATACAGAAAAAGCTACCCAGGCAGAAAAATACGAACGGGAAAGCGCTGGCAAAGTACCTTTTATGGTCGCTTGTGTGCTGGGAAAGCATCACAGTTTAGTACTCTCCCAGCGTCCAAAATGATAACCATGGTAAACGGTATGCCGTTGCTATTTTAAAGCGCTTTGAAAATGATTTAAAACAAAAAATATGGCACTATTATAGCACTTTTAGAACAAAAAAAATTGGACGTATCTAAATTGTATAAGGCACAATTTTTTTTTAAGTTTATTTGAATAAAGAAATTTATTAAATTAGGATAAAAAATTTATTGACTCATTTATTAGGATAAAAAAACTTTGAACAAACTTTGAACAATTTTCTAAGTCCCGGAAAAAATTTGTTTGCAGTTTTCTTTGCGTTTTGGAATAAAAAATTTATTAAAAGTGCTTTTAGGAAAAAATTTGGAAAAGTCCCGAAAAAAGTGGTGTATTGAACCGAAACGGGTATGTATCCGGAGTTTAAGGGTGATGTATCCGGAGTTTAAGACACTTCCTCACGAAAGAAACAGATGTTTTTTTATAAAAGGTGTCAAGTTTGTAATATGTAGGTCATTCTGTATAAGTGACATATCATGAGAACTATCAAGGACCGGCCACTTATTCTGCAGGGAAATAAAAAATGTTCCAATTGTTATAAAAATTAATAAATTTTAATAAAAAATGTATACTTTGAATGGATTTAAATAGAAAAACATTGGCAAAGCGCTTGGAAAGCACTTTTTCGAATTCATACTACCTTCTACACAAAAAATAAAGTGCTTTGCCGAGACTTTTTCTTTGGAACGGTTGGCAGTTTCTGCCTGGGTAGGTTGTTAAAAAATATTGCCCGCTTATGGCGAACTTCGCCTATAACGAACTATTTTTACTGGTCCCTCGGAGTTCGTTCACTCAAAAAAAAAAACTTGTAAAGTTACCAAAAAAGGTCGTGATTTTACGAGGCTATTCTCGTAAATAGGAGGTAGGTAAAATTCTCGTAAAATTACGAGGATTTCCTCCTTATTCTGAATGAGCCAACAATTGGTAAAATAACCAGTTTTATTGGTAAAAATATTGTTTTAAAACCGGAAAAATAAAAAAAAAATGGTAAACTTACAAGAAAAGATTGTAAATATGATTAAAAAAAATGGTAAATTTACAAACCAAAATGGTAAATTTACAAAAAAAAATGTTTTTGGTAAACAACATAAATCCTCGTAATAAAATCATTTTTGTAAAATAACTGTTTTTTTTTTGTAAATAAACTAGAATCCTCGTAATAAATTTTTCAAAATTTGTCAACTTTCGTTTTAAATATTTTTCAATAAAAAAAAAATTTGGCCGGGACTTGGAAAATTTTTTTAAAAAAAATAGAAAATTTACAAAAAAAAAAAATGTTTTTTTTTTTTGTTAAACAACATAAATCCTCGTAATAAAAACTTTGTTGTTAAATTACAGTTTTTTTTTTTTTTTTTTTTGTAAAATAACCTTTCAAAATGGTACAATACAATTACGAAAATAAATTTGTAAAACTACCAATAAAACTGTAGTTCTGGTTTGAGAAAAGTACAAGATATTTTGTTAAAAAATAAGGAAAATTGTAAAATATTGGTAGAACGGGATTACAAGGCATTTAACAAGGCGTTTTACCAGTTTTTTTTTTTTGAGTGTTATAACCGGGTTTGACTGTACTTCAATAATAAACCAAATGTGAACTACACAAGCAAGCACGAAAAAAACTAAATTTTGTTTTATGAAATATGTCTTAAAAATAAAGTTTTTTTTTTTTCAATTATTTAGAAAAAAATTGTTTGGTGGTAAGAATTTCTTCCATGTATTAGGGAATTCCATTAAAGAAAAATTATGGCCTATTTACCAGTCCAGGAACTAAAAATAAGCGGAAATGAACAAAATTTTAACAAGTAGAAAAATTAAGTTCGGCTTGGTCGAATCTATGAATACCCTCCACAATGTTATCTGATAGTAATTTTCTAAAAAAATTTCAAAAAATTGCATTACAAATTTTTTATTAGAAATATATTATTTTGAGTAAAATTTTTTTTAATCAATCAAATTTTTTTGAGTGTAAAATTTTTTTGACTCAGCATTTTTTTGAGTGTGACATTTCATTAAAAAAAATTAATGTATACATTTTTTTTGAGTGTAACATTTTTTTTAGTGTTAATATTTTTTTTAGTGTACAATTTCTTTGAGTAACAAAATTACCTTGTAAAATATTTTTATTGTCTTATACCTATATGTAATACAAAAAAAACTATTTCACATATTTCCCTCTTTTTATTTTACCATCCTCTTCTTTTAAAACCAAAAACAAACTAACATTGTATCATATAAATCCCACTTCATTTGATTTTTTTCCAAAAATACTTACTATACACAGTTACATACAGTTACAAAAACAATAACAAAACAATAACAAATATTTACTTGTCTAACAACTAAACTGCACCCACGACAAGAAAACCAACAACAACAAGTTTTAAAAAACTGGTATTTCACCGTGCTTTAAAACTTGTTTAACGAGTTTTCAACAGTTTAAGGTGAAACCAATCTGAAAGTCAGAGCTTTGCTTATAACTTTTTAACCACTGAACCGATTTTGCTGAAATTCAAAACCAAACATACTGGGGAATGACAAATATATATGCTAAGCTTCAGCCCCATCAGAATTGTCTTTCGAAAGTTAGAGTGGCTTTAATCTTGTAAATTCGCAAAATACCCTTGCCGAAATTTACTCTTTTGCTCATAACTTTTGAACCACTTGACCGATTTCGCTGGATTGCAATACCAACCTGACCCGGTAAATGGAGAACATATATGTCAAACTTCAGGAGCCTCCGTAAAGTCTTTCAAAAGTTAGCGTGTTTTCAACGGACAGACAGACGGACGGACGGACATCGCTAGATCGACTTAAAATCGATCAAGGATCATTAATATATACAGCTGCGGTCAAAAAAATAGCACCAGGATAAAACAGAATTTTCTTGTTTGGTTTCTTTTTAACAATTTCAACTTATGTCACTGATAACGTGTCATAAGATACTTACAAGAGTGTGAAACAATATTACATAAGAAAAGGCTAATTTGGATCTTTAATTCGAAATTCAGTTCCAGAGTTGCTGAACAGCCACCCAAAGAGCTTCATTACAAGTTGGTTGTATTCGAGACACTCCCTTCTCTATATCTGTCCATCAACTATCGATTTGGTCTAGATCTGGGGACTGACCAGGCCATTCCATCAAGTTTACTTTATTGTCCAGACCCAATTTTTTGCCAATTTCCCGACATGCTTTGTGTAATTGACGTGATAAAAGACCTTAATTAGTGGCATTTGCTTAGAAACTTATTGCAACATTACTTTCTGGAGGATATAAACGTTAAGTGTATATCCACGGTTGTCCTAGTCCAATATGTGAGCCATGGTCCAATATATGAACCCCACTCCACAGTTGGAAAATATCCCCCACACCATAAACACCATTTAAAGTTATTTTTATTTCGAATTTTGGATTGAATTCCGCGTTTTAGGGTCTTCTGACATAAGTATGTGATCCCATATCTCCAAATAAAACAACATTAGGTTCATTTGCCCATAGATCATTGATCCACTTTTAAGCTGGTCATTCTGACTGTTAGCTAACTTCAAAGGACTTGCAGCATGCTTAAGTGAGAGTATGCGCACTTTTCCGAATCTACAAGCGTTAATGTTGTTGTTTTGTAATCTTTGACGAACATTTTCGCCATTTGCTGCACACAGAATATGGATTCAGTTGCCTCAACTGAATTGTTTGCCAACTGAATTTTAGAAGTTCTGACAACTATCCTTATATTCAGTTGTCTCTACCTATAAATGTCGATCACAAGAACCAAATAGATTAGTATTCGATTTTGTATTGGTTAGAATGATCGAATTTTATAAACAGAATACAGTCCCCACAACCGAATTTTTATTTTAAACTACACCGTTTCCAATTTTTTTTTTAACATTTATTAATCAAAATTTTATTAAATAAAAATTTTACTAAACAATTTAAGTACATACATAATAATTAGCTAATAATGAATATAAAAGATTATATGGTGATTTTAAAAGAAAAGATATTTGAGGAGTAAAGTATATTTTAAAAATGCTCCAGAATCGGTGAAAAATATCTTCATATGTTTCTTCATATGTTTGAATGAAAATTTTCCAGAATTATAGCATTTTTCTATAAGAAAAACATATAAGCCTTGCGCAAAGGAAAAATGTATTTGAAAAAGATACTTTTTCTGCCGGAAAAGTTTATAAGATTCTGAGACTTTTGTAAGAATTTGATATATCTGTATCTAAAAAGTCTCCGATTCTGAGACTTTTTGTATAGAAAAAATTTCACAGATTCTGAGACTTTTTCGAAGAAAAAAAGCCTCTGAATTATAGACTTTTTCTATAGAAAAATTTCAAATTCTGAGATATTTTTTTTAGAAAAAGTCTTACATTCTGAAAATTTTTTTCAATAGAAAAATTCTCATATTCTTACATTTTTCTATAGAAAACGTCTCAGATTCTGAGACATTTTCTATAGAAAAAATATCACAGAGTCTGAGACTTTTCTGTACAGGAAATTCTCTTTTTTGATGACATTTTTAAAGTTGTCTCATGTTTGCTGCATCAGTCTGAGATATTTGTAAGTTAAATAGGTTGCCTTACGACTTACATTATGAGCTCATTTTTCTCTCAACTGGATCTAATATTTGTTTCGAAATAATTCTTAGATGAATTCTCCTTGAGACGTAGCAAATTCATAAATTTTTTGGCCATTTTACGTTTTTGATGCTGTACTTCTAAAATAAACTGAATGGTTTCATTGAATTTTTAGAATGAGTAACATTTTTACCTTTTTCACATTGCAATCTTGTTTGTTTCAAGTCTTTTTTTGTATTTTCCGAGAGGAAGAAAGCGTAAGTTTTTCCAGAAATCTGTATGTTTACCATTCTTATTTTGTAATTTCCGAAAGAAAAAAACCTTATCTCTGTAAATTTAAAGAAAACCGCCATTTCTTTAACAGTTTCGGATCATAAATGTGCTTAAACTTACGGTTTTATTGGTTTTTAATTATATTTTTCTTATTTACAATATAAATCAATATTTTTTTAAATAATTGCATTTTTATATATTTTTTTGACGTAATTTTTTTTTTTATTTTTTTAAATACTTTTGTGATAACCAACAAATGGTATTAGTAAAATTTTGTACCTTATTAAAGTTTAAACTACTCAGATATTGGTAGGAAGAAACGAATTTCTGTTGAGTTATTATATTTGCTTCTTACTAATTATAGTTGGTTCTACCGAAATCGATACTAATTTTTAGTTTGACTACCCAGCAGAAATAAATCGAGATTTTGGCGACACAGCATCTGTTTATAGCATACCGAAGCGCATCCAAAGAGCGCTCTTAGGGATGCAGTAAAAGGAAGGGGAAAAAATTTTAATTTTTTTTTAAGATTTTTTATATAAAACTTATAATGTGTAATTATTTTTTGATAAAATTTCACACTTGCTTTTCTTTTTAATATTTTTAACACTTTTTGAATAAAAAAACATGAGTTTTAGACAAAGACACATGATTTGACTGCATCATTATTGCGCATTAATCAGCGCTGCAAAGAGCGCTTCAATCATAGCATCTTTGACCGCTGTTCCCAAAAAAAATCCCATAAAAAATGTGAAAATTAAAATTTCCGATATTTTTTTGATGTTCACTTCCGATTTTTTTTTTCATTTTGTTTCACATAAATAAAGTTTTGTAAAGTAAAACGAGTGAATTTTTTTGTTATATTTTTTTTAAATTTTAGATTTAAACTTTGAACAGACAAGGAAAAAATTCGAATTTTATTTAAAACTCATAAGGTATTTGAAATAAAATTTTTGTTTAAATAAAATTCTCAAAAACATTTGAATTTTATTATTTCCAAAAATAAAATTCTCAAAAAAAAAAAGAATTTTATTTTTGGTTTGAATTTTATTTTTGAATTTTATTTTTGGTTTAATTTTATTTTACTTTTGGTTTGAATATTTATTTGTTCAAAATATATTTGTTATTATGGAAATAAAATTCGTTTTTTTATTAATAAAATTCTTTAAAGAATTTTAAATAAAATTTTTTTGAATTTTATTTCTTCTAAGAATTTAAAATAAAATTTTTAAGAATTATATTTAAAATTCTTTCTTGAGTTTTTTGAAAAATTCAAAATTGAATTTTATCAATAACGAATTTTAAATTTTATTGTTTTTCCTTGTCTGACTTTGAATGAACCCGCAAACAAACACCAAACTCGATTTCATGTGATTCGGAAAATATCATGTGATTTGAAAAGTTTTGAAAGACATAACAGAGGCCTTTAACACATTTAAATGATGATAAATAGGCCAACCAAAAAACAGCCAATGCTTATTTGTTTTTCGATGAATAAACCGATTTGGATTAAACACAAACTCTAATCACGAAAAAACAGAAAAACTAAGATACATTTGTTATAACTTCTTTTGAATATTTTTTCATTTATTGGTAAATTTTTTGTTTTTTATCTCATTTTTACATTTTAATTTTAGAACTTTAATTTTAGAAAATACAAATTTTATTACAAAATCAGCGCTAAAAAGATACATGAATTTACAGCATCTTTATTCTGCTTAAATCAGCTCTACAAAGATACATGAATTCACTGCATCTTTAATCTGCTTAAATCAGCACTAAAAAGATACATGAATTTACAGCATCTTTATTCTGCTTAAATCAGCGCTCTAAAGACACGTGATTTCAGTGCATCTAAAGAGCGCTATTTCTGTGTATCCAACTAGCGCTCTAAAGTGGGACATCGCCTTAGAGAATCATGCATGAATTCAGCGCAATTGGATGCGCTCCTTTACTTAAGTTCCCCTTCCAAAAGCTGCTGAACGTTCAGCAAAATTCCTGCTGGGTATTAAAAATTGAATTTGGTAGACATAACCGATATTTTTATTGTTATCATATTATTTTAGTAATACTTTGCCTCAGATTATTACTAAAATTGAAAATATGTTATGAATACAAACTTTTAGGAGTTGTAATATAAATAGTCAGATTGTAATAGAATTTCAGCAGTAATAATCGTTTTCCAACCGATCTTTTCCCTGTGTGTGTCCTTTTTTAGCTCTGGAGCTTCCGTAAATGGGTCTTTCTTCCATTGTCTTTACAAACACCTAACCACTAATGGTGGCAAACGTCGCTTGTGACTAAGTTTTTCAAGCTCTAAAGTTAATTTTGTTGAATTTCCAATCATTTTATAAGCGCATCCAACCAATTTGCCTTTTTCAGAATATGGTTTATGTTCAGAAATCATATTTTTTACAAAAGAACATTTTTGAGGAGTGTAATTCTTTCCACGTCATATTTTTATGAAAATAAATATGAAATTTTGTAATGAATTAAATTTTTTTATAAATAAAAACTATCTTTCTTTAGTATTTAACACTTTTATTTTAATAATTAAAATATTATTAATTTTTTTAAAGAATTTTGTAATTCGGTGCTATTTTATTGACTGCACTGATTCGGAGTTTTTTTTTTTAAATATCGATTATTAAAAAAGAACCGTCCACAATTTTTGGAAAAAGTAAAAACATTTAAGAGGTTTAGACTTAGTAAAGGAGTATTGCATATTTACTTTAAACGAATACGCACATAATATTTTGTTTTAATTGAATGAATAGAAATTTTGTCATTGGTGCTATTTTTTTAACCGCCACTGTATATACTTTATGGGGTCCTAGACCAATATTTCGATGTGTTACAAACGGAATGACAAACTTATATATACCCTCTATCACTACCAGTGGCGGGTACAGCTTTTGGGTCTGGGGGGGGAATTTTTTTTTTTTACTTCGAAAAAAATCATAAATTCTCCTTTGTTGATGAGCAAAAAAAGGGATCCGTTTTTTTACAAAAAAAAAGTGATGGAAAAGCTATAAAATCATCAAATTTATTAGTTTTTGCCGAATAAGGTTTGTTTTTCATGATCGTATTTCGTTTAGATCATTTTTTTTTTTAATTTGTTTTAAAAGAAAATTGTATATTTTTCGTATACATAAGAAGAGAATTTTTTAATAGAAGAAATTCTCCCTACATAGAAAACATCAGATGTTGAGACATTTTTCGTGAAAAAATTATTTTTTATAGGGAAAATGTCTCAGAATATAAGACTAAATGTCTTAGAATCTGAAACTATTTTCGTATAGAAAAATTTTCGGATTTTTAAAAGAAATTTAAAAGAAAATTGTATATTTTTCGTATACATAAGAAGAGTCTAAATCTGAGAATTTAATAGAAGAAATTTACCTACATAGAAAATATCAGATTTTGAGACATTTTTCGTGATTTTTTTTTTATAGGGAACATGTCTAAGAATATAAGACTTCTTCTTAACGAAAAATGTCTCAGAATCTGAGACTTTTTTCGTAAAGAAAAATTTTTAGATTCTAAGAATTTTTTTCCACAGAAAAAGTCTCATATTCTGAGACATTTTACTAGAGAAAAAGTCTCATATTATAAAGCATTACTGAGACATTTTTCCTATAGAGAGGTCTCTGATTATTAGATTTGTTTCGTACTGAAAAAATTTTAGATTCTGAGACCTTTTTTCTATAGAAAAAGTCTTAGATTCTTTGACCTTTTTCCAATAGAAAAAGTCTCAGATTCTCAGACCTTTTTCCTAAAGAAAAAGTTTCAAATTCTGAGATCTTATTCCTAAAGAATAAGGCTCAGATTCTCACAAATTTTTCCTAAAGAAAAAGTCTCAGATTCTGAGAGCTTTTTCTTATATAGAAAAAGTTTAAAATTCTGGCACTTTTTCTCAAAGGAAGAAGTGACAGATTCTGAGACCTTTTTATGATTCTGAATTTTTTTCCGATTCTAAGACACTTTTCCTATAGAAGAAGTCCTAGATTCGGAAATGTTTTTCCTATACAAAACGTCTCAGACTTTAAGACCTTTTTCCTATAAAAAGGTCATAGATTCTGAGACCTGTTTCCTATAGAAAAAGTCTAAGATTCTGAGACATTTTTCTGAGATTCTGAGACCTTATTCCTATAAAAAAAGTCTTAGATTCTAAGACCTTTTTCCCGTTGAAAAAGTTTCAGATTCTGCGACCTTCTACCAATTCAGTTAGTTTCAACTTCTGAGACTATTTTTCAACAATAAAAAGTGTCAGTCTTTGAGACCTTTTTCTTCTTAAAAAAGACTCGGATTCTGAGACTTTTTTCCTATAGAAAAATTCTTCTGCGACGTTTTTTCTATAAATAAGTTTTGAGACCTTTTTCAAATAAAAAAGTCTCAGATTCTGAAAATTTTTTCTTTAGAAAAAGTTTATTCTTTAGAAAAAAAAAAATTAAAATAGTTTTACAAATGTAAGTTCGACTATCATTTGCTATGTAGAAGACAAACACTTTTTATATAAACCAAATTAAGATCCTGTAACATTTTTCTAAACAAAAAAAGCATATTCTAAGTAATTTGTTTATGCAAAAATTCATAATAAGATTGACAGATATTTTTCACAGAAAATTTTCAGATTTATTCACTTTTTCCTTAAAAAATTTTCCCTTTTAAAATTTTCAGATTTTTTTCTATGAAAAATTTTTGGACTTCGAAATGTTTTTAGAAAATTTCCTTCTTTCTTTTTTTCTTCTTTTTCTTTCTTTTTCTTTCCTTTTCTTTTTTTTTCTTTTTTTTTTTCTTCTTTTTTTCTTTTTTTCCTTTTTTTTTTCTTTTTTTCCTTTTTTTTCTTCTTTTCGGAATTTGGTCTGGGGGGGGAAATTTCCCCTTTTTCCCCCCCCTTGTACCCGCGCATGATCACTACAGTGGAGGGTATAAAAACAAGTGTTGTATAAAAAAAATTAAAAAAAAAAAATGCTCTAAAAATTAAAAAAAATGCTCTAAAAATTGAAAAAATGCTCAAAAAATATGCTCTATGCTAAAATATGCTCTTAAACCTTAAATATGCTAAAAAAATATGCTCTTAAGGCTAAAATATGAAAAAATATGCTATAACAAATCGATGCCAGATTTCTTAAAATCTTCTGAAACAGATAAATACTTTAACCATTTTTCAATACAAAACGCAGGAAAAAACATGATACTGCATACATAAATAACCATAATTTGGTTGCATCCCCCTTTTATTTTCGATTTTTTTTTTTTGTATTTGTGCACTCAAAAAAAAAAAAAACCTTGTAAAATTACAAGAAAAATTTGTAACTTTTTTTTGTTTGCTACCTCCTATTTGTCAAAAATTCCTAGTAATTTTACATGATTTTTACCAATAATTTTGTAATTTTACAAGGTTTTTACCAATAAAATTGTAAATTTACAAATTTTTTGACACGATAAAATTTACAAAGAAGTTTCGTAATTTTACTAGATTTTTTGATGCCTCTTATTTTACGAGAATTCCTAGTCATTTTACAAGCTTATTAAAAATAATTTTTTAATTTTACAAGATTTTTACCTATAAAATTGTAAATTTACAGTTTTTTGGCGCAATTAAAATTTCGTGAATTTACTAAATTTTTTTGTAAAATTATCTTGGAAATTTGTAAAATTACCAAAAAAATTGTAAAATTACCAAAAAAATTTAAATTTCGATTTGTTAAAAAACAAGGAAAACTGTCAAATATTGGTAAAATGGGTTTACGAGACTTTTCCTAGTAATTTGATAAAGTTTTTTTTTTTTTTGTGTGTGATGGCGTTTATATAATTTTATTTGAAAACTGAAACAAATTATTTTCAAAATAATAAAATAATTTATTGACAAATCGACTGTTACGCATGTAATGTGTATGATTACACATTTACGCACAAAGTGTGCAAAATAAAATAATAAATTTTGTATGCGTAATTTTAAGCGAATGTTTACTGTGTGATTTTACACACAGTTTTTAGAGTGTAACTCTTTAAAAATAAAGCATTATCATTATTTTTTTTAGCTTTTCAACAAAATTTGAATTTTCCATTCAGACTTCCATTTAGTTACTCTTGAACGAAAAATCTGCATTATTAAACAGCAAGAAGCAAAATCTGCCGTCTAAAGTTCTAAATCGTTCGAGGTGACCGGGCCTTGATAGGTCTCATAACACTTTATAAGACCCCAAAACACTTATAGCAAACTTGATACCTACAGTGATCTAAAAATATTTTGGTGGTATGAATTTTTAAATTCTTGAAAAAATTATAAAGAAAACAATTTTATTTCAAAAAAAAGTACTTTTTTAAATCATTTTTGATATCAAAATGAAATAGTCACATCCATCCCTGGGCTGAATATCTACAAATTCTGGAGTAGAAAATAATGCTTTTGTGTTTTTTTTCTTTCAATGTTTTTTTTTTTTTTTGTTATTTTTGATGTATTTGATTACATTTGTTATAGTTTTGAAGTACTCCACAAGGAAGTGGAATGACTTTTTTAGCAGCTTAATTACTGTTTTAGAAAAATATTTAATCTAGGTAGTATAGGTATTTCCCTGGCTGTATTACCTATGTAAATACTACTACTTTTTTTTCAATAATGAACTACTAACAGACACTAAAACACATAGTTAAGCAGTAAAATCCTGCAACCACCCAGCATTGCAGGCGGGCAGACAAACCATAAAATAAAGTATTCATTCATCCATTCATGATTTCATTCATGATTTTTTTTAAGTTTATTTTTATATGATTTTTATTTGTATTTTTCTAGTTCTATATGTGTTTCTGTTTTCGTTTAGTTCTTGGACACTTTTTTATTTTATTATATATTGTACAATGTACATTAAGGATGTAACTTTTGTAGCCTTTTTTCGCTGACCTTAATTTTCAACCAAACTTTTAGTAAAAAACGATCGACTGTCTACATACAAGCTTTAGAGGATTTAATTTTATAATTTTTTTTTTAATATTTGTACTAGTTGTAGGATGCCACTAGTAATAGCAAATTAAAGAGGAGGATCTCCCCTAATTTTCCTATTTTATTATTTTTACATATCAGTAAAAAGGAGGTAAGTGACGTCCATTCAAAATTTTCAAAAAATATTTTAATAAAGTTTTCAAATGACTTTATTCACATACTTTTATCCTGATATGACAAAATAAAACAAGTAAAAAAGTTAAATCCGACTTTGCCGAATCTATAACTACTCTCCACAAGGCGTTTTTTTTAAAGAAAAGTACATTTTTTAAAGTGAAAAAAATTAAAAATTTTGGTTAGAAATATATTATTTTGAGTAAAAAACTCTTTTTTTGTCATTTAAAAAAAAAGAAAAATAACTAATTTTTTTTTTAGTGTAATGTTTTTTTTACAGTAAAAATATTTCTGAGTGAATGCGTACTTATGTACGTATATACACAAAATAGTGTAATTTTTGTAAAAAAAATACAATTTTTTTTTTGAGTGTAAATTTTTTTTGAGTTTAAAATTTTTTTCGAATGTAGTTTTTAAGTTACCAATGCTTTTAAAACTAAACAAGTTTAAAAAGCATTGCTTTAAAACTACTCAAGTTTGAAAAGCATTGTTAAGTTATAACCAATGCTTTTAAAACTAGTTTAACACGTGGCATTTTAGATGAAACCCATCTGAAATTCAGCGTTTTGCTTATAACTTTTGAACCACTTGACCGATTGAGCAAACAGACCTGGGGAACGCCAAAGATATATACCAAGCTTCAGCAGTCTCGTTATAATCTTTCGAAAGTTAGCGTGTTTTTTATCTCGTAAATTCGCGAAAACCCCTTGTCGAAATTTACTCTTTTGCTCATAACTTTGGAACCACTGGACCGATTTAGCTGGATTGCAATACCAACCTGACCAGGTAAATGACCAACATATATGCCAAACTTCAGTAGCCTCTGTAAAGTATTTCAAAAGTTAGCGTGTTTTCTAGGCACAGTGTTGCGTCTTCATGTAAATAGTGGCCAAAAATAGGAGGAGTTAAGTTAGAGCGTTAAAATTTGGAACACTTGTTAAGATCGATAAGATCAAGCAAAATTTTGAATTTGGTCAATATCCGCACAAGGATTCGTATCCTTCCCATACATCCTGAAATTAAAATATGTCATAAAACGAAAACTAACACTTTAATCTTCATGTTATTTATTGTAGTTATTACCTATAATGCCGTTAATTACACTGTGTGACAGAGAAAAAAAACCTGGGATGCGATACTTTTTTTCTAGTAGGTGTTGTCGAGTACAACAAGACCCTGTACTTGAAATTTGCGAAACACCTCCAAAATCTTGAGTTACGGGTAAAAAACCGGTTTTTCGAACTTTTTACACTTATAAGCCAGTAACTTTGTTGAAAACCAACCGATTTTAAATTTATCGACGGTTTTTGAAAGAAGAAAGTGAGACCTTCCGAAGATCTGAACATAATATTTAAGTAATATTGAGACAACTATGCGTATTTCTCCAGCAAACTCAATTTTTTTTAAAAATTTCTCTATTTTTCAACTTTGGAGATGTTTTTACACATTTTTTTGTTAAGGAACCGTATTATTTATGAATTTATTAAAAAAGTATATTTATTTGTGAGAAAAACTCAACTTTGGTTTTTAAAATCGGTAAAAAATTGACCGATTTATTAAACTTTTAATAAAAACAAAATTTTGGAATAAATGCCTGCACAATGTTTTTATACCCTCTAACCGTAGTACGGGGTATATTCACTTTGTCATTCGATGCGAAACGCATCAAAATATCGGTCTAGAGTCTCACAGCGAATATAATTTTTTGATCAGTGATCGATTCTAAGACATTATAGAGATGGCGAAATATCGGTCTAGAGTCCCATAAAGTATATATTTTTTGATCAGTGATCGATTCTAAGACATTGAAGAGATGTCCGTCATGTGCGGACGTCCGCATGTAGAAGACATGATAATTTAGTGGAATGTAAATCTTGTATAAATGACAATGGAACTCTAAAGCAAAATAGTTTGGCGAAAGCTCTTGTTCTAAACTGTTGTTGAGAAGGGGAACTCAGCGGCGCTAATGTATGGCCGGTCTGGGACACCTTTCCCTTGCGATAAATGAAAATAAAAAACTTTGAGGGGGGGGGGGAGTTATGGGTGATGCTGTCTGGGGACACCTTCCCCTAGCGATTAATGTTTACAAATTTATATATTAAATATTTACACTCAAATAATAAAATTTTATATTTTTTTTTATTTTTCGTTTAACCTAAAAGGAAAGCGGAAAAAAATGGCATTGTGTAATCCCCTTGGTTCAACAGCAGTTCAATGAACTTCATATGACGCAAAAATATTTTATTTGTTGAACAAATAGACAAAAAAAAACTTTAAAATAAAATAGTGTATTTCTGGGGTTGCATTAGCTCTCCAAGGGGAAACTTTTTTCCCCTGGTCCGGTTTATCCCATTTACAAACTTCAGTGTCCTATAAACATAACACATATTCGTGTCAAAACTTCAGGAGGGTAGCTCTTTTATTTTAGACAGTTTCATGTCTTCCACAGATGGACAAACGGACGGTCAGACAGACGGACAAAGCTAGAATGTCGTAGAATCGATCACTGATCAAAAATATATACTTTATGGGACCCTAGATCAATATTTCTATGTGTTTCAAACAGAATGACAAAGTGAGTATACCCCGCATATTATGGTTGGATGGTAGAAAAACATTGTGCAGGCATTTATTCCAAAATTTTTTTTTATTAAAAGTTTAATAACTCAGTCAATTTTAAACCGATTTTAAAACCAAGGTTGTAATTTACTCTTAAATAAATATACTTTATTAATAAATGCATAAATGGTACGGTTCCTAAATAAAAAAATATGATAAAACATCTTCAAACTTAAAAAATAATGATTTTTTTTTGAAAAATTGAGTTTGCTGGAAAAATACGCACAGTTGTTTTAATATTACTTAAATTTCATTTTTACAACTTCGAAAGATATTAGTTTATTCTTTCTAAAACCGTCGAGAAATTCAAAATCGGTTAATATTCAACAAAGTTACTGGCTTATAAGTGTAAGATGTTCGAAAAACCGGTTTTTTACCCGTAACTCAAGATTTTGGAGGTGTTTCGCTAATTTCAAGGACAGAATCTTGTTGTACTCCACAACACCTACTAGAAAAAAAGTATCGCATCCCAGGTTCTTCTGTTTCATTCATTTTTGTAACACTGTGTTATTCTACAAAATTTGTCCAAGGATACGCCTAGCTCAAAAATGTCCTTTTTAAAATAACGTTCAGAAAAAGGGTTAAAATTGAAGTTATTTCATGAAATTTTGAAAATCCAATAATATAATATGCCCAATGTATTTACCAAAATTTGTGCAAATCGGAACAAGGATAGGAAAAAGTGGAAAAACATGGAAGAGTTCTTTTGTTTTTTTTAATCTACATACTTATACCAATATTTTCTGCAAAGAACTAAGCACGGCAATGAGGGCCACAAAAGTAGCTGACTATCAAATATGAAATTTGCAAAATAAATTAGTATTTTCTTTGGAACTCACTTTTTAACAGCGTTACTTGCCATATGATTAACTTATGTCAACCACAACAGCATTATAATACAAGCAACATATCGAACTTAAAACTTCATTACCAATAAGGTCGAATTTTAAATACAATAGTGGTATTCAGAGTCTTGCTTGCCAGCCCTGGCACTGGTGGTAAAAGAGCACTTTTCAAAATTACTTTTCAAAATACATGTATTTTTTGAAAGAAGTACTCTTTTGCTACATTGCCAGGGGTGGCAACAAGACTCTGAATACCTCTAATATAATTATTTAAGCATTACAAGTACATGTGGATTTCAAAGATTTTAAAGCCAAAATATGATATATTTCAAAAAGTTCAATTTTAGAGACATCCCAACAAACATTTACCTTTGAAATACATTGAATAATATATTGATAGCAAGTTTAAAATTTAAACCTTAGCCTTGAAAACCAGTTGAAAATAACATAGTTCTCAACGTGAAAACAATACCATTCTCAAAGAAAACTGCATGGCATGTTAGTTCTCAAGTAAAATTTTCAAGTTTATTTAGATTTGATATATAGTTTGAGATTTTTTGAATGTATAATGTTTCTCCAATGTACACAAATATTTTTAGCTTGAAAATATGCTTACTATCTAATTGAATTTTAGTGTAGTTTTCAAAAAATTCTCAGCCTTATTTATAATGTTAATTTAACATTATTTTTCAAATGAACCTCAATACTATTTTTTATTAAAAAAACTGTAAATACGAATTTTAATAATATTTGCTATTTATTTGCACTAAAAATTGTTAATAAAAAAAATACATCGAACGCCATTTTTGAGGTAGTCTCCTTCCAGGTCTTCTTCTTCAGCCGTCTGCTCTTTAAAATTCGAAATCTTTAAAGAAATGAAAAGACGTTATTAAATGTATAACTTTTTTTTCATAAACTCATGTGTACTTACTTTTTAAACGTTTATGCAAGTTTTTATACTTATAGCATTCAATTAATTGGCACAAATGCATAAAAATACATAAAATTTCTAGATTTTTCTTCATAATTTTTAAAACAAAATTTTAAGTTTTCTGACAATTTGAAATTCGGAATTGAACAACATTTGAAAATAAAATTATTTCCACCCATAATCAATGCTCGATATTAGGTTTGAGAAACATGGCAAATCAATTTGATGTTTTTATTTTTTTTAAAAGAATTAATAGTATAGGAAAAAACAAATATTTCCAACATGTTTCAAATTTAGTTTAAATGTTTAAATTTTTGTCACTGAAAACAATTTGAAAAACACCCTTGATATTTAGTGCCAGTTTGATTTTTTTCAAAGGCTGGAATTGATGTTAGTTGGGATGTAACTTAAAAACTATTAAAGATATCTATAAACTGTTTTGGATTTGTTTTATATATGATGTTTTCTTAAAATAAAACTCATATAACCTGAAGTTTTAAGACATTTAGTTTGACCATTTATGGCCAAGGTCACAACACTCTGCTACGGACGGACAGACAGACAGAAGGACGGACGGCCGGACATTGCTAGATCGACTTAAAATCGATCGAGGATCATGAATATATATACTTTATGGGGTCCTAGACCAATATTTCGATGTGTTACAAACGGAATGACAAACTTATATATGAATAGAATGGAGGGTATAAAAATGGAAAAATTAGGAGAGATCCTCCTCTTTCATTTTCCACCAGCAGTGTCATTTTAGAACAAGTAAAAATATTTCAAATATATTTTACAAAATGTTTCCTTTAAAACTTTGAAGTCCTTTTAAAAGGAAACAGGATCATGAAATGAAAAACTGTAAATGCAGTTTAACTCCATTTGATCTCTATTTTTAGACGTATTTTTTTCAACAAACTAACAATAAGTCAAGTTATTTTATTTCAAAATTCCTTTATGATGTCAACAAATGGCGTTTGTTTTTAATGAATTTCTTTGTTGAAACATAATTTCTTTTGTAGAATTAGCAAGTTGGGTTTGTGGAAAAAAGTTAAGATTTTGTAATTTTGTTCATACAAATAACAATTTAAGAGAACAATTACAAATTCGTACATTTATTAATTTTTCAACAATTAAAATTTTCAAACGCGAGCTGATATTACAAATTTCCCTATAGGTGCACAATAAGGTGGACCTTAATTTGCTTTTTATATTCATATTTTTAAAATTAACAAAAATTTTAGCTCGATCCGTTGACATATGTCTTGCGATACATCATATTTATTAATTTTGATGCGCTGAACATAAATCGGTCGTACTGTCTTCGAGATATCGTTATTTTAAATTTTATAAAATGGCGTTTTTTTCCTGCATTCAAGAAATTAATAAAAAAAATCTTTCCCTTAACACTTTCATAGAACTTGTAAAGAACTTTCATTTAAACTTAATTTAAAACAAATCCGATAATTTTAACCCGTGGATTGTAGTTGAAAGGCGCTAAAATTATCCGATTTGACTCAAATCAAGTCGGGGCCCCCGTAGGCTAGTTGATAGCGTGCTAACCTTTGAACGTGGGGGTCGTGGGTTCGATTCCATCCAGAACCCTTGGTTTTTTTTTCGCTACAATGAGACGACGGTCATTGTTACCAGTTCTCGGTTAGGTTGAAATTATTAACAATGAGTTGTATATTAATAGAAAGAATAAATAAAAATAATTGGCCATGTGATCAAAAATATTTTATTTTTTATTCCTTAAATAATTATTATACCACAATACTCATGAAAAATATTTTAAGCTCCTAGTCGGAGCATAGGGCGGAAACAAAAACAGTCCATCTTTGTGTGTCTTGTGCAATTTGTTTGATCTTCTGCCACGTTCCTCTGGATCTACATATGTTCACTATTTGTAGATCTCTTCCTGTTGGGTCTTCCTGGCGTCTTGAACCTTGAGGGTTCCATTGAAAGGCCATTTTAGCAATGTCGTTGCCAGTCTTAAGTAACGTATGACCTATCCAGCGCCACTTCCGGCGTTTTATATCCGTGGTTATTGGTTCGTTGTTTCTAATTTTGGAGATTGTTAAGGGCCAAAATATTCGACATATGCGTCGCAAACATTTATTGACGAATACCTGAAGTTTTCTGCATATAACGTCCATCACGTTCCAGGTTTCACAGCCGTATAAGATAACTGATTTAACACCGGTGTTGAAAATCCTTAATTTTGTTCGCTGGGATATGTTGCGGGTTGACCAAACTTTCCTCAATTTATATTAAGCTTGACGGGCTTTGTTTATTCGAACTATTACGTCATCATCCGCTCCACCATCTTTGGAAACTGTGCTGCCAAGATAACAGAATTTGTCTATGTCTTCTATTATGGTTTGAACGCCATTTACTGCCATTATCTACGCTAAGAGCTGTTTGATTTTGGGTCTCAATTCGCATAAGCTTTATTTTTTTAACGTTTACACGTAAACCAACCCTGCCGGCATTTTCAATTAGTTTTTTAAATTTAATTCTCGTTCCAGTTAGTGAGTGTGATAGAAAGCATATGTCGTCAGCATAGTCCAGATCGCTGAGTCTTTGGTGTGGACGCCATTGTATGCCGTCAGGGACTTCGGTATCTGTTTTAGTCAGGATGCTATCAAGCACGACAGTAAATAGAAGTGGTGATAAAACGCATCCCTGTCTTACACTTCTCTGTATGGAGAATTTTTCACTATTTTTTCCTTTGAATCGGACAGTGCATTCTGCATTAGCATCATAGATGGGAATTTTTCATTAGCATTGAAATTTAATTACCATTGGTTGATATCAATGGTAATGAAAAAATTTTCATTACCATTAAATGGTAATTAAATTTTTTTAATTGAAAAAATAATTACTAATGGTAATGAAATGCACCAATTGTTAAAAAACACCAATTATAATTGGTTTCAAAACCATTGGTTTGCACATTTTTGTTTTTTTGAAAAGTTAAAAATTTAAACATCAAAGTATGTTTTTATAAAAAAAATATGAAAATGTTAAAGACAAACAACAAAACGCAAATAAAAATTTCAAATATTGTGTTATACAAAGGCAATCAACGTGTGTTTGGTTTATAAAATGTGAAAAACTAAAACACCATATAACAAAAAACAACAGATTTTTCCAAATATTAACGATTTTGACAATATTGTGACGACTTTTACTAATGGTAATTATTTTTTTTAAGTGATGCCATACCAATGGTAATTATTTTTTTTTTTTAATTATCATTAGTAATTAAATTGATAAGTAATTTAATTGGTACAATTGATACAACCAATGGTAATGAAAAAAATTTCATTACCATTGACATCAATTAAATGGTAATTAAACCATCAATTAATTGGTCCCTTTAATTAATTTGTCCCATCTATGATTAGCATATAGTTCTCGAATTAAAATGATTATTTTCTCAGGGACACCTTTTCATCTCAGGGAATGCCAGATGGCGTTTCTATTGATGGTATCAAAGGCACGTTCAAAGTCTACAAACAGTATATACAGAGGAATACTCCACTCTACGGACTGCTCTATAATTATACGTAGGGTGTTTATATGATCGAAACAGGATCTTTGTGGTCTAAAGCCATTTTGTTCTTATCGTAGGCTTGCATCAAGGGTAGATGATACACGATCTAGTATTATTAACGCTAGAACTTTTATAACTGTAAGAAGCAGCGTGATTCCCCTTCAATTTCTACAACTACTTAAGTCCCCCTTTTTCGGAATCGTTATATTAACACCTACTTTCCAGTGATCCGGAATGGTGTTATTTATCCAGATCTGCTGAAAGATTGGTTGCAGTACGGGTGCAATAATGTCAGATCCATATTTAATCAGCTCCGCTGCTATGTTGTCCGAACCGGCACTTTTGTGATTTTTCAACTTATATATTGCAGTCTGGATTTCTTCAATAGATGGTGGTTGAGTTGAAATGGTTCTGCATGGATTTCGTCGCCTTTCGTTGTTTATGGTAATTTCTGGTGTTTCAACAGAAAACGTTTTCCATTGGTTTTGTTGTTCTTCAATCGTTACAAGAATATTGCCTTGGTAGTCCTTTAAGGGGGGAATGTGAGGTTTGACATTTGCCAGGTTATTAATTGCTTCATATATGCCGCGTTGATCATTCCGACGTGATGCTTTTTCTGCGGATGTTGCGATATTGTTATAGTAATATTGTTTGTCTTTTTTCGCCATTTTTTTAACTTCCTTCTCCACACTGTTATACGCCTTCGTAATAATGATTTTATCGTTAATATTCTTGGTGTGCAGAATTTTCGATTTAAGTTCCCGTCTCCTTTCTATACATTGCCGGGTTGCGTTGCTTATCCACGGTTTTCTAAACTGCTGCAAGAAACCAATCGTGGATTCCGCTGTTTCCCTACATGCCGAGGCGATGTTGTCCCACGTATGAGGCTCGTTTACACATTCCAATTTAGCAGCAAGTGTTGTGCGGTAGCTGTTCTTAACTTCTGGATGGATCACATCCATACGTTGGTTTCGAAAAACACGGTCATTCAAGGCTGCCGGGCGTAAGCGAAGCTGCGCAACTACTAAGTTGTGATCACTATATATATCAGCACCTGTCCGGGTACATACATCTAACAGTGTATTGTGAAATCTTCTACTGATTATTATGTGATCGATCTGGTTACGTGAGACACCATCCGGGGATTGCCAGGTGTACTTATGTATATCCTTATGCGGAAATTTGGTGCCACCAATAAATGAGGCATGGGTGGTGCAGAGATCTAATCGTTCTCCGTTATTGTTTCTTACGTTACCAAGACCAAGGCGACCCATAACGGAGCTAATATCTGCATTGTTGTTGCCCACCTTAGCATTAAAATCGCCTAAAACAACAAGTATATCCCCGTTTGCAGTACTGTTAATGGTTGACTCAAGTTGATTGTAAGTCATCTTTGTCGCTGTTATCGGAGGGCTCAGTAGGAGCGTAACACTGACTAAGGGTTATGTTTCGAAACTTTGTATGGAATCTTGCTGTTATGATTCGGTTGGAAATAGGTCTAAACTCCTTCAAAGATTTTTTACATTTCGCTGATATTAATATGCCAACACCTTTTGAACGCTCCTGGTTATTGCCACTGTACATGAAATAATGGCCTGATTGCAATCTCACATCTCCTTGGCCCATCCACCTTGTTTCTGCCAGACCTAGTATTTCAAGTTTATACCTGTCCATTTCTTTCAAGTTTATACCTGTCCATTTCTTGGGCAAGTTTCGTCGGATCCGATAATGTTCGTACGTTCCATGTTCCTATCATTGTCCTTTTAGGAAAGCTAAAAGTCGTCGCCTGGGGGTTCCGTTGATTTTCATTCATTTCCGTTTCTTGCACTCACATAAAAAAGCGGTTGGAATGAGGTTGCCACAACCGCAATACGGTTGTCGTAACCGGCTTGCAGTTGTCCAAACCGTACGCGGTTGAAGCAACCGTAAATTGAGGTTGTTATAACTTTTTTAAAATATTTTTGTGCCAGTTGCCACAAAATTAAAAAAAAGTTACTACAACTGCAAACCCCGGTTGTAGCAACCGTAAATAACGGCATTTGCCGGTTGACACAACTTCAAGTTCTCGGCAAAAACTTAAATATATAAAGACTATGCAAGAGTCAATTCTTTTTGACGTTTAAAGGTGGTGTTAGTTTTACAAATGGTATCTGGGAAAGCTGGAAGTTTTGTTTACCTTTTATTTTTCGTTTAATTTTGCTTGTTATTTTGATTTAATTACATTCATTTCGTTTTTTTATTATGTATTTTTTTTTTTCAAGTGACACAACAATAATTTTCATTCATAATTTTAACATTTTTTAATTTTTATTTTTCGTTATTCCCAAATCGTTCCAAAAAAAAGAATTCCATCTGTAGATAACGACTTCGTTATTACTGACACTACTATTCTTTAGTTACCCCTGGTTCTCGGTTCCCTCAACTGATAATTAAATAAACAAAACTTCACAAAATTGAATGTCATTAAATAAAAAAATATTGAGGAAAAATTTATTTTTCTTCAAAATTGAAATATTGATGCAAGACATGGAAAAATAAAGCTTTAATGGGTAAGTTTTTATACTTTGAAGGATACAACAGATTAACTAATGTCTTTTTCTTCTTTTAATTTATAGAAAAACTGGAATATTGGAATATTTTAAACTCCAGCAGCAGTAAAAAATGAACCAAAAATTTACGCCATGTGTCTCAGAGTCTGAGACTTTTTCTATAGAAAAAATGTCTCAGAATCTGAGACTTTTTCTATAGAAAAAATGTCTCAGAATCTGAGACTTTTTCTATAGAAAAAATGTCTCAGAATCTGAGACTTTTTCTATAGAAAAATTGTCTCAGAATCTGAGACTTTTTCTATAGAAAAAATGTCTCAGAATCTGAGACTTTTTTTATAGAAAAAATGTCTCAGAATCTGAGACTTTTTCTATAGAAAAAATGTCTCAGAATCTGAGACTTTTTCTTTAGAAAAAATGTCTCAGAATCTGAGAGTTTTTCTATAGAAAAAATGTCTCAGAATCTGAGACTTTTTCTATAGAAAAAATGTCTCAGAATCTGAGAGTTTTTCTATAGAAAAAATGTCTCAGAATCTGAGACTTTTTCTATATAAAAAATGTCTCAGAATCTGAGAGTTTTTCTATAGAAAAAATGTCTCAGAATCTGAGACTTTTTCTATAGAAAAAATGTCTCAGAATCTGAGACTTTTTCTATAGAAAAAATGTCTCAGAATCTGAGACTTTTTCTATAGAAAAAATGTCTCAGAATCTGAGACTTTTTCTATAGAAAAAATGTCTCAGAATCTGAGACTTCTTCTATAGAAAAAATGTCTCAGAATCTGAGACTTTTTCTATAGAAAAAATGTCTAAGAATCTGAGACTTTTTCTATAGAAAAAATGTCTAAAAATCTGAGACTTTTTCTATAGAAAAAATGTCTCAGAATCTGAGACTTTTTCTATAGAAAAAATGTCTCAGAATCTAAGACTTTTTCTATAGAAAAAATGTCTCAGAATCTGAGACTTTTTCTACAGAAAAAATGTCTCAGAATCTGAGACTTTTTCTATAGAAAAAATGTCTCAGAATCTGAGACTTTTTCTATAGAAAAAATGTCACAGAATCTGAGACTTTTTCTATAAAAAAAATGTCTCAGAATCTGAGACTTTTTCTATACAAAAAATGTCTCAAAATCTGAGGCTTTTCGATAGAAAAATGTCTCAGAATCTGAGACTTTTTCTATAGAAAAAATGTCTCAGAATCTGACACTTTTTCTATAGAAAAAATGTCTCAGAATCTGTTCCCTCAACTGATAATTAAATAAACAAAACTTCACAAAATTGAATGTCATTAAATAAAAAAATATTGAGGAAAAACTTATTTTTCTTCAAAATTGAAATAATGATGCAAGACATGGAAAAATAAAGCTTTAATGGGTAAGTTTTTATACTTTTTAAAAGTAAAATGGAGGCAAGTGATCTTATACAGTTGATAAAAGATACCATTAATGCCAACTTAGATGAAAAGCTAAAAACTCTACCAACCAAAGCCGATTTAGATGAAATAAAAACTCAAATTGGTACTGTAAATACGGATGTAATTGCATTGAAATTAGAAAATCAACATCTTAAAGAAGAATTGATTAAAGTAAAAAAAGAAAATGATGATAATAAAAAGGACATTATTTGGCTGGAGAATCAAATTAGGCCCAATAAACTTTTTATTAAAGGTCTCAAAACTTCAAAAACTCCTTTTAATGAAGTAGAAAGTATGTTTAAAGAACAACTGAAAGTTAATATAAAGATAGTTGGTGTTCGTAAAGTGTTTGATAGAAATGAAAAGATGGCGGTAATTGTAGAGCTTGAATCGGTGAAAGCTATTGAAGAAGTGTTCCAAAATACTCGAAATCTTGCCGGCACAACTATTTCTATTGAAAGAGACATGATACCAAATAAACAAGAACATAAAAAGGCATGCTTGATATTAAAAAAAAAACTTCAGGAAATTAGTAAGAATCATAAAGTTGTTGTAAGAGAAGATAGAATGAAGGTCAATGAACAATGGTTTAGATGGAGCCGTGAAAACAAGTTATTATCTGGTAGCAATGAAGGAAAAACTGAACTGGAAAAAATCTACGGTGAAGAAATAAATTCAATTAACTTTGAATATGAATACATTATGCAAGAATTTAATACAAAAAACTAAAAGCTGTCTGTCGATCGGTAACAAATAACGGTAACAATATAATGGAAAAAAATATATCAAATTTAAATGAAAAAAATATTTTAGATCTAAGAATAATTTCGTACAACATAAATGGTCTGGAAAATAAATATCTACAACCGTCTTTTTTTAATTACATAAAAAATTTTGAAATCTTTTTATTACTTGAAACTCATCTTGAAGAGGAAAAAACTGAGAGAGTAAGAAAATATTTTGCAGGCTTTGGCTTATATTTCGAAGCGGCAAAACGAAACCATAGTTTTGGTCGAGCAATCGGTGGATGCATGTATGGCATAAGCAACAAAATTTTAGAATTCGGCATTACATATGAGCAAACTATTAAATATGATAAGATCCTCCTAAATTTCCGTACAAAAACTACAAGTTTTACCATAGTACCAATTTATTTAAGACCTGCAAGCTGGGATACTGATTTTAATAACGTAAAATCTCTGTTTGAAAACCAAAATATCTTAAACCCAATTATAATAGGAGATTTAAATTTAAATTAAATTGGTGAACTCAACCAGGAAATGATTGATATATATAAAGATACATTTACTTCTGGATACGATATAAGAAAATCTAAAGACAAAACTGCAAATAAAAAGGGTCGACAACTGTTAGAGCTCTGTACAGATAATAATTTATTAATTTTGAATGGCAGAACAAGAGGTGATGAAGAAGGAAGGTTAACATATGCCAGTACTCTAGGAGAATCTGTTAATGATATCTGTGCTGCATCACAAGAACTTTTATACTGTATAGATGAATTTTCAGTTGAAGACGAAGTATGGTCAGACCACTTTCCAATTTTGCTAAAGTTAAAGATACAAATCAAAAATGAAAACATAAGAAAGCTACAATTGCTGCCAAAGTTACCCTGGAAAAATGAAAATAAAGAACTGTATCAGAGAAAACTCAACCATAACTTAGAAGCTATAAATGCAACAGAAACAAGTATGGATCTATTGTGTGAAGTAATCAAGAAATCTACACCACCAGCTGCATCAAATAAGAAATCGTTTGAACCGAAGAACAAATGGTATAATAACAAATGTAACAACGCTAGACAAAAATGTTTTAAACTATTACAAAAATACAGAAGTACTAAAACAGTAGAAGATAAAGAAAAGTACGTTAATTCACAAAAAAACTATAAAATCGTTTGTAAAACAAGTAAATCTGATTACTATCAGCAACTTGCAAATAACATTAACAGAGTTAATGATAGCCAGCAATGGTGGAAGTTAGTTAATGAAATCCGAAATCGCCAATATAAAATTTCTGCAAACGTTGCGGTATCAACATTTAAAAATTATTTTGAAAATTTGCTTAACCCACCACACACAGAAGTACACATATATTATGCGCCAATATTTACAGAAGATGTTATGCTTGATCATCCTATAACTATTAACGAAATAAAAAATATGCTGAATAAGGTAAAGCTAAACAAAGCACCGGGTGAAGATCGAGTGCCTTATGAATTTTTTATACATGCTACAAACCAATTCTATACACAACTGCAAAAACTATATAATAAATCTTTTACGAGTAATCAGGTAGATGACTCTTTTACCAAAACTATTGTTTTTCCAATATACAAGAAAGGTGATCCCAATCTACCGGCAAACTATAGAGGTATTTCGTTCATGAACTGCGCTGTGAAGATAATGATGGGAATCTTAAATGAACGATTGTCTAATTGGGTAGAATTAAATCATAAACTTACAGAATATCAAGCAGGATTTCGCAGAAATTACTCTACAGTCGATAATATTTATAATTTGTCTGCTATTGTAAGCCTTAAGCTAGCTGAAAAAAAGAAGGTGTACGCATTTTTTGTCGACTTTAAGGCTGCCTTCGATAGCGTTTCAAGAAATGCTTTGATTTACAAACTTTTTAAAATGGGCGTCTCTTACAAATTTGTAAGATTCATAGAAAGAATTTACAGCAACACACAATCTGCCGTTTGGACTGGTGAAGAATTTTCGGAGTATTTTGAAACCAAATCAGGTGTTAAGCAAGGGTGCTTATTGTCGCCATTACTTTTTGCCCTGTACATTAACGATCTACATGAGGTTTTGGAAGGTGGACTGATGGTTGAAAATATAAATGTCCGTCTTTTACTATATGCTGATGACATAGTCATATTAGCCGATGATATTGCCGTAATGCAACGAATGATTAAAAATCTGGAAAATTATTGTTATATGTGGAATCTTGAGGTTAATCTAAACAAATCCGAAATTCTAATATTTAGAAATGGTGGCCGATTAAGTCGGCAAGAAAAATGGTTTTTTAAGGGAGAAGAAGTAAAAATATCACCCGAATTTAATTACTTGGGAGTAATCTTTACGCCGAAGATAAAGTTCAATAAACATTTAGAAAAAAGAAGCATACAAGCGAAAAACGCAATAAACACAACATGGCAAGATTTAATTGGGAAACATGAAATTAATTTAAGAATGAAGTGGAAGGTTTATCTTGCAGTATGTAGAGCAATACAATCATATGCGGCTCAGGTATGGGGTTTTAGGCATTTTGAAGAAGTAAATAAGCTGCAACGATATTACATGAAGAAAATTTTAAATTTACCAAGCTTTACTCCTAACTACATTCTTATGCTAGAAACCAGTGCTGAAGACAGTCATATTTATACTTTGGGGCTCAATCTTAAATATTTAAGCAGAACAATGTTCCATTATGGAGAAGACAGATTGCCTCACCAGCTATCCTTAATATTATTACGTCGTAACATTTTCTGGGCAAACGAATTAAAGTCGAAAGCTTTGTCATTTAACATTAATTTGCCAGAAACAAACCCAACTGAGCTACAATGGAATCAATTTAGCACGGAACTACTAAATAATATGAAAAGTAGTACTTTAAATGAAAGATTGCAAAGAAAATCTGAATCAACCACAAGAATCTACAAATATCTGGATTATGAAAGAGGAAACCATTATTTCCAGGATAATTTTAACACAAATAATATCACTTGGATCTTTAAAGCACGTAGTGGGCTTATTGCATTAAACTACAACATGTTTGGTGTGTCAGACGTAGACAGGTGCTGTAAATTGTGCAATCTGCATGAATTGGAAACTTTTCAACATTTTCTTGGGGGCTGTCCAGTGCTTAAAGAATTTAGGCTTGCTTGCTTTCAAAAATCTAATTTAACGGAAGAGGAGATAATACATATTTTAAATGGTATAAATGAAGAAGACTGGCCAAACTTAGTTAAATATTTAAAATGTACTTTAAAATACAGAAACTTTTTGTTAACTGAATTTAATTAATTTTATAACAATAATTGTTACTTATTTTTTTTTACCAAAAATGCTGATAATTAATTGTGATCGTTCGACAGACGTTTTTTAAAAAACATGTCATTAATATTCTATTTTATTTTCTTGTTTATATGCATAAATGAATCATTGAATCAAACTTGTAAATTAATCTTTAATATATTTATAAATAAAGAAAAATTCTAATTCTAAATAAAATTCTATACTTTGAAGGATACAACAGATTAACTAATGTCTTTTTCTTCTTTTAATTTATAGAAAAACTGGAATATTGGAATATTTTAAACTCCAGTAGCAGTAAAAAATGGACCAAAAATTTACGCCATGTGTCTCAGAGTCTGAGTTTTTCTATAGAAAAAATGTCTCAGAATCTGAGACTTTTTCTATAGAAAAAATGTCTCAGAATCTGAGACTTTTTCTATAGAAAAAATGTCTCAGAATCTGAGACTTTTTCTATAGAAAAAATGTCTCAGAATCTGAGACTTTTTCTATAGAAAAAATGTCTCAGAATCTGAGACTTTTTCTATAGAAAAAATGTCTCAGAATCTGAGACTTTTTCTATAGAAAAAATGTCTCAGAATCTGAGACTTTTTCTATAGAAAAAATGTCTCAGAATCTGAGACTTTTTCTATAGAAAAAATGTCTCAGAATCTGAGACTTTTTCTATAGAAAAAATGTCTCAGAATCTGAGACTTCTTCTATAGAAAAAATGTCTCAGAATCTGAGACTTTTTCTATAGAAAAAATGTCTAAGAATCTGAGACTTTTTCTATAGACAAAATGTCTCAGAATCTGAGACTTTTTCTATAGAAAAAATGTCACAGAATCTGAGACTTTTTCTATAAAAAAAAATGTCTCAGAATCTGAGACTTTATCTATACAAAAAATGTCTCAAAATCTGAGGCTTTTCGATAGAAAAATGTCTCAGAATCTTAGACTTTTTCAGAAAAATGTTTAAAATTGTGGAAAATTTTTTTAATTCTGTTTTATATATTATTGGACTTTATATTTTATAACTGAAGTTTTTATTTATTTCGGTTTAAGTCCATATTAATTATTTCTGAGAAATAATTATTTTTGTTGTACAATGAGAAAATCTGAAAAAATTAATTGGCAACACAGGCTAAGTGGAGATGTCGACAGCTTTCGGAAGAAGCCACCCTTCCTTCGTCAGCACTCTGGAAAATGTTTCAATAAAAAAACTCTTTTATTCAGAGTCAAATAAGCATTTAAATATTTTGTCAATATAATGTCTGGAATTCTGAGACATTATTCTATAAAATATATTTGAGATATTTGTTTTCCCTTAGAAAATGATGAAAATATGTGTTAGATTCAGTTAGAAAATGTCCACGACTATAATGCCATTTAAGTTTTTTATATGCAATTTTTTTAATTCTGAAATATTTTATCTTAAGGATGTAAAAAAATTATTATGTAGAGACTAACTTTTGCATTCTATCTATGTTAACATTCATTGTAATATTTATTAACTTCTTTTTAATCAAAATTCACCATTAATTAACATACATAGTATTTAAAAATTCTAGTTTACCACAATAGTATAAACTAACAGTTTTTACTTTGTTTTATTATTATATGTTTTACAAAATGAAATTCAAACCAAAAATAAAAATCTTTAATTTTTTAGAATTTTATTTATAGGAAAATAAAATTCTATTTTTTTTGAGAATTTTATTTTTGGAAATAATAAAATTCAAATGTTTTTGAGAAATTTATTTAAACAAAAATTTTATTTCCAATACCTTATGAATTTTAAATAAAATTCGAATTTTTCCCTTGTCTGGTCGTTAACCGGCCTCCCATATTTTTCATAATGTTATTTTCGAAGTCAAAACGAACATGTATAGTGAGTTTGTGCTGATGTTTGTAACTACCCGAAATATTGGTCCCACACCAACTTTTAAGTATACCAATCGACTAAGAATCAAATTTTTGAGTCAATTTAGCGATGTCCGTCTGTCTGCCTGTCCATGTAAACGGTGTAACCAAGATACAGGTCGCAATTTTTAATCAATTGACTTAAAATTTGAATCTTAAGGCTTTCTTGGCTCAAAGACGAAGCCTATTAAAATTTGAAAAAAAAACGGTCCATGTTTATACCTAGCCCCCATACAAAGGCTCTAACCGTATTATAATAGATATCCTTCCGAAATTTGGCAGGTAAACGTTTTTTGTATTCACAAATCACCATTTCGATTTTAAAGGAATCGGACCAATTCTTTTTGTAGCCCCCATATAAACCACCTTTCCGATATTCACATAAATCTCTTAAATTTTATTAAAATAGAAAATACTTAATTAAAATTTTGTTTGTGTATTTTTGACGCGCACTTTAAGAACCTAATCAAATCTGATTATAATCGGACCATTTTTGGACAACGGCCACATGTGATAATTTCACCCGATATTCAGTTAGTGCGAACTTAACCAGCATAACCATAAGACAAAATTTAGTCCAAATTTCAGGAGAGTAGCTATTATTATTGTGTCTTCCAAAGACAGACGGACATCGCTAGAATGTCTTAGAATCGATCACTGATCAATAATATACTAAATGGAGTTCTTGACCGATATTTTGATGCGTTACACACGGAATGACAAAGTGAGTATGCCCCCATACAGTGGTCGAAGTTTATAAATATATTTGTATTGACAAACATGGGGGTCAATACAATTGATTTTATTCTGTATAGGCAGATGACATAAATTTGGTTACACCCCTAATGTACATGTGTATTCATATACATGTGTACACAAATTAGATGGGCCCAAATTGTAAAAGTGTTGAATTCATGATCCCCACAATGCTGCCAAATGTTAAACATTTCACGTGATACTTATACAGGGACCTATATATACACTGAAAAAAATGCATAATACACAGGTTTCTTAACTAATTTAAGCGTGCTAAATCCGAATATGACCATTGCTCCATTGTCATTAGATTTCGCGTAAATTGCATATCAAAAAAGGAGGCGTAAAAGTGGGCGTGAGTAATTTGTTTTCCGAAAAACCCTAAGACAAACATTTAAAAAAATATTATTCAAATCGGTCAGTTCTCAAGTGATGCGATTACAACGAACTACATATTTATATATTATTATTCTATATTTTATTATTCTATATTTTATTTTTCTATAGAGAAAATTTTATATATACCGAAAAAAAGAGTGGGTGGACAACTTTTCTTACCGTAAAAACCTTATGTGAATTTAGCCAATTCGGTCCATCCATTCAAAAGTGGGCGTAGAAGTGGAAAATTGTTCTTTTCGAAACACCTAAGTTGGACTATGATGAACATTAAAAACAAAATTAGACAAATTGATCCAGCTCTTCCATGATTTAAAGTGTTTTGAACGTTTCGAATTATAGGGGAATTGCTAAACTGAGTGCAATTCCTAAACTATTTGAGAAACTTGTCACTTATATTGGGTCCTACCATGTATCTTCCATTTTAGTACCATGTCAGCATGATTTTCGTAAGGGTCGATCGACTAATACTAATCCGCTTTAATTTTCTACTAATATCATTTGTGTTTTTATTTCGGGTCTTCTGACTGATGCGATTTGTACTGACTTCAGTAAGGCATGTGATAAGGTCAAACATAATCTTTTGCTCTACAAGTTGAGTGTTATTGGATTTAATTGTATCGTTTTGCAATGGTTATCTTCATATTTAAGAAATCGTGAGCAATGTGTCCTTTTTAGGCAGTCGCGTTCCAGATTTATAAGTGTTGCTTCTGGTGTCCCCAAGGTAGTCACCTTGGTCCTATCCTCTTTTTGTTGTTTATAAAAGATCTCCCATCTCCTATTATTCATTCTAATATTTTGATGTTTGCTGATGATGTTTAGCTTTTTTTGTCTTACAGTTCTCCTGTTGGACAGTTATTGCTGCAGCATGACTTGATAGATTTTATAATTGGTGCGATTGCAATCTCTTGAAAAAGTGTATGGTCAAAGTTTTTGACTTCTCAGTACCTATTAAATGGTTCAATTTTGGAATCGGTTGATTCTATTTTGGATCTCGGGATTCTTTTAGATAGAAAGTTGACTTTTTATGCGCATGTGGAGACTATGGTAAATAGGGCCTATGGCGTTCTTGGATTCATGAAACGCTGGGCGAAGGAACTTCTGACCCTTATATATGCCATATCACAACTTTGAAGAAGATATGGCGCGAGCTTGAAGAAGACAATACCCCAAAGTGTGGACTGTGCTCCCTTTTAGCGCCACTTGACCACTATGATACCATTCAGGGAGTCTTAGATGGGGGCATTCCGGGTAGTGGAGCCTCTATAAATTTTTACACAGATGGGTCGAAGACGAAAATTACTCTATACAACACGCTCATCCTGCCTGTGTTGTTGTACGGCGCGGAAACATGGGTGTTATCTGCTGCAGATGCAGCCATGCTTGGAGTCTTTGAGAGGAAGATTCTACGAAGAATTTTTGGACCCGCTCGGAATGGTGATGACTTTCGTCGAAGAACAAACGACGAGCTATATAGACTATACGCAGATACCAACATAGTTAAGCGTATTAAAATACAAAGACTAAAATGGGGTGGTCACGTCCAGCGCATGGATGACACTGCACCGGCAAGAAAAACCCTTTTGGAAAACCCCCACGGCATTCTCGGAAGAGGTCGCCCCAAGCTCCAGTGGGGTAAACAAGTTGACGAAGACATGTTGAGACTTCGTGTGCGAAACTGGGGAACTCGTGCTAAGAATAGAGATGACTGGAAACTTCTTTTGAAACAGGCCAAAGACCTATTATAGGTTGTTATACATGGCCAAATAAAGTAAGTAAGGGTCGAAGCTGCACGCACAAGTGGTCTTTGGAGTCTTGGGTTGAAGAGCTTGGGTTGAGTCTGGCTTAAAGATTTACCAGACAGAGATGCTGGCAATAAAGGAACTGGCTGACTGGTTGAGTTGCAATGTCTAGAATTCCTGGAGTCAATATTTCTGAAAATAGGATCTGCCCTTAACTGTCGCACGTCTTTATATGAGATGGCCTAGCAGTATGGGTCCCACGGCACAGAGACATTCCAGGGAATTGAAAAGGCGATGAGCTTGCAAGACTGGTGTTAATTTGCCTATAGAAACTTGCAAGCAAAATCTACGGTTTTGTTCCGCAATGGAGACTAATTAGAGATGGGCACATGGATTGACGTGTGAGACTACGTGACAGATTTGTCCTTCTCTTAATCACACGTGCACAAGTGAGCTTATATCGCATACATGAGGATCGATTTCGACGGTGGTTGCTGTAATTTCCGATCCCTGTCTTATAGGAGATCACTCAGAGCATTTAAATGTTTTTTTTTTTTTGTCATATTTTATTTATTTAATCTTCACTTTAATTCCGTGAACTAACAATAAGTGTTCATATTTTATATCTAAATATTCTTAATATTAAGTCCAGCCAGTGCCAGACAAAATTTAATTTTCTCAAATATTTCTTAAATTTATTTGTTTATTTAAATGTGACGTCAAATGACTTTTTCCGAATTTGCATGGAGGAGGAGTTGGCAACTATCAAAAACACTTTAGCTGGCATTCCTTGGCACTTTATGGTCAGAGAGTTTCGTTTAACGGCAGGGACTATTAGGGGAATCTATTATAGTCCCGCAGTATTACAACGGGCCTCAGAGTCTATCTGTGCTGACATAAAACGTCAGCAGCCACTTACAACGTAACCTAAGATGATCCGTAAAGTGTCTTTCGCACTGTACATGAGTAGTAGGTTCACAGGGTTGTATTTGACGTGTGTAAGTATTAGTGACAACACACGGTGTAACTTTTGACGTTTTGATGCAAAACGTAAACAAACAACATAATTACATACACAAAAGCTCACACGTACAGGCACACATACAATAGGCAGCGATGATTATTCTGTACTAATAACCACGCGACCATATTGGAAAGTACGCAATTAAATGTGGTCTTTCGCAAACCCTACTGCCAGAACGCCCCGTCAAATAACTTACTTGTTTTTATTTGTTTTAGGTTAACAACTTTTTTGTGTAATTTTAATATTCATGTTTTATTTTAAGTGTTCCCAACTGTGCAACACTGCTGTAAACCGTGATTTGATGAGATTTTACCGTTAGTGCATTTTTTTAAAAACAATTATGGTCGTCCTTGTGTGACTGAAAAAAATCAATATATTTATAAATACTAGTCGAATAGCCTGTCCCTGCCAGGCGGAACACCAAATCACTTTTCTCAATAGTTGTAATATTTTATCAAACTTTATAAAAAATTATGTTTGTGCTTCAAAAATTTAATATTGCTAGATTGAGTTACAGCAATATATTTCCCAAACTGGAAAAAAATTTAATGAGAATAAAAGCTTTTATTGATAAAATTTAAGAACTAAATTTAGCACGCCCATTTCGTCTCTCCGCCCATAAGCCGGATATCAAAAATCTATAGTGTGGATCTGTCCCATGGTCACTCCTATATACATACATGGCAATTTTTATCTTTCTTTTTATCATGAAGGTTTTTAAAATTAGCTAAAATGTTAAAAAAACACAATTTTTCCACTTAAATTTTTCCTTATATGTAATTCTTCGTACACAGTTTAAATATTAAATCTGACTTCATAAGGATATGATCCATTTTCAATACTTTATGCTTTACAATTTTCAGCTTCCTTAGTCATTTGGGGTTTCAGAAATAGTTTAAATGTTTAAAAACTAAATTTCGCCGTCTTCCGCCACTCCCCCTGACTTAAAGGCCGAAAATCCGGCTACGTTACAGATTATATATACAAACTGAACAAAATTCACAACGGATTTTTTTTTGTATTTCCGCCCTTTCACTGGATATCCAGGTCAGAGTTGATCTTTGCCATAGTCCGTACCATATGCATCCAATTTTCATCTTTCAAGGTCATAAGGTGTCTTCAAAATTAGATAAGATGTATAAAAATATAATTTTTCTACGCCCATTTCTTCTCCTAATTTTCCGTCCCTACACAGAGAGAACAGTTTAGTTGTGCCAGCAGAATTTAGAGCCAACTGCATAGTTTAATAAAAACCAAAATTTTCGGTTGCGATAACCAAAATTTGTTTTGAAAATTTAACTTCTGTTGGTCCAAATATATTTCGGTAATCGCTACCGAAAATTTCAGATGTTGTAATTAAACCATGCAGTTGGCTCTTAATTCGACTGGCACAATTAAAATGTTTTTTCTGTGTATTCCAAAATTTTTAAATCTGACTACTTTAGGATAAGCTCCATCGTTAGTACTATACTCGTATCCACGCCCCCTTTCCCTCTCAATTCTTCGTCCACAGTCCAAAAATTTTAAGTCTGACTACTTAAGGATACGCTCCAGTGTCAGGGCAATATGCTTGCCAATTTTCGGCTGCGTAGGTCATTAGGGCTTTAAAGTTAGTCAAATAAAAAAAAAAATAAAACACAATATTGCCTTGCCCCTTTTTCCTCTCAACTCTCCGCCTACATTCCAAAAATGTTAAATCGGACTACATTAGAATATACTTCATAGATAGGACTACATGTTACGGATTTTAAGCTTCCGTATTCATTGGGGCGGAGCTTAAAAATACTCTAAAATGATAAAAAAAAAATAATTTTGCCAAGTCCCCTTTTTCTCGTAATTCGCCGCCCACAGGCAAAAAATCCGCCTCCTAAGAATCTGTCCCTGGTGTTTTACTATATACATGCCAATTTTAAGCTTTTAAGTCTATCAATGAGATTCAAAAGGCGCTGAATACACAAAAAATAAGAGAAACACAAAAAATAAATAAAATATATATTCAGAAAATAGATGGAAATAAATTTACCACGCCCTTTGCCTTTCTTATTCTCCACCCATACACTGGATATCAAAAATCCAGGCTCGTGTTGATCTTCTACACACATGTCAATTCTGTGCATTTTCCGCTTCCTTTGGGGGCTTCAAAAGAAGTTAAAATGTTAAAAATCCCAATTTTGTCACTCCCATTTTCCTTTCCATTCTCCGCCCACAGTCCAAAAATTTAAAATTCGACTACTTCAGGATACGCTTCATCGATAGGACTTTATGCTAGGAAATTTTCAGCTTTCTAAGTCATTAGAGGACTTTAAAATAAGCAAAATGCCAATTTTCATCTTCATATGTTATTGTGGGTCTTCAAATTAAATATTAAAAAATACAATTTTGCCACGCCCCATTTTTCTCTTAATTCTCCTTCCACAGTCTAAATTTAAATCCGATTAATTCAGGATATGCTTCATTGTTAGAACTAAATGCTATGCAATTTTTCGCTTCCTACGTCATTTGGGACTTCAAAAGAAGTAACAATTTTAAAAAATCCCAATTTTGCCACGCCACTTTTCCCTCAATTCTCCGCCCACATTGCGAAAATTTTAAATCCGACTACTTGGGGATATGTGCCATCGTTAGGACTATATGCTAGGAAATTTTTAGCTTCCTAAGTCATTTGGGGGCTTCAAAAGAAGTAAAAATGTTAAAAAAATCTCAATTTTACCACTCCACTTTTCCCCACAATTCTCCGCCCACATTGCGAAAATTTTGAATCCGACTACTTGGGGATATGCGGCATCGTTAGGACTATATTCTAGGAAATTTACAGCTTCCTAAGTCATTTGGGGGCTTTAAATTAAGCAAAAACGTCAAAAAATTGAATTTTGCCACGCCCACTTTCCCGCTTATTTCACCGCCCACAGGCAAAAAATCGAAAATCCGGCTACGTTAGGATCTGCCTCAGGTGTTTTACTATATGCGTGCCAATTTTCAGTTTTGTAGCTCATCAGTGGGCTTCAAAAAGTTCTGGATAGACAAAAAAAGAGGAACACACAAATAGGGAAATTATATATATAGATTTCCCGTAACTTTGGACCTGTCTAATGCACACACACACACACAAACACAGATATGCCAGTAAAATAAAGTTTACAACTTAACTGTTATTTTATTACAACATTTAATAAAAATCAACAAGTGCATGACTCTTCTGAATTTAGTGGCGCTACTTAAACAGTTGCTCTTGTTGTTGTTTGCTGCTACTGCAAATGGAGCGTGATGCCAATACAGCTACTACGACTACATCAACAACTGTTCCATAATGTTAATATGAGAGAGCTTTTCATCCAAACGAAAAAAAAAAAAAAAATCAAACCAAACAAGCAGACAGCCAGCCAAGTTAACCATATAGCAAGCAAGGCATGGCAACGCAAGCAAACATTAAGCTAATATAAAAATCCATTTAATTTTATGGATTAACTTGTTTTATGAGTGTATTTAACACCGTTTAATGATTCGCTTTACAGTCGGCAGTCAACTGTGGTCATCGTAATAAAGCAGCCAATGAAAAAAAATACTCTTAAATGAAATAAAAGACAGTCGTCGTCAGTCTTCTTTCGCCTGTAGAGATGACTTGGTTTTATACTTTGTAAGGAGTTATTAAATCTAGACACACGCACACACATATACGAGTAAACCAGTACATACATACATAAATTTTTTCATAAATGTAAATTTAAAAATTTTGTATTAAACACAAAAACATATTGAAGATATTAGTTGTGTTTTTCAATCGTATGGACTTAATACGGTTAAGGCGCAAAGACTCAAGTGCTCTTTTTTCTAAAATTTACTTTCTATTAATTTTTCGATATTTATGTTTAAATTAAAATACTTACTAAATTGTGATCTAATACGGCAATAAAAACTAAAATCGTTTGAAATTCAGGAAAGTTATTACAACGTTAATCTCCTATTTCTCATTATTAAATACAAATCACTTAAACCGCTTGAGCTTGAAGTCCATCAAAAATATTAATCCAGTTAGGTTTGATACATCCCAGCAGAAATTTTGCTGAACGTTCAGCAGCTTTTGGAAGGGGAACTTGAGTAAAGGAGCGCATCCAATTGCGCTGAATTCATGCATGATTCCCTAAGGCGATGTCCCACTTTAGAGCGCTAGTTGGATACACAGAAACAGCGCTCTTTAGATGCACTGAAATCACGTGTCTTTAGAGCGCTGATTTAAGCAGAATAAAGATGCTGCAAATTCATGTATCTTTTTAGCGCTGATTTAAGCAGATTAAAGATGCAGTGAATTCATGTATCTTTGTAGAGCTGATTTAAGCAGAATAAAGATGCTGTAAGTTCAAAGTTGAAATCAAATAACTAAAATTTAAAAAAATATAACAAAAGAATTCATTCGTTTTACTTTACAAAACTTTATTTATGTGAAACAAAATGAAAAAAAAAAAAAAATCGGAAGTGAACATCAAAAAAATATCGGAAATTTTCATTTTCACATTTTTTATGGGATTTTTTTTGGGAACAGCGGTCAAAGATGCTATGATTGAAGCGCTCTTTGCAGCGCTGATTAATGCGCAATAATGATGCAGTCAAATCATGTGTCTTTGTCTAAAACTCATGTTTTTTTTATTCAAAAAGTGTTAAAAATATTAAAAAGGAAAGCAAGTGTGAAATTTTATCAAAAAATAATTACACATTATAAGTTTTATATAAAAAATCTTAAAAAAAAAAATAAAATTTTTTCCCCTTCCTTTTACTGCATCCCTAAGAGCGCTCTTTGGATGCGCTACGGTATGCTATAAACAGATGCTGTGTCGCCAAAATCTCGATTTATTTCTGCTGGGATGGACAATTCCTTTCATTTTTGTGTAAATTTGTTGTAGCATTTTTCATAAAGCATAATTTAAGTTACCAAAAAATAAACATTCCTCTATTCGAGAATCTTTTGTTTTCTGTTTTCAGCTCATTTAAGAATTTTATTTGCACTTGACAATTGGTATAAAAAATCCAAATTACCAAAAAGCACAGCAATTGTCTACAGCGCAGTTTTTTTGCTAATGAAATCATTGCAAAATTCAATCAAGTGTTAATTAATTTCAAAATAAAAAAAAATACAAATTATACCCAGCAAAAAAGTGCACAACTTTAACAATGATTTTGATTATTAATATTCAAGGTGAGATTGTGTCTTTTGTGCCAAGATCTATGAATTTAAATCTAATATTAAAAACATTTTTTTTTACATTAATTGTTAAGATATCAAAATATAAAAATATCGTAAGGATATGTTCCAGATTTTTTACTATATATGTATATATGAGGCATTCCACACCAAATGTCCAGCGAAAAAAAACACATGTCGCACGAATTTCTGAATAGGTTGTATGGATAGCTCTATATGAAACTAAGAAAATTGCGTTTTTGGTTTTTCAATTTTTCAACAACTGGGCTCAGGAGGCGTGGTCAAATATTGGAAAAATGGTCAAATTTGTGTCGAGTTGCCTTGATTAAATATTTATCACATTAAAACGGAATGCACCACAATCTCAAAAATTTACATTCTTATATAGTTTTGTATGGGCTATCGATTAAAAATTTTTTTTTTGGAAAATTTTCAGAACCCGTTCTGAAATTTTCCATTTTTTAAAAAAGTCAATTTATCAAAAATCCGGCCACTTTTTTTTTTTTAATTTTTTTTTTTTTAAGTTTAGTTTGTCCATCCACACAAAAAAATTCAGAAACACGTTCGTCGTTTTTTTCGAGAAAATCGCATTTGAATATTGAATTTTATGACAATTTTGGAATTTCCTTGTATTTTCTGGTTAAAACATGGCGTATGAGTAACAAATTTTTGCGAAACCAACGAGTTGATCCCATTTTAATTGTTTTTTCATGTGTGGTACAATATAGAGATGGGCGTGAAAGCGATTTGACCCACGCAAGAAATATTAAAGTCACTGACGACTCGCTAATATTTTTAGTTTACTTGTGCAATCACGTGAGTCAATTTTCTGTTACTCACGCTCACGCAATTTTTGATTACGCTCACTCACGTTGATGATGATTTTACAAAAATAATAAAAACAACAAATTTTCTATGAAAACAAAGCACTGAAAACGGAAACTCAAAAAAACAGTAAAATTCCAAAAAAATAGTTAAAAATCACAAAAACTTACTTAAGAAAAATTTTAAGCATTCACTAATCTCGCTTAAATGCGTAAAATGCTTAAATGCTTAAATGCATAAAATGCTTAAATGCGTAAAACTGATAAGATGCGTTTATAAGAGTTTTTTTTAGATATGCATCAATGTCCTTCTGACCGTTTATATCGAAAACAAATCGTCAGTTGTCAAAAAAAATTTGTTTTAAGATTTCATAAAGATTTCAATTTAAATAAAAAAAAATACAGAATTACTCGCTTAAATGCTTAAAACTGGTAAGAGTAGTTTCATACAAATTTTACTGAAATATCAACACTAAAATGAGTTCAAAATCTTAAGATCACTTGATGTGCGTTTATAAGAGTTTTTTTATGTAAATGCATCAATATCCATCTGATTTATTTTATATTTTGGATAAGCGCATTTAAGCGGGAGCAATAAATCGGACACTACATTATAGGTACATATCCTTTAACGTTCAACATTTGAAAAAATTGACTCGCGAGTCACGTACTAAGCTATTCACGATATTAAAGAGGTAGCGTGAGTAGAACATTTCGTGAGTGATTAGGAAGTCCAATTTTTGCGAGATGAGTGAATGCTTAAAATTTTTCTTAAGTAAGTTTTTTTAATTATTAACTATTTTTTTTTTTTGAATTTTACTGTTTTTTTGAGTTTCCGTTTTCAGTGCTTTTTTCATAGAAAATTTGTTGTTTTTATTATTTTTGTAAAATCATCATCAGCGTGAGTGAACAACCGTGAGCGTAATCAAAAACTGCGTGAGTAACAGTAAATTGACTCACGTGTTTGCACAAGTAAACTAAAAAAAATAACGAGTCGTCAGTGACTTTAATATTTCTTGCGCGGGTCAAATCGCATTCACGCCCATCTCGATATTGCACCACAAATGAAAAAATAATTAAAATGGGATCAACTCGTTGGTTTCGCAAAAATTTGTTACTCATACGCCATGTTTTAACAAGAAAATACAAGGAAATTCCAAAATTGTCGTGAAATTCAATATTCAAATGCGATTTTCTCGAAAAAAACGACGAACGTGTTTCTGATTTTTTTTGTGTGGATGGACAAACGTCTAAACTTTAAAAAAAAAATTAAAAAAAAAAAAAGTGGCCGGATTTTTGATAAATTGACTTTTTTAAAAAATGGAAAATTTCAGAACGGGTTCTGAAAATTTTCCAAAAAAATAATTTTAATCGATAGTCCATACAAAACTATATAAGAATGTAAATTTTTAAGATTGTGGTGCATTCCGTTTTAATGTGATAAATATTTAATCAAGGCAACTCGACACAAATTTGACCATTTTTCCAATATTTGACCACGCCTCCTCAGCCCAGTTTTTGAAAATTTGAAAAACCAAAAACACAATTTTCTTAGTTCCATATAGGACTATCCAAACGACCTATTCAGAAATTTACGGGACACATGTTTTTCTGTAGCGGGACATTTGGTGTGGAATGCCTCATATGCCAATTTCTAGCGTTCTAGCTCATCAATGGGCTTTAAAAAGAGAAAAAAATTGTACACAAGATATTAAAAATCCAGGTCCGTGTGGATTTTCGCCATGGTCCGTACTAAAAATTAATAAAAATTATAACGCCTTGCTTGGTGATGTGCTCCAAGCTACCTCATTGTGGGCTACAGTAGTAAGTTCTTGTAAATCATTTAGTTTTCTATGTTGGATATCAGGTAGTTTGTTAACTATATCTAAAGTTGAACAACGCCATGTGTCCCGAGGACCACGCTGTCTGCTTCCTTGTAGATTGCAAACTAGTGCTCTTACGCATATTAAATTACCGGATTTTCTAAGAGTGTGACCAAGCCATCCAAACTTTCTTTTACATATTTCCATATTTATATTAGGCATGTTTGATCTGTGTAAAAGTTCTTCATTGGATACAATGTTTGGCTAGTATATTTTTAGTATGGTACGCAGGCAGCTATTTATAAAAACCTGAAGATTGTTTTTAATTGCTTCAGTTATAAGCCACGTCTCGCATCCATATAGTAACACAGATACTATACAAGCCGAGAAAGTGCAAAGTTTGGTCATTTTACGATAAACATTCGATTTCCACACTTTTGTCAGGAGGGAGAAAGCACCTCTTGCCTTTTTTATTCTAGAGGAAACATCTAATGCGGCACCACCATATTTAGCCATCATGCTACCAAGAATCTGAAATTCAGAAACTCGTTCTACTACTTCATTATCAATAGAAAGATGTTGCCTTGGTTCAACGATTATTCTTAGATCCATCGTCTTACTCGTGTTGATTTGTAGTCTATTTTTTGCTGACTCAGTTACCAGATCATTTAGCTTATCTTGCATGTCTTTAAGTCTATTTGATAACTTGCACTTATCGTCGGCGTAATCAAGCGATTCCATTCTATTACCAGGAAACAGCAGGTTCCTTCCTATTGCATCAATTACTACAAGAAAAAGCAAAGAGGATAGCAAACATCCTTCCCTTACTCCAGATATTGTACGAAAATATTCTGAAGCTTCACCGTTGTGTATAACACAACATTCGAAAGTATCAAAACTCTTCCTGATAAAATTTACAATTTTTTAATTTTTTAACACCTATATTAGGGAGCTCAGCCCAAATGCATACACGATTTATGGAGTCAAATGCCTTTTCGTAGTCAACGAAGAGCAGGTATAGTGGGGAACGAAATTCAATGCTTTGTTAAATGATGACCCTTATACTGTTTATTTGATCGGTGCAGGATGTGAATGGTCTGAACCCAGCCTGTTCCGCTCTGAGTTGTGCATCGATTTGTGTAATCATTCTTTCGAACTACGAAAAATTACGCAAACGCTGATCCATGGCGGAGAGTTGGAAAAGATTTTAATGACTTGTATAAATTAATTGATTTCTCATTAACCTCTACAATTGTAAAACGAAACATAATAATTTATTTAAACACTTAAAACAAAAAACTGTATATTTGTTTATAATTCTACATATGTAAATTTTTTTTATGTCACATTGTATAGTCTGTAAGGATGTAATCCATAGACTTAATAAATAAAAAAAAAAAAAAAAAAATATTGTCTCAATAAAAATGTTCATAATAACACTTACAATTAGTTTTGTGATGCCTCGCCAGTTATTAAAATTGGTTTTGTCTCCTTTTTAGAATATTTTTATAATGGCTCCCCTAAGCATATCTTATGGATATGTTTCGCTTTCCCCTATTTGGCCGAAGAGTGGATATAATGTGTCAGCAAATAGTTCGGGGCTGCTTTATAGATTTAAAACGTAATATTATATTATTTTTTAACGATTTTATTATTTGAGCTTTTAAAGGTTGATTTGTTCTGATAGGGAGTATGCTTACATTGTCATGCCACATTGCTCTAGTACTAGGTCTATTGATATTCAGAATTTTCGTGAAGCGGTCCTTCCATCTATTGAATTGCTCCGCTATAATGGTGAGTAATCTTCCTTGTTTATCTTTTATGGGCACTGTTGTTTCAGATTTACGGGCAGAAAATTTTCTGGTGAGGTAAAATAGTAGTTTCATGTTGTGGTTTGCTTCAGCATCATTCGCGTATTGGGTGGTATGAATAAAAATAAGACATTACTTTTTACTATTTACTTTTAGTAAAGTAATTTCTTAAAGTATTTGCTTAATTTTATATGAATAAAAAAAAACTTAACAAAATTTACCCGAAAATTCGGCTAAGTAATTTCTAGCAATCAGAAATGTCAATAACAAAAAATAAACAAAAATAAATAATCCAAAAAATTTTATTTATTTTTAAAACTTTAAAATCGTGTTGTTTTCGTGTAAGTTATGTAATTAAATTGGGGCATAAAATAAAAATGTGCTTAGCCAAACTGTTGTTTTTAGCTTGGTAACAGTTTAAGTGCCTTAAATAAGTTGTATGATTTTGCACCCTATTGAAGTGATTAAAATTTATTGATCAGGTAAGTGTGATTATAAGATTTGGTGATTTTGGACAAAAACCTTCTACACATTTGTAAACCAAATGTGCTTCTTGTCCAAAAAGCTTAATTCAGATTTAAATAAACACAAAAACTGAAAATTACACTTTGTTTAATCTGCAGATTGACGATATAGCTACTATTTGGAACATCAAGGACAATTACTAAATGAGTGGAAGTTACCAAACATTCATCCTTGCTAAGCTTTCTTGTTGTGTAAAGGCATCCATCCAAATACAGAAATGAAGATAATTCCAAATTGTCAAAATATAAATTTGGTTAAACTTGATTGACAGTTTTCTATAAAAATTACACTTTTGTAATGCAAAAATCTTAAAGTCAGCAATTTCTTTGAATTAAGGACACTTTTTTTACAAAAAGTTTCAGAATTAGGGCTTTTTTTCTTATAGAAAAAGTCTAAGCTTGAGGCATTTTTTTTAGATTCCGAGACAGTTTTGTTATAAAAAACTGTCTTCGATTCTAAGACATTTTCTTACAAAAAATTGTAAGTTTCCAAGACATTTTTTTCGTAGAAAAAGCTTTAGATTCTGAGACATTTTTCTTATAGAAAACGTGGCAGATTCTAAGACTTGCTAGTTTTTATTTATACCACCCATTGTGTGAAAAATGTGAAAAATTATATTATACTTTAGTTCTTTCACATTTTAGGACTAGATTGGGTCCAGACCGTGTTAACTCGAGACCCCGTTGTGTCCCCTAAGGGTCGCCAAAGATTTTGACGGAGATATGGGCATATATAAAATCTCGGGAATGTGAAATTATAGATTTGAAATTAGAGGCTCGGGACCCCGACAGATTTGTAGAGCTAGGATAATTCCACATTTTTCTTTATAGTACTTTCTTTTTAAAATTTCATCCGTTTCGCTCTATCTCGCTTAGTTTTCAAGATATCGCCATTTTGAATTTTTAAGTAAATGCTAAGAAGTTATTTACTAAATTCTAAGAAGTACACTTCCTTGATTCTAAGAAGAGAAATACGATGATGTTTTTTGAGTAAATTTTAACTAAACTTGAACTCGATTGTTTTTAAAGAAATATGTCTTAAAAACAAAGAAAGAAATATGTCTTAAAAATAAAGACAAGTTCTTAGATTTGGGGAAAATTTCTTTGGCAGTAAGTTTTTTTTTCACGATATTAAAAAACTCCATATAAAAAAACTGTGAACTATTTATAAGTAAATGAACAAAACTTTTTTCTAATTTTTAAATTTAAGATTTTTTTCAAACTACAATTGGAATCATTGAATAACAATTGATCTTTTTCGAATTACAATTGATCTCTTTCGAATTACAATTAATATTTTTCGAAATGCAATCTTTTTCAAATTATATTTGGAATCATCGAATTACAATTAACCTTTTTCGAATTACAATTGATCTTTTTCGAATAACAATTGATATTTTCGAATTACAATTGATCTATTTCGAGTTACATTTAAACTTTTCGAATTACAATTGATCTTTTTCAAATTAAAATTGATCATTTTTGAATTACAATTGGATTCTTTAAATTACAAATGGAATTTTTGAATTAGAAATGGAATTTTCGAACTACAAGTAGAGTATTCAAATTTCAAATGAAATTTTCGAATTATAAACAACATTTTCGAATTACAATTGATATTTTCGAATTACATCTGTAAATGGTGTAGATTATCTAAAAAAAATAATCTGGCTACTTTGGGATATGCTCAATTGTCAGAACTAATATCTAGGCGGTTTTTAGCCTCAAAGCTCTATAAGACGCTTCAAGATTAACTAATATGCAAAATGAAATGCAACTTTGTTCGTTACTCACTTTAACCGAGTAAGCAAATGCCGCATTAGTTGTATCAGCATAGAGCAAATAAGAATAAGAGGTATGTTTTCCTCTTAAGCGAACTCTGGCTAGGCTCACTAGTTTTTTTTTTTGGGTTTTTTAAGTCCTGAAATTTGTACTTTATTTGCACTTTTAACCCTTTGACGACCATACATTTTCTGCCTAAGGGATTTTAATTTTTGGTTCATTATCGTGATCTGTGACCTAATAATAGTTATGAAACAAAAAATTGGACCACCAGCCCCTCTCCTACCCCCTTATTTTTCTTGGTGAAAAATTTTTGTCTTTGGCGATAACGCAGCACTGGCTAATCGCTATGATTTTTAAGATGTGCAACTCAAAAATAGCTATTCTACAAGAATTTGGACCCTTTCTTGCCCCTGATTTAGCTTGACAAGAAAAGGCCCATTTGTCCCAAAAATTGAATTATAATTTCACAAAATTTGTGGGTTTATAGTGAACAGGCGCGGATCCAGGAGGGAGAATGGGAGTTCTCACCCCCCCCCCCCCAAAATGATTTCGAAAGAAAAAAAGAAAGGAAAGGAAAAAAAGAAAAAAAGGAAAAGGAAAAAAAGAAAAAAAGAAAGGGAAAGGAAAGATAGAAAGAAAATGCTTGGATGTAAAAAATTCTTAGTGAATTTATATGTGGGCTAATCATTTACGTCAGCACACATAGCATTAGGATATAATGTTTCAGAATTAAAGAAATTGCATATGAAAATCTTAGATGGCAATAGAGTCGTGTACATTTTCTAACCGAATAACTTTCCTTATTATTTTCTATGGAAAAAGTATAATTTTTTATAGAAAGATTTTTCAAAATTTCAGACTTTACCTTTAAAAAATATTTTTATACTTATTCGACTTTGAATGTAAGAATTTTTTTAATTGAAAAATTATCTCAAATTTTATAAAAAATTTCTTATTACATTTCCATAGAAAAAATCCCTCAGCACCTGAGAATTTTTCCAAAAAAAAAAAAAGTTTCAGAATCTGCCACAAATTTTTAGGCAAAAAAAAATCTCAGAATCAGATAACATTTCTACAAGAAAAACGTCTTAGAATTTGAGTTTTCTATATGGAATTATATTTCCAAGGTTAATTTTTTTTATAGAAAACTTCTCGAGAATGAGAATTTCTCTGTTTGAGAGATCTTGTAAATGTGCGAATTTTTCTAAAGGAAAAGATTATCAAGATCTATTGTATATGTTTTATAACTTTTTATAGAAAACTATAGAATATTCTGAGAATTTGTCTATAGGAAATGTGAAATATGTAAATATTTTAATAATAAATTTTCTTTATGAAAAATGTTTCAAAATCTAAGAAATTTTAAACATTAGATGTCATTAAAACCGTAAAATTTTTTTATCGAAAAATGCAAAAAAATCTATTATTTAAGTTTTAAAAAAGTGTACCAAAATTTCTTCATAAAATGTTTTTGAACTAATAATATTTAAGTATCTGATAATTTTCTTTTACTAAATATGAAAAACTTCTTAAAACCTGAGAATTACTTTGAAATATGAGCATTATTTCAGAGATTTTTATAAGAAAGATACATGAGAATTTGAAAATTTTTTATATTAATAATGCCTCAGAATTCAGATTATAGAAAAAAGTTTAAAAATCGGAGACATTTTCTATAAGAAAATGTTGAATCTGAGAGTTTTTCTTAAGAAAATACGATCTGAGAATTTAAAAAACTTTTTTATATCAAAGTTTTAGAATCTACACATTTTTCTAAAGGCAAAAATCTCAGAAATGGGTTATTTTCCTATATGAAAACTATTTTAGAATCGTAAAGTTTTTATGTAAAAAAAATGTCTCAACATCTGAGAAAATTTCTAAAGGAAACATTTATAAAAAACTAATAATATGGTTATTTTTTTTTTTTTCGAAATATTTCAGTTTTTTATATAGAATTTTTATATAAAAGTTTACGGGTCTTTTCACATTTGTGACTAGCTATGACTGAGTATAGGTCCGTTTATTTAACTTTAGGAAGGTAATCGGTCCGTCAGGATTCCCTCGTGAAAAAGTTTCTTGAGTTAAAAAAGTTCTACCAAATCCAAAAGGTTGAATCCGCGCCTGATTTAAATTATACCTTTAAGTTGATTTTTTTTTTATTGTTTTTCATTTGTTACTCAATATTAAAAATATTCACAAAAAATTATTCCACTTCCCCCCCCCCGCTTCCAACCAAAATTTTTTAGCCTTCCGATTGCATAAAATTTTTTTGGAAAAAAAATTTTATTTGTTTAAAATGGTTCATATCTGTTTTTAAGAAATCAAAAAGTCTTTTTATCAATTCCTCCTTCAACCTTCATTCTATTAATCGCAGCCAGTGAATGTTCTTTTGTTTGGGAGACACGAATACCCCCTGGTATTAGCGATTGACTGTTAGTTTTTGGGTATTTCAGAAGAGTTTTGTTTTTCACAGCATAATTTTTTTTGCTGGGCAGGTTAACGGACAAGGACTAAATGTTGCTGATGCCAGCCAGCCAGCATTGGCTCATTAGGTAGCCAGAAAATATTAAATTTCACTTTTACCTACACTAAACAATTTGTTTTAGATTTCAACAGACTTTGAATAAGAAAAATCATCCACATGGTTCCATGAATTAACGGTATTGTTTAATTAAAACATTCGAAAATCTGTTAAGGAAAATAATAATTACATGTGCATTAGGGTTATAACTTTTAGAATTTTTTGCAAATATCAAAAATCATTTAAAAAGTTCATGCACCAAACGCGATGAAGTTTTAAATATTAGTTTTTCTTTTAAGTATAAAAAAATGGAATGTAATTGCAAAGTTTTTAAGATTTTCTTACTAAATATTATAATAGCGATATTTTGGTGCTATTTCGTGAATGTTGAAAATAAGTTAAATGTTGGTTCCTACACTCAAAATAATTACTCTTCTAAATACTCTGTCAAATGACTGTATTCTTAATTTGACAGATATTTGACAAAGTTATCTGCCGAAATACAGATTTTAAGTAAATACTTTTTATTTTCTTGTGACCAAAAAAAAATTTATTTGTAATTTTACTTTTTTCTTTGTAATCTATATTTTACAGATAATAAATAGTTTTTTGTTAAAATACAGATTTTAGAAAAAAACTTTGTTTTTTTTTCGTACCTAAAATACTAAATTCTGTTTTAATTTTTAAATTAATAAAAATTATTTATTATTCGACCTTTAAAATTCTATTTTTGAGAAAGATTATTCTAGCTCAAGGTCATATTTCTTTTACTAATCATTACGATGATATTGTCAATGTAACAATTTTCACGAAACTTTTTATAAAGTTGTTTGTTTTAAATTGATTGGTTTGGTCATTTTGCAAGACTTACTCGACACGTGTTTCGGAATTCGTCAAATTCCATTGTAAAGAGTATTTAGCAAATTGACAATCGTTTGTGGCAAAACATAAAGTCTTATATTCGTATGTAAATAGGCATAATGAGAAATGTACTAAATTACGATGATATAATGATTAGTAAAAGAAATATGACCTTGAGATAGAATAATCTTTCTCAAAAATAAAATACTAAACATCATCTGCAATTTTACTATTGCTCTGTAATTCAACCCCTCTTTAAAAATCGTCTTTAATTATTGTAAAAGATGCTAAATTTTACGTGTAGTGCAAAATTAAAGGAACTCGTAATTTTCACAAAAATAAAAAAAGTAAATTTGCCATTTGGAAGCATTAAAGCGGGCAAATTTGCACGGTGGCATTTCCCAATTGTCAACACAACTTGCACATTAGGAAAGGAGAAATTGATCAGGAATCAAATAGTGACCATTGTGTAAAAGCCATATCAAGCGCATTAAAAAGATATATAAGAAAGTCAAGACATTCTTAGACGATTTCCCTCTAGTTTTATAAGAGTGTTTGCTGGAATGACTCCGCTCAAATATGGAACTGAAAATGAGAAGTTTATGAAAAAAAACCGCGTTTACAAATAATTTCTACAAAGTTAAACATTCGTGTGCGAAACATTTAAGCGGGCGCATTTAAATAAAGCATTTGCCTTTATTTTGTGTCAAGTTATTAATATCCATGCTTCTTGGTAAAACTCTGGTCGCTTTCATCAACATTTTACAGATAATTCTGTAAATCTACAGTTTTTTTATCGAAATCATTTTACAGAGTTTTCTTCGTAAAATAACAAAAAATCTTGCTGGTTGGAAATCTATGGTATTTTCTGCTGGCTCAGCAGAGTATCTCTGTACTTTAACAGAGCCATTATTTTGAGGGTACTGATAGGTAGTCATGATTAAGTGATAATGTTCAACTAACAATGATTTGATGGCAGAATTTAAAAAATAATAAAAAGATTATTGGGGAATTTTTAGAAATTGCATTTACTGCGTGAACTTTTTTCACAAAAATTCCCTAAAAATTTTTTTTTATTGTCTGTACAACATTGCACATAGCGTGGTGGGCTGAGCTTTTTTTTGCCATAAACAAGTTATAACCCTAATGTATATGGTTGTACAGTAGGTTGTATACCCAAAAAAATAAATTTCGTTGGTGAAAAGTTCAAAATTAATTTCTTGTTATTTTGAAGATGCCAGCCGCTTTATATACATATGCATTGACTTTTCATTATGGTAAAATAAAAATTATTAAAACGTTCAATTGTTTTTAAAAATATTAGTGGTATTCAGAATCTTGCTTGCCAGCCCTGGCACTGGTGGTAAAAGAGCACTTTTCAAAATTACTTTTCAAAATACATGTATTTTTTGAAAGAAGTACTCTTTTGCTACATTGCCAGGGCTGGCAGCAAGACTCTGAATACCTCTATTGTTATATGGTGAATGGTATTAACACTGTAGATGGTAAATATTGACGAATTATTAAAGCTATTGAGTTATGTTATTTATTTTTTGATTACTATTTAGACAAATTACGGAAAATTTGCGCGCATTATGATCGTCTAAAAGACATTTTTGGAGAAAAAAGATCGGCAGAAACTAGTATGTTTGATTCATCCATGAATTCTGGTGACTTTTTTGGTTTTATGGAACTTGAGGAAATTCCTGAAATAGTTGACGACGTCCCGCAGGTCATCCTTCAGACGCCTTTAGAAAATATTGAGACAAATGAACCCCAGGTCAATCTAGACAACATTTCTAGCCAATCTTCAATCAATCTTGACAACTTTTCAGGCCAATCTTCTTCAATGACACAAAAAGTTTCAGCTTTTGCAGAAAAACTTAAGAAATCTGCTCCGAAGGATTCCATATCGCAGTTGACTAAATGTCAAATGGAGCGAAATGATACACAACGGTTGAAAATAAAGTTCGAGGAAGACAAGTTTGAAAAGGAATTAGAATTTCAAAAAGAAAAGTTTCAATCAGAATTGGAAATCCGTCGACAGGAGCTTAAATTAAAGAAAAGAGAAATAGAAAAGGATGAAAAAATAAAAATGCTAGAAATTGAAAAGAATGAGAGACTTGCTAAGTATGAGTTAGAATTAAAATATAAAATCCAATAATTTTTAAATCATCTAAATTTAACATGAAATAAAATTTTCTTTTTGTTTATATTAAGTGTTTTATTTTTTATGTACAATGTAAAATCATTCAAACATAATTTGATGAATTGCTTGACGTTTGATATCATATTTATTATGCTCAATTTCTTCATTTGGCGTTTCTAAAGTGCCAACAAAATCGCTGGATTCAAAATTATTGATATCATTGTCGCTTAATAAAATGTTATGAATAATACAAGCTACTGTAATCCATAAACAACACATTTTTTTATTTTTCTCGTTTGCAAAACGGTGGCGCAAATCCTTAAGGCTTCCAAATCTTTCCTTCAGAAGTCCAATACAGTGTTCAGCTCGTACACGATATTTACTATGCCGAACATTAAATTATTTGCGTTTCGAAAATGTCATTGCTGTTGAGTTATTTCTATATGGCGTTAAAACTGTATTGGAAAGCGAATACGCATAGTCTCCTGCAATCCATTGGTTTGATGAAAAATACGCAGATGAATTGGTTGCTAACGGACAAGCAGAGTATATGCGGGCGTCATGAACACTTCCTGAAGCTCCAACAGACAAATGGCGAATTCGTAATTTATAATCGCACGTTATCTGTGCTTTGATGGAGTATATGTGTTTGCGTGAAAAATGTGGTAACGCATTTTCAATTGGTGTCTCCGCCAATTTAAATTCTGTGCCATCGACGTACCCAATACAGTAGGGCAACTCATTAAAAGTTTTTCTCACAATGTATTCTCTTTCCTCATCATCTGGCCAATAAATGTGCTGTTGTTGGAGTTCAACAAAGGCACGGAACACTCTGGCAGTAATTTTTTGTATTGTACCTCCATTGCCAATCCCAAAAAGTGTAGCTACTTTTCGAATGCTGCAACTTTCGCCTAGAGTGTATAAAACAATAGCAAGTTGACGATGAACACTAAATTGTTTACATGAGTTCTTTTGTGTAAACTCTCTACTGGTACATATAAGCGATACAAGAAGTTCAAATTGTTCTTTGTTGCATCTTATCATTTGGCGAAAGCGGCCGTCATCAAACTGTGTAAGAATATCATCACACCATATTCTTGACTTTGGTACTAAATACTCAATTCCACGGCGTGATGATAGAACTACTGATAAGTCGTCATAAAGTGTGTCCAATTCCTCTTCCACACATTCTTCAACTGATTCGTCTTCCAATATGCCGCCAATTGTAAAGTTTTTACTTATATACATATTAGCATGTCCCGAAATCAGTAAATTTTGGAATTTCTTTAGGGCATACCCCTAGAACGATGCTTATTAAAGAGCTGATTACGGGAAAAATTATTAAAAAAAATTTGGAGGTCATCTTCAGGGCGCAACCAGCGCTTAAAGTTTGCATCCGTAGTGCATTTGGTCAAAAAAAAATATTTATTTTTATTTTTAAAATTGGTGCCAAAAGTTTCGTTAGGTAGAGTACATTCTGGAAAAAATATTTGTAAAGTTTTCATGGAGCAATTTTGGTCCAGTGCAACGTTTTGAAACTTCGAAGATGCATAATTTATTACATATTTTTTTAAGTTTTCGTAAAAAAACAGCTTTTTATACAAAGGCTTGAACATAAACTTCGTTTTATACAAAATCTTAAAAGAACTCTTACAAACTCCAGTTTTTACAAAAACTTCAAAAACTACATAATAAATTACACCTTTTCAAAATTTCAAAACGTTGTGCTGGACCAAAATTGCTCCATGAAAACTTTACAAATATTTTTTTCAGAATGTACTCTACCTAACGAAACTTTTGGCACCAATTTTAAAAATAAAAAAAAATATTTTTTTTTGACCAAATGCACTACGGATGCAAACTTTAAGCGCTGGTTGCGCCCTGAAGATGACCTCCAAAATTTTTTTAATTATTTTTCCCGTAATCAGCTCTTTACTAAGCATCATTCTAGGGGTATGCCCAAAAATTTTTCATTTTCGGGACACGCTAATACATATGTATGTGTGTTTGAACATAAATACTTACGACTTTCATCATAAATATGTTCAATTTCAATTAATGCTGTATTAATTAATGAATTTATCAAAGAAGTTTTAACACTTTCTCTCGGCATCTTGAATTAATGAACTTTGACAATCGAATAGTTACTTTTTTGTTTTGACAGTTCGTAATAATTGCAATTTGCATTATGGCATTTAAAAAAAAAAAACTATAAATTAGGTGCTCACGACAACGAAGATGCAATGTTGCTATTTCGCATCTTTGCATGAGTAAAATTGCTGACGTGAATACCATTAATATGTTTATAGAAATCATAAATCTTTTGTCGCAAATATATTAAATTAAAATTTTCCGAATATTTTGGATCATGTCATGATTTCTGCAAAAATGTTATGGCTGCTACAAACAAGTTAAAATAAAATTTTCAATCATAATATGGCACTTTTAAATGATGGTTGCCACAATCGTATCTCTTCTCTGCGTGTTGAAGCCACCGAGGAAATCTTAAAATTGTTTTTATTTGCAATCCTATAAATTATCTAAATTATCAATTTGTCTTGAGTACAATAAGGAGAAAATAGTTTCGAATAAGGAAGTACCAAAAAATTTTATAACCCATTAAATGTTGTTACCCTCCATTCTAGAGAGTATCTATAAATTGTTCATTCCGTTTGTAACACCTCAAAATATTGGTCTAGAATAGGGTTGCCAGACGGCCTGGAATGGCCTGGATTTTCCAGTTATTTGAGGTCTGGTCCAGTTTCCAGTTAAAACATAATTTATCCAGTTGAAAAAGGATTTCTTTTATTAAAACAATTATTTTTTTATTAAATATTTTTTACAATTTTTTGGGACTACTTTTTGAATAAAACATTAATCATAAATATAACATAAATGCCTCTTTTCCGTATACACAAAATGTGCTATTTTTGCTGCATTTACACAAATTTGTTTACAACTTTTTCGAGCATTTCGGCCAGTCTAGCCAAAGGGTGTCCAGTAGGGATATAACCAAAATATGAACCTATCATAATCGTATGAGCAATTTTATACTGATAACAAAAAACGTTATCCGGGGACATTTTGATCCAAAAACCTTCGGCACCGATTGCAATTTCTAAAACACCATAAATTTACATTTTTTTATGTTTTATGGTGGTATTCCTTCCCATCCACCGTTTTTTGGCTTTTTGTCGTTTTACAACAAAAATAAAACAATAACAAATTTATAAAATGGTTTTCGACACTAGAAATACGGGTTTTCCGAATAATAAAAAAAAATATTAGCGAAAACTTCATCGCGATCGGTGCCGAACCTTTTTTAACATTCGCGAAAAAAAGAACACACATTTCTTCTTGATTTTTCATGTACTTTATAAATATGATAGGTCCTTTTTGATATTTGCAAAAAAACGCAAATGGTTATATCCCTAGTGTCCAGTCGTTCCAGGACTCAAATTTGCCCATTCACTAAAATACAAGTAAGCTAACTTTCAAGAACATTTTTCAATTATATTTGTTTCTACGCAATTCTAAATACGAAAAACGTGAAAGTATTAGTGATTTTGGTGGAAATACGAGTGTGTATTTGTGAAATTTTGGAAAGCGAATGAATTTATCAAAGCAAACGATGGCAAATGTTCTACCGTGTTAGCTTATTTCCAGAGGGTTCATTTACTTTCCCGTGTGAAACGTCTTCTTTAATAGTCTTTGAGTCTAGCGTTGATTTAGGCACGAATGTTTTCCTTGAGCTCGTCTATGATTTAAGGATTCCTGCCGTACATTTTGCTTTTAAAATAACCCCTCAAAAATATGCCTGGATGGGCCAAATCTGCAAATGATGGTTAGTTGTTATCGTTTTTTTTTTTTGACTTCGCACGTCCCGGAAATTTTAACTGTCCTCCTAGATTTCCAGATTTGACCACTTAATTTTGTGGGGTTATTTAAAAAGAAAAATATACTCTAACAATCCTTAGGCCAATGACGAAAAAGTAATATAAATGCTTAAAAAAGGCACATTTTGCCGTGGCAAATAGAGACGGCCATTTAGTCCAAAATACAAATATCTGTCTCACATATGAAAATCGGTTGATTTTTTTTTTTTCAAATTATTAAAAAAAAAATTATGTATGGGTCGTCCAGTTACTTTTTCAAAATCCAGCTGAAAATTTTCCATTATCCAGTTATTTGACTTCTAGTATCTGGCAACCCTAGTCTAGAACCCCATAAGGTATATTCATAATCCTCGATCAATTTTGAGTCGATCTAGCGATGTCCGTCCCTCTGTCTATGGAAAACACTTTCGAAAGACAACTCCGATGCACCTGAACTATAGTAAAAGTCTCAGATTCTATAACATTTTTTCTATAGAAAAAGTCTCAGACATCACCCATCTTATTCGAGTTTTTTCAAATACCAATAATTCACAATATATTTGAAAAATACACAATATCAATTTTGCACACCTATAATAAGTATTATCAATAATAGCCTTAAAATTTAACTTGTTCTTAAAAAAAAAATAAAAAATTGCCTTATTGTTATTAAAATTTAAAGTATTTTTTGAGTTAATTGAATTCTAAAGGATGAAAAATGCAAGGGCAAGAGGATACTATTATTTACAAGTTTTTTTCAATACATATTACTGAAAACTATTTATTTCAAGGATAAAAATCAATTATAAATTGTATATTATTAGCCAATTTGTATTTTATTTCTTATGGATAACTATTAAATCCTAATTAATATTTCCTAATTCTAAAATCCTAATCAATATTTTTTTATCCCAAATTAAATCTGGTAATATCAGAAGGATCCGAACTAAGTTCAGATCATTCCCCAATATACTTGAGTTTTTACTGCGAGCCGCACCAAAAACCTTCTTATCCAAAACTTACAAGCAAATTTACTGACTGGAACTTCTTCAAAATTCTAATCAATAAAGATATTAACCTAACACCAAATATAAGAACAGCTGAAGATCTTGACAATGAGATACTTTGCTTCACAACATTACTTCAGCAAGCTGCATGGAAGAGTACGCCAAAGGAAAAACCACATAAAAACCAAAACAGTTACCCGCCAAGAATAAGAAATATGGTTTCAAATAAAAGAAAGCTTCGAAAAAAATGGCAAGAAACACGATTCCCAAGTGATAAAAATAGGCTAAATAATGCTACACAAAACCTCAGAAGAGAAATTAAAAAATTTAAAAATGAAAATTTTAACAGATATGTGTCAGAACTGTCATCTGACAAAATGAGTGATTACTCCCTTTGGAAAGCTACAAAACACATCAAGCAAAACATTAATCAAAAAGCAGCTATTCGAAATAATGAGGGTAAATGGGCAAAAACGAACCAAGAAAAGGCTAATATATTTGCTGAATATCTTGGCACAATATTAAATTCTGAAGATAATCAGTTGATTGAAAGAGAACAAAAAAATGACGAAACTATTATATCAAATGTTTCAATTGATGAAGTAAAAAATGAAATAAAGCTCTTAACCCATTTTGGACCAAGATTCAATTTTATTTTTCTTTTTTGGGAAAAGGTACTTTTTTAAGGTAATTAGCACCCGCTGATCTCAAAAATCCCGTCAAAAAAATTTTTCAATGTGCTGTTTTCCCAGAAAAGCCTGCATTCCAACTTTTTATGCAATTTTAATATTTTGATTTATTTGCTATTTTATTAATATATTTGATTATTTTCAAAGTAAATAGTTTCGAAATAATTCAAATTATTGGAATTTAATAATAAATTAAATCTAGAAAAATTTTAAATTAGTCAAAAAAATTAAAAGCCGAAAATCGAAATTTTCGTTTTTGCTTGAAACAATTTCTGTGCTGATTTGCATTGTATTTAATGGACATATAAGTTGCGGTGGTCACACGGGTATATTTTTTTTTAATTGCAGATAGATGAGACTTAATATTCATAACCACATTTACCCGAAATTCCAGCTCTTTCATACATAAATATTTTTTTTTCTCTACTGTTCGAAAAATCGAACAGAGGATCAAAATGGGTTAAAATCTAAAAAATCTCCTGGATTCGACCTTATAAATCCAGATTTATTAAAAAATTTGCCATACAAAGCATTACTACTGCTCACAAAAATATTTAATACATCTATTAAACTTCAATATTTCTCATGCTATTGGAAAGTAGCTGAAATCCTAATGATTAACAAGCCTGGCAAAAACCCAAATGAAGTAAGCTCGTATCGACCAATATCTCTGCTGCCTGTCATCGGTAAGCTATTTGAAAAAATAATTTGCCAAAGGCTTAATATAATTGTAGAAAACAGAAAAATTATACCAAATCATCAATTTGGTTTTCGTAAAAAGCATTCTACCATCGAACAAATTCATAGAATCACGGATACAATAGAGAAAGCTATTGAAAATAAAAATATATGCTCAGCTGTGTTTCTGGACGTATCAAAAGCATTTGATGCTGTCTGGCATTCGGGCCTATTATACAAGCTTAACTTCTTATTACCAAGAAGTTTTTATAAATTAATGGAATCTTACCTATCTGAAAGATATTTTCGAGTTAAGCAAGAGACAGAATACTCGAGTCTTAAGCCAATAACAACAGGAGTTCCTCAGGGCAGTATTTTGGGCCCAGTGTTGTACTTAATATTCACTAGCGACTTACCGCTAAATCCAGACTGTGTCATAGGAACTTTTGCTGATGACACTGTTATTATGTCTACGGATTCAAACTGCCAGGAAGCTACAAATAAACTACAAACCGCATTAAACGATGTAATTCGATCGACCAAAAAATGGAAAATTACTCTAAACAGCACGAAGTCAATTCATGTCTACTTTACAAACAGAAATATACAACAGATTCCACTTTACATTGATGACCAAATTATTCAAATCTCAAACTCTGCCAAATATCTAGGCATGACGCTCGATGCAAAACTTAAATGGAAAGAGCATGTCAAAAAGAAGAAGCAAGAACTGGATATAAAATACAGAAAAATAGATTGGCTCATTGGAAGGAAATCTAATTTAGCTTTACACAACAAAATTTTAATATACAATCAGATTTTAAAACCTGTATGGATATATGGAATACAGATATGGGGTTGCGCCAAACAACACCACTTAGAAGTCATTCAGCGTTTTCAAAACAAAGTGTTAAGAAATATGGTTAAAGCCCCATGGTATATACGAAACAGTGATCTACACCGAGATCTTAAAATAAATTTGATTAAGGATGAAATTCAATTTCATGCAATAAAACACAATCAGAGGCTTGAACAACATACAAACGAGCTTGTCCCATTGTTGTTGGAAACCAGTGGTGTCACAAGAAGACTAAATCGATTCAAACCCCATGATTTGATGAGACGATTTAATCAGCGACAACAGAGATAAAGAAATCTCTTAGCTGCGTTTTAAATATATAAAACCCAACTGAATCAAACTACTAGTTAGTCTTAAGACTAGTCGTAGTGTAACTTACAAGGGAAGTCTCCCTGGTGTCACCCTTCGATCTTCATGAAATTTGGATATGTTGTTAAGAACGAAAATTAATTCGACACGTATTTTTTTTTAGCGGCCCAAGCTCATTTTTAGGGGGGGTCGATTTGTATGGGGAGAAATTGACCTTTTTCAGTTTTTTACGATTTACGCCTATTTATACAAAATTAGTATAGGCATATGTGGTATCAGATTAAAGGTATTAAAAATACCTATCTCGTGGTGCTAACAACGGGCCAAAGAAGTTAATATTTTTCAATTTATTAATAAAAATGTCCTAAAATTTTGGTATTTTACTCAATATGACGAAAAGTTGTGCATGTTTGGACACGTTCTTAGCACATGTAGATAGGTTTTCCAAAGACCTTTCATTTAGTATGTAACATGACAAGGTTTCTTTGCATAATATAGGAGATAAACGAAAAAAACTGAAAAATGTCCTTGTCTTCCCCCCACCTTTTTACCCACTAAATATGAATTTGGGCCGCTAAAAAAAAATACGTGTCCCTTTATTTTTTCTGATCTACAAAATAATACCAATTCCATAAAGATCCGCGGGTGACACTAGGGAGACTTCCCTTGTTAGACATTTTTGTTAAAAGAAATTTGTTTAAATAAAGAAAAAAAAAAAAAATATTTTTTTATTGAAAAATAATAGTTATGTACTCAAGAAACTTTTATGAATAAAGCCGCTGTCACTCAAATTTATGCAAAAAAGTAAGATTTTTAACAAATTATTATGTTTCAGAAAATATCCTTCCAAAAATAATATCATTTCACTTGCACCTTAAAAGGATATCAAATAACTATAAAATTTAATAGTTATTTTGTTGTTAAAGTTATTTCAATTTTTATAAATTACCTAGGGGGTCGCGGAAGAGTTTCAGGGGGGTCGCCAACAAATTTGTTAAAACTTTAAATTTTGGTAAATTTATAACACATTTTTTTTCATTGTTCTGTTATAAAAATATACAAATACTTTTATTAATGAAAAATATTTTTTCCATCATCATCCCTCCGTAATCACTGTGCAGTTGTTATTTTCTCTGGATGCCCAACACTTATTTGTGAAGTGTTTTGGCTAAGTCTGGAATCTGACAGTTCGTTTTCTATTAACTTTTCGATGCTGATTCCGAATCTGGGTTCCAAATTTTTTTAGTGCGGTAGGTTTTTGAGAAAATAAAAGGCAAAGTTCACAAAAAGTACACTCAAAATAATTCTACAGTAAAAAGTTTAGTAAGTGATTTTGTACCAAAATCTACTAATCATTTACTAATTTTAGTATCTTCAAAGTACTAAAATTGATAATTTGTACTGGTTTTCAATAATTTTAGTTTTAGTAAAAAAATAGTATTGGTTACCAATTTCTGCACTAGGTCCTTTTGGACTAAAATTTAATTAAATTTTTAGTATTGAATACCCACGGTTGTTTTTGGGTGTATTCTTGTACATTTTAAAGAGCTTTGTTTGTGAAATTTTCGGATGCGTCCGGGATCTGACCACTTTTTTTGATTTACTTTTTAATGCTGATTCCAAATCTGGATCCGAAAAACGGATCTAGATTCGTTCGATTCGATCAATACCAAACATTGGTACATAATTTTGAAAAAAGAACTATCCAAATTGGAAAATAAACTCCAAATTGGACTTTAAATGCTTTTTTGGTAAACATTTCCTTATTTCTAATTAGGTTAAACTGGTGTTTTTCTTTTATTTTCGGAAATAAAAAATCGATGAATATAGTAAGTTTCGATATAAAATGCCGTAGTTCGGGCCCAGGTTTCCAAATTTTTGAGAAAGTTGAGGTCAAAGTTCACAAAAACTGCGTTTTTTTAAGTTTTTTACTTGAAATTTTTGGTATGTTTCTGGGATCCCGATTAATAATTCAATGCTGCTTTTGAAGTTGGTTTCCAAATTTTTCCATTACTTCAGGTTTTTGAAAAAACTGAGGTCAAAGTTCACGTTAATAATTTTTTTTTATATTAGGGGGTCGCGAAAAATTTGAAATATCGAAATGGGGTCGCAAAGCAAAAGTTAGTGAGAAGCTATGGTCTAGATTACCAACCAGCACTACTATCATACGTCAAAATGATGGTATACAATTGATGGTAGAGGACCAGCTCTACTATAGATTGCAAGCAATTCAATTTCAAAATGATGCTTACCACGAGTTTAGCTTACTTACGAGTTTGGCGTTTTTTAACGTCAAATGTGACATTGAATTGCTTGGTGGTGGTTGCTAATCTAGACAGTGTGTTAAGTTTTTGAGATATTTGCAAATTTATTTTTATGGAAAAATCCACTTTTTTCAACATTTTTTTTTTTAATAACTTGCGAACTCTTTTAAAATGTTACTCTCAATTTATATTATTTTTAAGTGCGGATCTTGGGTATTATAATTAGTATGTAACGAAATTTGTGTAATGAAAAAAAAAAAAAAATATTGAGAATTTTTTTTGGAAAATTTCACTTTTTTTGCATTTTTGTTAATATCTTAGGAACCAGTCGTCTGATTATTATCTAAAAACCCAGCAAAATTTTTTGGAATCGTTACTCCATTCCTCTTCTGTTTCCACGGAATCTTTCAAAAAACTTATAATTTTTGAAAAAAATGTCAAACAGAAAAATGAATTTATAAAAAAAAATAATTTATTTGTAATGTATTGTTATAGAAGATTTTTTTGTTTAATAAAATTAAAATTAAAAAAAAAACACAAGTAAGAGTGTTAAATTCGGCTGTGCCGAATCTATAATACCCTCCAACATATAAAAAAAACAAAAATTTAAAAAAAATTTCAGGGGCGTTTTTTTTTTTTGGGGGGGGGGGAGGTCAGTAGGGGTCATTTGGGGGACACATAAACCCATGCGGTAAATGTTTAAAAGTTCATTTATTATGCTTTTTGAGCTTAAGTTATACAATTTTATCCTTATTTAAAAACATTTTTATATCCACGCCCACAAAAGGGGGGCGGACCAAAAAAAAAAACGATTTTTTTATTTCCTAAGTCCAAGTGTAGGTTCTTAAACTTTTTCTGACATCAAATTGTTTCATTTGCTTAACAGAAACACAAAAACCTCTGAAAATATGGCGTTTTTCTGAGGTAAGTTAAGTTCTTTAAGGGGGAACTTTTTTCCACCTGGTCCGAATTTGCCCATTTACGAACTTAAACTGCCTAGGACCAAAAGACATATTCCTGCCAAACTTAACGAGTCTATCTCTTTTATTTTGGACTGCATCGTGTCTTATACAGACGGACGGACGGACGGACGGACATACGGACATTCTAGAAAAGTCTTAGAATCGATCATAGATCAATAATATATATACTTTATGGGGTCCCCGACCGATATTTCGATGCGTTACAAACGGAATGACAAAGTGAGTATACCCCCATACTGTAGTTGGAGGGTATAAAAAAATTAAAAATACTCCTTTCAGGTACCCCCCCCCCCCCCAAAATGCATAGTATTTTTGTATTGCAAAGTGTTAGCGCTGTCATAAAAAGTTCTAATATTTTTTTTTTAGTGTTATTGGGTAATAGTAAAATACAAAAAAAAAAATTATATAATTTGCACAAAATTAAAAGTTTTTTTTTAATTTTGTAAGAATTATAGCCTTATTGACTTTTTCTCGAAACTTTGACCTCGCTGCGGCACGGGTTAATTAAATCCGATCTACCTCAAATATTTACACAATTATTTTTAGATCCAATAGCAATAAATTCTGCCCGGCACTCCTTGAAATTCCAAAAATAAAATAAAACACCTTAATATTCATATTTATAAGCGTCCAACCTGAATCATATTACGTCACGTAATTCGTAACGCCCAATAATTTTTCGTTTCTAATATTTAAATGTGAGGTACCTAAATCAAATGGATGTAAAAATTTAAAATTTGATGTGTTTTTTTTTTGTTTTTTTACGTCTCGCGTGACGCAATTTGATTCTGGTTCGACCATAAATTCTATAAAAACTCGAATTAGCTTAAAAACAAGAGTTTTCAAAAAAATTATTAACTTTTCTTTAAAATCAAAAACTATTTGCTACACAAAAAAAAATTATGTAGCGGGGTGGGGACTCGCCATATGACTGTTTTCAGTTTAAATGCATAATATTAAGTGCAATGTGTGAAAAAAATTTAAATAAAATATGAAAAAAAAAACATAATACATTACCAGATGTTATTGCTAAACATTGCTACACCCGTTGTCCAAACAACATTTCTTATGGCACACTCATCTGGTTTGTCGCAACACGATCTTCATAAAGGACATAAAGAATTTTGATAGCCGAAAACATTATCACTGCAATCAAGGATGGTAAAAGTAAATGTAATCAAACAAACCATAAAACCAAATCAAAAAAATTAAACTAAAACACACAGACGAGGACAATGCAAACAAGAAGGAACTGTGCGCGCTCCTTTTTATAACATATTAATTTATTATGAAGATTGTAATTTACTTTTGATTTGTGTTTATGATTGTGTGTGTATGTGTGTGCGAGTGTGAGTGAGCGAGCATTTCTTGAATATCATGAAATTTGCATAAAATTATGCATGTCACCAACGGTTTTCTATAATTTACTAACACAGCAAATGAAAATAACCCTAAAACGGATGTGATGGTGTATGTATTTTCTATTGTTTTTCACTGGGATCCCTAAAAAAAAACATTAAAAAAACATCTTACAAACAACATCAACAAAATTAAAGGAGTTGTGTAAACAAAAGGTCGGAGGACACATTATTAACAAAGGCAACGTATCTCTGTATGATTACATTAAAATAAATAGAAATAAAAACAAACTATTACTACGACATAGTACGAATGAGTACTTTAAAGGTATGAATAAATATTGTATCTATGTATGGATGTATCTAATCTAAAGGTATGACAATACAGTAGCATGCCACAATAATACAAACATGACGAGGGTACATCTTGAGAAATAAATATTCTTTCGCGTTAAAATTTTATCCAGCCATAAGAGTTCATGAATCAATATTTCGAGTTGTGGAATGGGATGCCTACCATCGCCCTCCCCCCCCCCCCCCCCCCCTCATATCTTAAAAATTTCTATGACTTCAGAGTCTAAGGATTTTTGCGTCCGAAAATTTTTTCAGAATCTAATAATTACTTTTAAATTTTTTTTTTTTTTTTTGTGAGGATGTTTATTCTGGCTCGAGGTCATTATTTTCTTTACTAATTAAAACCATGATATTCTCATAGCATAATTTTCAAGAAAATTATTTTTTGTTTTAAATTTATTTATGTTGGTCATTTTTGCAAAACTTAATCGACACGTGTTTCGGAATTTGTCAAGATTCCATTGTCAAGATTATTTAGCAAAACTAGAAACGATATACTACAAAGTAGCAAACGAGTCTAAGGACAAATCGTTTGTGCACAAACTAAAGCATTAATACATATTCGACTCTATCCACAATGTGAATTAGAAAGACGAAGAAATTGTACTATACTAGTAAGTAACGAATTGTCAATAACCAACAAAAATATTAATATAATTTTCTTGAAAATTATGCTATGAGAATATCATGGTTTTAATTAGTAAAGAAAATAATGACCTCGAGCCAGAATAAACATCCTCACAAAATATAATATTTTAAAGGTCGAATAAAACAATTTTTATTTATTAATAAAAATTAATCAGAATTTGAACATAATGGTTGGCACGCCATAGTGATGAATAGCCCTAATAATGGTATAATTTCATTCACAACAACAAAAAACATATTGTTGTAGTCCAATGGACTATCGTATGTAAAATGTTTTAAATATTTTTGTTGGTTATTGACAATTCGTTACTTACTAGTATAGTACAATTTCTTCGTCTTTCTAATTCACATTGTGGATAGAGTCGAATATGTATTAATGCTTTAGTTTGTGCACAAACGATTTGTCATTAGACTCGTTTGCTACTTTGTAGTATATCGTTTCTATTTTTGCTAAATAATCTTGACAATGGAATCTTGACAAATTCCGAAACACGTGTCGATTAATTCTTGCAAAAATGACCAACATAAATAAATTTAAAACAAAAAATAATTTCTTGAAAATTATGCTATGAGAATATCATGGTTTTAATTAGTAAAGAAAATAATGACCTCGAGCCAGAATAAACATCCTCACAAAATATAATATTTTAAAGGTCGAATAAAACAATTTTTATTTATTAATAAAAATTAATCAGAATTACTTTTAAATATAAGAATTATTGTAAAGATTAAATACACTGAAAAAAAAAAACAACCAAAATTTAGGGGAAAATTTCATTGAAAATTTTTCATGAAATTTCCTTAAATTTGGTTAAATTTAACTAAAAAATGGGAATTTTCCTAACTATGAGGAAAAAACTTTAGTTCATGTGCTTATAAATAGTTCATAGTTTTCCTAAAATGGACTTCTTAAATATAAGGAAAAAAAATTACTGCCAAAGAAATTTTCCTAAAATCTACGAAACATATATTTATTTTTAAGACACATTTCTTAAATATATGTTCATACAAAATTTAGTTCAAGTTTAGTTAAAATGTACATTAGAGTGTCCCTTATTTTGGAAATGTTGGAAATGTTGAGACGGTACCCGCTAATTTTTTTTCATTTGACTTAAAAATAACTCAGGAAAACGCCTTCCCTACACTCAAAATAATAACTCTGTAAAATACTCTGTAAAATGACTGTAATCTCAATTCAACAGATATTTGACAGAGTTTTCTGTCAAAATACAGATTTAAAGAAAATACTTTATATTTTGTTGTGACAAAAAAACAAAGTTTCCTATGTTATATTACTTTGTAATCTTAATTTTACAGATAATTAACAGAGTTTTCTGCTAAAATACAGATTTAAGTAAAATACTTCGTATTTTTTTATAGCCAAAAAAGTTTTCTGTTTTGAATAGTTTTTGTTTTTGCTACCAAGCATCAAAATTTTATCTGTATATTTTTTGAAAAAAAGTTGAAAAAGTAGCAAATAAAGTTATCAACATTTTTTTTTTCAGAAATCTTATAAAAATTTTACAAAATAACATGCATTTAACTAAACTCTGTAAATTTACAGAGTTTTTTCTGTAATTTTTTTTTTTGAAACGAATGTATTTTACAAATATATGTAAATTTACATAGTTTTCTTTGCTAAATGGTGGTTTATTTAACCAATAATTTACTAGAAACTCTGTAAATTAACAGTTTTTTTTGTCCAAATCATTTTACAGAGTTTTATAGTAAAATTACAAAGTTTTCTCTGTAAAAAAGCTCTCATATTTAACCAATATTTTACTATAAACTCTGTAAATTAACAGTTTTTTTCTTTCAAAATCATTTTACAGAGTTTTTTAGTAAAATTACCAAGAAATGTTGTTAGCTGGAAAAGTATGGTGTACTCAGTTAAATTAGCAGAGTTTTTCTGTAATTTAACAGAGTTATTATTTTGAGTGTACGCGACGAGGCCTTAAAAATCATTTTTCCATACAAACCAAAAAAAAATTTTTTTAGATTTTTAATTTTTTTGTTATTAATTATTATATTAGCCCTGTTTTTTGCAGACCGGATTAAGATTAGGATTAACTTTATTTTGTTAAAAAATGGGGCAAATCAAGTCCAGATTTATTTTTTTAATTTTTTTCTGAAATTACATACACTCAAAATAATAACTCTGTAAAATACTCTGTAAAATGACTGTAATCTCAATTCAACAGATATTTGACAGAGTTTTCTGTCAAAATAAAGATTTAAAGAAAATACTGTTTATTTTGTTGTGACAAAAAAACAAAGTATCCTCTGTTATATTACTTATTACTTTGTAATCTTAATTTTACAGATAATTAACAGGGTTTTCTGCTAAAATACAGATTTAAGCAAAATACTTCGTATTTTTTTTATAACCAAAAAAATTTTCTGTTTTTATTTTTTTTTTTCAGAAATCTTATAAAAATTTTACAAAATAGCCTGCATTTAACTAAACTCTGTAAAGTTTTTTCTGTAATTTTTTTTTTCATCAAATGCATTTTACAAATATATGTAAATTTATATAGTTTTCTTTGCTGAATGGTGGTTTATTTAACCAGTATTTTACTAGAAACTCGGTAAATTAACAGTTTTTTTTTTTGTACAAATCATTTTACAAAGTTTTTAAGTAAAATTACAGAGTTTTCTCTGTCAAAAAGCTTTCATATTTAACCAATATTTTACTATAAACTCTGTAAATTAACAGTTTTTTTGTCAAAATCATTTTACAGAGTTTTTTAGTAAAATTACCAACACACAAAAAAATAATCGAGGTAATAAATCCTTAGCTGGCATAGGTATTTATTTTTTCTATGAAATTTAAAATATAAGGTTTATTACCTTAGCACCATAGATGGGAATTTTTCATTACCATTGAAATTTAATTACCATTGGTTGATATCAATGGTAATGAAAAAAATTTCATTACCATTTAATGGTAATTAAATTTTTTTAATTGGGAAAATAATTACTAATGGTAATGAAATGCACCAATTGTTAAAAAACACCAATTATAATTGGTTTCAAAACCATTGGTTTGCAGATTCTTGTTTTTTTGAAAAGTTAAAAATTTAAACATCAAAGTATGTTTTTACAAAAAAAAAAAATGAAAAAGTTAAAGACAAAAAACAAAACGCAAATAAAAATTTCAAATATTGTGTTATACAAAAGCAATCAACGTGTGTTTGGTTTATAAAATGTGAAAAGCTAAAACACCATAGAACAAAAAACAACAGATTTTTCCAAATATTAACGATTTTGACAATATTGTGACGACTTTTACTAATGGTAATTATAATTTTTAAGTGATGCCATACCAATGTTAATTATTTTTTTTTTAATTTTCATTAGTAATGAAATTGATAAGTAATTTAATTGGTACAATTGATACAACCAATGGTAATGAAAAAAATTTCATTACCATTGACATCAATTAAATGGTAATTAAACCATCAATTAATTGGTCCCTTTAATTAATTAGTCCCATCTATGCTTAGCACTACGTAACTTGTATACCATATTGGCTATGCAACTTTTACTATTCAATTTAGGTAAAAATTCGAAATTAGAAATTGTTGACAATTATTTAAAATTCAATAAAAAATAAAACATCAACATTTTTTTATTTATATACATATATTTTTTTATAATTGTGCAAAACAATGAAAATAGCTGAAAATTAACAAATCTTAATAAAAAGGATAAGTAACAGTGTGTCCAGATTAGCAATCATCACTTCCATCATACGTCACAATTGATTGTAATGGCTGTCATTGCTAATCTGGACATTTTATACAATGATGGTATACAATTGATGGTAGAGCGCCTGTTCTACTATAGATTGCTAGCAATCAAGTGTCTATATGAAATTGCTAACCATTGCTTACTATCGAGTTTGGCGTTTGTAAACGTGAAATGTAACATTGAACACCCTTTATGGTTGCTTTGGCGGCTGCTAATCTAGACCGGGTGTAAGGTATATTTTTTAGTTTATTGCGAAATAGTTAGTATATTTTATTGTTTAGCCGCTTGTTTAGATAACTTGAATAACGAAATGGAAAAAACAAGTCTTCAAAATTTGTATGCAGATTCAAAATTTTCGTGTGGAGAAAAGACTATCAAGATTTTTATGGGATCCATCAAGATTTCATTCGGTACAACAAGATTTATGTATATATTCAAGATGAATCAACATTTATACATAAGAATATTTTTTAAAATTTCTATAGAAAAAATGTTTCAAATTAAGAGAATTTTTCTCAAGAAATTCTAAAGAAAAAATGTCACAGAATCTGCGAAGTATTCTATAGAAAAAATGACACAGAATCTGAGAATTTTCTATAAAAAAATGTCACAGAATCTGAGAAATTTTCTATTGAAAAAAATTAGTTTCTGAATACTTTTGAAAAGCAAAAAATGTCTCAGACATTTATAGAAAAAAGTCTTAGAATCTGAGAATTTTTCTATAGAAAAAATGTCGTGGAATCTTATAATTTTTTCTATAGAAAAATGTTTTAGAATCTTGAAATTTTTCTACAAAAAAAATGTCTCAGAATCTGAGATTTTTTCTATAGAATCTTGAGAATTTTTCTATAGAAAAAATGTCTCAGAATCTGAGAATTTTTCTATAGAAAAAATGTCCCAGAATCCAAGAATTTTTCTATAGAAAAAATGTCTCAGAATCTGAGAATTTTTCTATAGAATTTTTCTATAGAATTTTCTATAAAAAAAATGTCTCAGAATCTGAGAATTTTTCTAAAGAAAAAATGTTTCAGAATCTGAGAATTTTTCTAAAGAAAAAATGTTTCAGAATCTGAGAATTTTTCTAAGGAAAAAATGTTTTAGAATCTGAGAATTTTTCTATAGAAAAAGTGTCTCAGAATCTGAGAATTTTTCTAAAGAAAAAATTTCCCAGAATATAATAATTTTTCAATAGAAACAATGTCTCAGAATTTGATAATTTTTCTATAGGCAAAATGCGTCAGAATCTGAAAATTTTTCTGTAGAAAAATATCTCAGATTCTAAGACATTTTTTCTATAGAAAAATTGTACGATTCTAAGTCTTAGATTCTGAAACATTTTTTCTATAGAAAAATTCTCAAATTCTGAGACATTTTTTCTATAGAAAAATTCCAAGATTCAGAATCTGAGAATTTTTCTATAGAAAAAATATCTTTTCTATAGAAAACTTCTCAGATTCTAAGACATTTTTTCTATAAAAAAATTGTCAGATTCTAAGTCTCAGATTCTAAAATATTTTTTCTACAGAAATATTCTCAGATTCTAAAACATTAGTTCTATAGAAAAATTCTCAGATTCTGAGAAATTTTTTATATAGAAAAAATCTCAGATTCATTTTTTTCTTTAGAAAAAATCTCAGATTCAGAGACATTTTTTCTATAGAAAAATTATCAGATTCTGTGACTTTTTTTCTATAGAAAAATTCTCAGATTCTGAGACAATTTTTTCTATACAAAAATTCTCAGATTTTGAGACATTTTTTCTTTAGAAAAATTCTCAGATCCTGAGACATTTTTTCTATAGAAAATTCTTAGATTCTGAGACATTTTTTCTATATAAAAATTCTCATATCCTGAGACATTTTTTTTTATAAAAAAATTCTTAGATTCTGAGACTTTTTTTCTATAGAAAAACTCTCAGATTCAGAAAATTTTTTTCTATAGACAAATTTTCAAATTTTTTCTAAGACAGTTTTTCTTTAGACAAATTCGTAGATTCTGAGACATTTTTTCTATAAAAAATTCTCATATTTTGAGACATGTTTTCTTTAGAAAAATTCTCAGATCCTGAGACATTTTTTCTATAGAAAAATTATTAGATTCTGAGACATTTATTCTCTAGAAAAACTCTCAGATTCTAAGAAGTTTTTTCTATAGAAAAACTCTCAGATTCTGAGACATTTTTTCTAAGAAAAATTCTTTGATTCTGAGACATTTTTTCTATAGAAAATTCTCAGATACTGACACATTTTTTTATAGAAAAGTTCTCATATTCTGAGTTGTGAGACATTTTTCTATAGAAAAATTTTCAGATTCTGAGATTTGAGATTTTGTAAAATAAAAAATATCCAGAAACTGAGTATTTTCTGTATAAAAGTCTAAGAATCTGAGAGTGTTTCTATTGAAAAAATGTTTAATAACAGACAAATTTTCAGATTTTGAATCCTTCATAAAATTCTGAGACATTTTTCTTATTATCAATTTTTCTTTAAAGTTTGTAAACATTCGAATTATTAAAAAAATTAATTAAAATTAATAAACTTTTCGTAGTTTTTATTTAAAATTCAAAAGGAAATGGTGTAAAAATGCCATTACTAATACAAGGTAATATCACCTATTTATCAGTGCTATTTTACCTAAAAAGCTAAGGTATTTTTCTGTCAACCATAATAAATTTTCGAACATAGGAATTACCTTAGCTTTTAAGTAACATTACCTTTAAACTTAGCAAATGCCCGTTTGCCTGGCGCTAAGGTATTTTTATACTATAATTTTAGGTAATATTACCTCGATTTTTTTTGTGTGAAGAAATGTTGTTAGCTAGAAAAGTATGGAAGTAGAGTTTTTCTGTAATTTAACAGAGTTATCATTTTGAGTGTACAATTAGTAAATATAAACAGAAAAACAAATTAAGCTTTGTCCAAAATGAAAAGAATCCCAGCAAAAAAAGAGCTTACCATTCACTACAAAATTCACCACAACTTATGAACCAGATGTACTTCTTCTTCAACTGAAACATTGATGAATTTAATATGGGCGTGACACACAAAGTATGTTCTTTTTTTCGCCACTTTTCAGTGGCGAAAGATTGACACTTAAGTATACCATATATCACTAGTGTTTATTATGTACATATATATTAACATTTTTATGACAACTTCTGAAATAGTGATCCGGATGTTAATATAACTTGATCTTTTAGAAGCGTTTTCTTCATCACTTCTTTAGAAGTACATATTTCTTGGCATTTTGGTTGTGATTAATGTCATTTTTATTTGGTGATTTAGAACTTCTAAATTAGAAGCTCTTTTTTCACTTCTTTTTGTAAGATTGATTAATTTTTGTAATATTTACACTAAAAACACTGTTTGACAGCAAACCTCCAAGTGAAATTTCTAACTGGTCCTTATACATTTTAGTATCTTGCTTCCAAATCTACCGTCCAAATTTTTCTAGCACGTACCGTTTTTGAGACATTCGCTGTTAAAAAGTAAAAAAACAACAATATTTTAGCACTTTTAGGGGAACACTGTTACGTATTCTCACGTTGCTTCCATCAAATAGGACTCGATTTCATATAAAATGGACCTCCTGATTCCAAAACTGCAATAAAAATGTTTCAAGCATGTTCTGTTTTTGAGATATTCGCGTTTGAAAATTTTAGTGTGATTTATAAAGAATATAAGTGCGCAACAGTGGAGTTTAGGGTTTTCAAACGCCAATATTATAAAAACAGTACGCGATAGAAAAATTTGGATACCAGATTTGGAATAAAGATGTCCTTTTTTACTAAATCGAGTACTATTGTGTTTGAGCAACTTAAGAATACGTTACAGAGGAGACCCAAATATTTGAATATTCAAACGCGAATATCTTAAAAACCTTACGTGATAGAAAAATAAATTTTATTGATAACACCGCTCTACAAGAAAATGCGTATTGGGTTCTGATAACTGAATTAGGTAGTATTTGGTGCGCTGATTCCAAATCTGCAACCCAATTTTTTCCATCACATCAGGATTTTGAGTTATTCGCGGTTAAAGGGGCAAAAAAGTGCCTTTTTGACCATTTTTGGAAGCCAATAAAATATGAACGCGACATACGAACGACTTTATATTAAGCTCATTATAAAGTTTGGAATTTTATCTTCAAAATACAGTAAAAATATTCTGAAATTTAAATTTTAAAAATGGTAAAAAAATATTTTTTTAATAACACCTTTTTAGACATATTTTATTGTTTTTAATAACAAAGTGTTTTCAAATTGACATAAAAAAACATACCAACGAACAAAGTTTTTTAAAATAAAATGCATTAAATAATAAATAACAAAAAATATGAAAATATAATGAAAAACGAAACATTATTAAAGTATATCCGATTTAAATAGATTTGGTGGATGGCTTTCTAAATTATATAAGCAGATACCTTAGAATGGAATGGTTAATTAAGTTTTTCAATTTGTATTGTTTTATAAATTACAATGGCAATGTATTTCAATTTAGTAAATAGTTAAAATTTAATTACTCAATAAGCTAAGGGACAAAATAGGACAAGAGGAAAAATTTCTTTCTATCAACTGTGACTTTTTCGTAAACAAATATTTTTAAAATGTAATAACGAACTATTTGCGTTTGTTGACAAAAATTTAAAAATGTTGAAAGTATAAAATTATAGACAAATATTTGGACAAAAATTTTGAAGAAATATTCAGAAACAGTTTAGTCGATATTAAATCACGATGTCTAAAAGACATTTTTTTATATATTAATATGATTAACATATTCAATGCTTAAAGAAGAATTTGGTAATATAAATAATTTTTGTGTTTATCATCAGCATCGGAAGACGCAAAATACCAATGCGAATACCAAAAAGTACGCCAAATATCCCAATTTTAGAGCCAATTTGGTCAAAAACTTTGAACATAAATTTATGTCAAAAAACGATATTTTTCCAACTTGGACTGCTTTTTGCCAACTGCAGTTCCACTACGTAAATTCTCCCACAATCAGCTCTTTAGTCGCGTTAGGCAAGTATTCCGACACAAAATCCAAAAGTTTCTAATTTTCGGGATGCCTAATGTACATAATATTTTTTCATTACCTGAATTTAAATAAAACTTTGTTTGTTGGTTTTCATATGTTTATTAAAAAAATACTTTGCGTTAAACAATATTTATTTTCAAAATGGAGTTTTTTGTTTATGATTTTTTTACCATGTTGGAAAATTAAATTTCCAAATAATATTATCCTATCTTAAAGATTTAATTCCAAATTATACGATAAACTTAAAACGAAATCAATAGCATGTCGCGTTCTTATTTTATTCGTTTTTAAAAAGGGCCAAAAAAGCAGTTTTTCAACATTTTAACCGCGATTTACACAAAATCTAGATGTGATAGAAAAATTTGGGTTGCAGATTTGGATTCAGTGCATCAAATATTATACGTTTTAGTTTCAATAATTCAAAACGCAGCGACAAACCTTACATTTGTAGAGCTGTGTAATCAAACGTATATACTTCGAATTAAAATAAGGAGTAATTATAAAGATCACAAAACTATAAAAATTCACGACATATCGATTCGGCAGTTTGTTCTGACCACAAGACTAAATCTCAATTTTCTAAGAAGCTTAAACAATCTTTAATAATGTGATGCGGCAACATCCGCTTTAGTTAGTAAATGTATTTATTTAATATAGGACCAACTTTTTTCGATATAAGATATAGAATGATAATTAAACGTCAAATTTCTTGTATGTGTAGCATAGAAAAAAATAGAAGTGTAACAGAGTCGTATTTCGCTTGAATAAGTATTAGTGACAGCACATTATGTAACTTTTGACGTTTAATAAAAACAATGCAACATAAAGGAGAACAACAACAAAGAAAAAAACAAAAGGTTTTAAACTATCAATAGTGCGTATTATCTTAAAAAAACGTTGAATAAAGCAAAATAAATAATAAATTTAATTAAATGAAAGACAAATTCCATTTTTTATAAACAAAGAATCTAATTTGATATTAAATACGTGTGAGATGAGGAAGAACAAGCATTTTGCCACCATATTGGAAAATACATCAAATACAACACTGCGTACCTTCTAATCTTTTCTATGATGTGTAGTGTCCGAGACTACACTCAAAAAAGTATGTCGGTAAAATCTACTACAAAAGACAGTTGTTTTGACTACATTTTGTCGTTGAAAAGGCGTCCACTACATAAACGGTAAAAACAACTGAACATGTTGTTGTTTTTAACTATTGATTTTCAACTACAAAATGTAGTAAAAACTACTACAAAACTGTTTAATACAGTTGTTTTTTCTACAATTGCCTGAAATTTTATTTAAAAAATTTCTTAAACGTTTAAATGATTGATATTTATTTATTTAAAAAGCAATACATTTCAGTTGGTTGTATAGAATTTCGACATGATGACAATTTTTTGATGTATTTATCTGGAATTATAGAAGAAAAAAATTATATTAATAAAATGTTAAACAAAATAAATTGATTGTATTTACCTTTGTTTTTTTAATAGTTCATTCCAAATTTTCACCGCTACTGATCAAAATTTGTCTGGAATAAAAAAAACGAAATGCTTTGGCAAAATTGATTTATAAAAAAAAAGCACTGTTGCCAACTATTTTTAACCAAAAACCTCTAAATTTCACGAAAAAAGCGCTAGAAACCGCCAAAAATTAATTTAGGGGGGAAAATTTAAAATTTTCCCGCTAAATTACAAAAAAAAGCGCTGAAAACCGAAAAACTTGGCATTTTTGATTGACAAAAAAGAAAAATTAAAAAAAAAACCTCCAAATTATTTTTTCTACGAAAATTTACTTTTCATTAAAAACGCGCAAAAATCGGTCGAAAAAAATTTAGCGGGAAAATACAAAATTCTCCCGCTAAATTTCAAGAAAAAGCGCTAAAATTCGACAAACTTGGCGTTTTCGATTGAAAAAAAAAGAAAAATTGGAAAAAACCTCTAAATTTGTCCCACTAAATCCAAATAAAAAGCGCTAGATTTTCCCGCTAAAGCACCGTTCCCGCTAAAACCAATTTTCCCCCGCTAAATCCAAACAAAAAGCGCTAGATTTAGCGGGAAAACCTCCAACTTGGCAACAGTGAAAAAAAGAATTAATTTGAAATGTTTCAAAAAATGTACCTGCTCTGTTGTGTATACAAAGAAAAGAAAGATGGCGCGCTCATAAGAAAACAAAACACTGCACACCAGTCAATCAAGCCGACCCAAAATTTTCGGCGGCGGCGGCTCGACCAATTTTGCTCAGCGGCGGCTCAGTGTCGGCTGAACTTTTTGTTCTATTTTTGTTGTAAAATCTGTTTTTTGAAAGGCGGCGGCGCGAAAAAAGGTTAAAAATTGGACGGCGGCGCCGCGCAGCCGATTTTGAGCCGGTCGGCTTGATTCACTGCTGCAAAAATTTATTTTGTTTTTTTCCGATTGGTTTTTACGCACGCTTATGTGAGCGCTATATTATACACACTTGTTATCTCATTTATCCACTTATTTTCTTTCGCTCAAGAATATTTTTCCAAAAACATATTTTTTGTTATAATTAAATTTAATAAATTGTAATTTAATTTATTTAGATATTATTTATTTGGTATAAAAATAATTCCTTCCGCATCCCGCACGACCAACTCGCTCGACACATTCGTTTGCAATAAAAATTTCTAGAAAAAAACGAGTTTTAGAAAAAAAAACTAAAAACAACTACATAAATCAACTATTGCTACAGTGTAGTATATTTTTTGTAGTTATTTTTTGAAACTACTACAAAAAAAGTTGTTTGAGATTTTTTCATACAAAAACGACCGAAATTGTAGTTAAAAACAACAGCTACTACTTACTACACAAACGACCGTCATGTAGTTACTGCAATAATTTTCTGAGTGTAATGAAACTCACAGAAGTTAAAGGCAGACTAACAAGTTAAATTTATTATTAAAAACTCTAAACCTAAACTTAACGGTATTTACTTATAACTAGAGTTAAGGAATAATTGATAACGAGAGAATAATAATACAGGGTATTACGCACAAATGTATCATTTCCTCCCCAATATAATGAGTGATTATAAACATATAAGTAATAATACAAAAATATTAACAAAAGGTTGTGTAACAAAATGATTCGACACATAAACAAATAATTCAATTATATACAATAATTAACATAAATCACAATCGATGTATAAATTTACTAAAAAATTACAAGATACTATAATTACACATTTTCTTCTTTAACATTATTTTTCATCTTAATTCTTTCTGAACGTCTAATTTCGGTTACACAAGGTATATCTAAACTTTCATCTCTTTTACAATACGTCATATTATTTTTATTTACTTTAACAACTTTTCCAAAAAACTTCTTTGATTGATTAATATGAGCAACTCTCTTTTTCCCATTTATATCAATATAATATCTCACTTTACTTAGCCTTTTTACAATTTTTGCATGTATCCATTTACAATAATTATTTAAAATATTTCTGTATAATACAATTTCGTTTTCCTCATATTCTAAAATTTTAATATTTTGACATTTTGTTTCTTTCCTTATATTCTTTACAATTTGATTATTCTCTTTACAATTTATTTTATTATTTATTTCATTTGTACTATTTTTGGAATTTAATTTGTCTAGCAATGTTTTCGGTTTATAACAAAATATTAAATTTGACGGTGAGGTCCCAGTAACTGTTGTTGGTGTGGTTCTGTATTTTAACAAAAAGTTGTTTATTTTAAATTCCCACGATTTATGTCTATATTTTGGATCTAGAAAATATTTTTTCAAACTGCTTTTTAATGTTTGTACGGCTCTTTCTGCACTTCCGTTGCTCTGTGGGTGATATGGAGGCGATTTTAGGCATTCAATGCCATTATTTTCGCAAAAAGTAATGAATTCCTTTGATCCAAAAGGCGGTCCGTTGTCCGTAACAATTTGTCTAGGTAATCCAAATATTGAAAAAAATGATCTTAACGCTTCTATTAGGATGATTGCGGTAGTTGTTTTTAAAACTTTCGCATCTATCCATTTTGAAAATGTGTCAACTATTACTAAAATAGTTACCTTTTCAATTTTGCAAAAATCTAAATGAATTCTTTCGAATGGGTACTTTGGGTCTGGCCAAGTTGTAAGTATGGGCTTTGGTACGTTTTGATTTGAACTACATATACTACAAGATTTTACATATTTTTCTACGTCATTATCAATACCCATCCACCATACATAAGTTCTTGCTAAAGCCTTCATTCTTACAATTCCTATGTGACTATTGTGCAATAACTCGAGAACTTTATTTTGTAAAGATTCTGGTATTACTAGTCTATCACCATAGTACAAACATTCATTTTCTATACCAAATGATATTCGTTTATCATAATATTTTCTCAAATTTTCGGGAATATTTTTGGGCCATCCATTCATAACAAACTTATACACTTGACTGAGGGCATAATCGTTTTGTAATTCTTGCCTTACATTATTTGTATCAATTGGTAATTCGCTTACCAAATTAAAAATATTAATACTATCATGTTCTTCTTCTGTTTCTTCGGATAATGGCAACCTAGAAAGAGCATCTGCATGACACATTTTGGATCCCTTTTTATATCGAATAGTATAATCACAGACTAAATACAGACTCGACAGTAGAGTTTTATAAGAAAAAATGGGGAAAAACTAAGCGATTTTAGGAGAAAACACAGCGGCTTTTAGTCCGTTTTACGCTAACATGGCAACACTTTCTACGACTTAGGAGTGAGTGAAACAACAAAAACCGATCTGGCATCCATTTTTTCTAATGGCGCGTTATATTAGCTTTCTCTTTCTAATCTAATTCGTAGAATAATTTGAAAATATTAACCATATGGTTAAGAACTACTTTTTTGACACCTGTCACTTATGTCGAGTCTGTATTAGTCTGTGGTATAATTATATGAAGAGAGGAAAATTGACCATCTCTGTAACCTATTTGAAGTAACTGAGGGTAAATTTTTTTTCTCAGAAAATATTTCTCGTAATGGTTGATGATCACTCTCAATTACAAACGATAATCCATAAATATATTTGTGAAATTTACGTATTGCAAAAACAATAGCAAGAGCTTCTTTATGTAGTTGTGAGTAATTTTGTTCAGCTGTTTTTAAAGTGCTTGAAACAAACATTACAGGGTGTTCTTTGCCATTTATTATGTGGGATAATATACCACCAACGCCATAAGGACTAGCATCGCAAGAAATTATGATTGGTTTTTCTGTGGTTGTAAATGTGCAGACAGCCTTTTACAAATAGACTCATATGTGAATTCATTTTCTGTTTTGGGTGACAAAATTGAACACATTTTTTTGTAAAGCTCTGATCCCCCGAGACTTATGAGGAACGACGTTTTGTTGGCATCATTACTAATTTTATTTAATAATAGCAAATGATTTAACCTTCTAAGGTAAAAACTAAAATCATCGCCAATATTGTAGGCTTCGATTGTTCCGACTAACGCGATTGGTGTTTCTGCCATCTTATTTATTTTAAATTTAAACTTTTCACTTTTTTTTTTTTTTTTTTAAATATATATGTATATATTTATTTATTTTTTTTTTTCTTCTTTGTAACTTTTTATTGTATCAACTTGGTATTAACACGTTTTTAATACTTCACTTTTGCCTCGTCGCCAAATGTAGTGTCCGAGACTAATGAAACTCACAGAAGTTAAAGGCAGACTAACAAGTTAAATTTATTATTAAAAACTCTAAACCTAAACTTAACGGTATTTACTTATAACTAGAGTTAAGGAATAATTGATAACGAGAGAATAATAATACAGGGTATTACGCACAAATGTATCAGTATGAAATTTGCACAATTTATCAATAATCGATTTTCGTCTTTTCGATTTTTAAGTTCTAAATAAAGAGAAATGAAATGCCATTACCAAATTTTGCCACCATTTTTGCAAAACCTAAATCTATTCGAAGATGGACGTAGAAAAAATTGCATACCTTGTGTGTCACCCCCATTCTAAGTGTTTTAGTTGAAAAAGAAGTTCATATGTTGTGGTGATTTGATTTAATATCTAAGAATATATGAAAGAGGTGCTTCAAAATCATTAAGTAAAGAACTGGTGAAAGATGTTTTTATTGTTATTTTGTAGCATTTTTGGAAGTGATTTTAAAAGTAGTTCCTACGGAATACGAAGTTCGGCACCTATCGCTACTTTGTATGTAGTGAAACCACTAATTCTTTTTGAACCACTTCGTTTATTTTTTGCTGGGAATGAAAAATAAATTAAGTTAAATCCTAGGATTAACTCAGATTTATTTATACCATTTTAAATTTTGGACAACGCTAAATTTTTTTTCCTACTTATATTAACTAATTGGATGTAGATTCAGAAAAAAAAAATATAAAAAAAATTCTGGACTTGATCTAACCCATTTTTTAACTAAATAGAGTTAATCCTAATCTTAATCCGATCTGCAAAAAACAGTGCTATTACTTGGTTAGCTTATTCACGACAAAAAATTTGATTTTGGTGGGATAAGGCTTTCAGCTCTAAAAAATTTTTCGCAAAAAAAATTTAGAGCCGTTGGGGTCCAACAGTAAAAAGTTTTTAAAAAATTTTTTTTTTTAGTTTTGACAATCAACGGTTTTAGTTGTTATGTTGCTTTTAATGATATACATATATTCAAAAAAAAAAAATATTTTTCATATCTGTGACATCTTTATCTTTTTCGAAAAAAAAAAAAAAAGAGCCGTTGGGGTCCTACGGTAAAAAAATTTTAAAAAATATTTGTTTTTTTAGTTTTGACAAGCAACGGTTTTAGTTGTTATGTTGTTTTTAATGGTATGTATTAACAAAATATTATTCATATATGTGACATCTTTATCGTGTATCGAAAAAAATCAACAATGCATTTTTTATCCTTTTTTAGAACACGATAAAGATGTCACAGATATGAATAATATTTTTTTATGAATATATATTATTTAAAGCAACATAGCAACTAAAACCGTTGCTTGTCAAAACTAAAAAAAAAAATATTTTTTAAAAATTTTTTACCGTAGGACCCTTGCGACTCTAAATTTTTTTTTTTCGAAAAATTTTTTAGAGCTGAAAGCCTTATCCCACCGAAATCGAATTTTTTGTCGTCAATACCCAGGAAAATTTTTTGGAACAAATTCCTGGTTCAATAGATTCTTGATTACATTCAACGGTAATCACAACAAAATTTTCTATGTAAAATTATTTTTCAAAAAAACTACTTGCTCTAAAAAACGATTGCTTTCGGGACAATTTCAAACAAAAATCATTGATTCTGGAATGTTAAGTAGAACCGGTTGCAGGGTAGTTTGATGCGTGCCGGAACCGATTATTTGGAACAAAAAATTAAGCTGAGTAAGCTAACCAAGTAATATAAAATTTAATAACAAAAAAATTAAAAATCAAAAAAATATTTTTTGTTTGTATGGAAAAATGATTTTTTATGCCCCGCTCTTTAAGGCCCAGTCGCGTAGGGAAGGCGTGGCTGTAGGGGCCAAACATTTTTCCTCAGTTATTTTTAAGTCAAAAGGAAAAAAATGGGCGGGTACCGTCTCAACATTTCCAACATTTCCAAAATAATTGACACTCTAATGTACACACTACAAATAACTTCACCGAATTTCACTTTTTAGAATTGAAGAAGCGGACTCCTTCTAATTTAGTTTAAACTTCTTAGAATTTAGTTAAAGACTCAAATTTATCTTCTTAGGATTGAGTTAAAACTTCTTTGAATTAAGCTTAAACTTCTTACACTCAAAATAATACATTAGTAGATTTACTTACTTATTTATTTTTGCTAATGATAGTAAGCTAACCTTTAGCAAATTTTTAGTTAAGATTAGCATGTTAGCAAAAATATCATGTTAACTTCATTTAGCGCATTAGCAATTTTAAACAAAATTTGAACTAATTGTTTTTGCTAAATTTATTGTTTTTGAGTTGACCAAATTTTTACAAGCTTTTTTGCTAATATTAGCAAAAAAAAATTGTATTTTTTTTTTAAGAAAATTTGAAATGACGCTATCTCGGAAACTAAGCCAGATAGCGCAAATGGAGGCTATTTTTGGTTCTCGAGGTCTCCATAGAATCGCCGGTCCTCTTCACATGTGTGGACCCCAATGGGGCCTAACTTTGGATCCAAAAAAGTTAGCATTCCCGAAAATTTTAAAATGCTCATATCTCGGTACATATTTCCGACACAACAAAAAGTTCTCCGAGTAATATTTTTGAAGTTAACGAGTTTCTTAATTCTCAAAACCCCAGTGGTCCCCTAAAATCACGTATCTCAAAAACTAAGCAAGGTAAAGCGAAACGGACACAAATTTTGGATCAAAAACTATGACGATTTTTAGGGAAACCAACTAGGGGTAGGCCCATCGGGGTCTGGACCTATCGGGTTAAAACCCAATGGGGTCCTCAAATGTTGAACTAATTGTAAGTTGAAATAAAAAAATCAGTTAACTAATTCTTGGCAAACATTTTTGCTAACTTTACCAAAAAAAATTGTGGGTTCCAAATCAGCAAATTTTCTTGAGGTTTACAAGCTTATTTTGCTAACATTACAGTTTTTTTGTTTTAAGAACTGAGTCAAAAATTTCTTAGAATTTAGTTAAAAACTTATATTTGTTTTCTTAGAAACTTCTTAGAATTTTGTAAAAACTTTTTAGAATTAAGGTAAAACTTCTTTGAATTTGGTTAAAAAAATCTTTGAATTTAGTTGAATTTTAAGAACTCGTATTTTTTTTATTGAATTTTAACTTCTTAAAATTTCGTTGAAATTTCTTAGAATTTAGTTAAAAATGGCGAAATCTCAAGACCCTATTAGACACCGAATTCCCGTATCTCAAAATCTAAGCAAGGGTGAACAAAACGGACAAAAATTTTGGATCAAAATCTATGGTAACCCTTAACGATCCATCAGATCGTTAACCGAACCAATGGGGTCTGGACCCATGAGGACTGAACCCATGGGGCCCGATCCCAAACTTCTTAGAATTAAGTTAAAAACTCTTAAAATTTAGTTTAAAACTCATATTTATCTTCTTATGTGGTTATTCATAAAACCTAAAATATATTTAAAGTAGGTTTATTTGACAGATATTGCAGGAACAATTGTCAAATAAACACTCAAAATAAATTCTCTTTCCAATCAGCAGAAAAATCTGCTGAAAATACACCCATTTTGAGCCATATGAGAAATCTGGTGATTTTATCAGACACGGTTTGCTAAATATCTGTCATAAGAGGTGAATAAATATAACAAGAAAAAAAAAAAAACATACGCCGCCAGCCAGCATCGAACTCGCCACCTCCCGATTTGAAAGTACACTTCTTAACTACTACGCCACGGACGCTTATACTTTTATCTGGCGTTTTAGTTATTAAACATGTGTGTTGTTCGACAGCAGAGAAATCTGATTTTAGCAGAAATATCTGCTGATTTTAGCAGAAAAATCTGCTGATTTTAGCAGAACAATCTGATGATTTGAGCAGAATAATCTGCTGATTTCAGCAGAAAAATCTGCTGATTTCAGCAGAACAATCTGCTGATTTCAGCAGATCAATCTGCTGATTTCAGCAGAACAATCTGTTCTGCTTTTTTTTACACTCAAAATAAATTCTCTGTCCAATCAGCAGAAAAATCTGCTGAAAATACACCCATTTTGAGCCATATGAGAAATCTGCTGATTTTAGCAGACACGGTTTGCTAAATATCTGTCATAAAAGGTGAATAAATATAACAAGAAAAAAAAACATACGCCGCCAGCCAGCATCGAACTCGCCAAATTCCGATTTGAAAGTACACTTCTTAACCACTACGCTACGGAAGCTTATACTTTTATCTGGCGTTTTAGTTACCCGAGTAAAAAAATTGATATGACACAATATATAATTTAATATGGGTTCGTGTCTATTTTGATATAATCTTATACGAAAAATGGTTTCATAAGATTTGATCGAATAATATCTAATAATATCAGTTTATATAACTTTATATCGACTTTGATACGAGTTTTGGTCTAATCCAATGATATAAAATTATATCCAATTATATTAAAATTTATACAATTTTATAAATCGGATGTTTTTTTTAGTTTTTAATAAAAAGTTGAAAAATTAAAATAATAAAAATAAGGTGTTCTTTGAAAAAAACTTGGAAAAATTTCAAAAAATGGAGTCATGTTAAATTTTATATAAAACACTTAGAAAATATTTTCAAAAAAATTTGTACTTGGAAAAAACTTAGAAAAATTTGAAAAAATGGAGTTATATAAAATTTTATATAAAACACTTAGAAAATATTTGCGATAAAAAAATGTTCCTTGAAAAAAACTTAGAAAAAATTTAAAAGATGGAGTCATATAAAATTTTATATAATACACTTAGAAAATATTCGTGATAAAAAAGTGGTGCTTGGAAAAATCTTAGAAAAATAAAAAAATATGAAGTCATATGAAATTTTATATAAAACACTTTGAAAATATTTGCGATAAAAATATGTTCTTGGAAAACACTTAAAAAATTAAAAAATAATGGAGGCATATAAAATTTTATATAAAACACTTAGAAATTTGAAATGATGCATGGGACCAGATGTAAACATATAGTAATGTATGGCGATATCTTAAAAAAATCCCACATCAAAATTTATTATATAAATTTATCTTGCAATACATAGTGTCACACATGATCATATATCAAATAATATGACTATATAAAAGTATATAAGATCATATTAAATTATTTTTACTCGGGTATTTAAAATGTGTAGAGAAATCTGATTTTAGCAGAAATATCTGCTGTTTTTAGCAGAACAATCTGCTGATTTTAGCAGAACAATCTGCTGATTTGAGCAGAATAATCTGCTGATTTCAGCAGAACAATCTGCTGATTTCAGCAGAGCAATCTGCTGATTTCAGCAGAACAATCTGTTCTGCTTTTTTTTTTATATAAAAAAATTTCTTGAAAAAATAATGAAATTCAGCAAACAAAATCAGTATAAACATAGTAAAATGTCTTTTATTTTCTTAAACTGAATGACAGAGATTTTAGTAAAAATATCCTTCTCAGCAGAACAATCTGCTAAAAGATTGCTAATTTAAATTGAAAGTCGTTTTACAGATTTTTTGACAGAGTTTTTCTTTTGAGTGTATATAAAAAAATTTCTTGAAAAAATAATGAAATTCAGCAAACAAAATCAGTATAAACATAGTAAAATGTCTGTTATTTTCTTAAACTGAATGACAGAGATTTTAGTGAAAATATCCTTCTCAGCAGAACAATGTGCGAAAAGATTGCTAATTCAAATTGAAAGTCGATTTACAGATTTTTTGACAGAGTTTTTCTTTTGAGTGAACCTACAATAAGTCTGTTATAAGTATTATGAATAAGAGCCTTAGAATTTGGTTAAAAACTTCTTAGAATTTAGTAAAAACTTATTAGAATTTAGTTACAAGTCCTAAGAATTTAGTTCAAAACTCATATACATTTTCTTAGAATTAAATTGAAAATGTTGTGAAAACTTCTTAAAATTTTGTTAAAAATTCTCAGAATTTTTTTATTTTTTAGTTAAAATTGTTTTCCTCATTTTTAAGAAAAATATGAACTAAAACGAATGAAAAAATCTTTGGAGCCATATCATTCCCTCCTTTTCTCAAAATTAGTTAATTTTCCTAGGTTTTACTTCACTTTTTTTTGAGTGTATATTTAGTTTTTTTTTACAGAAACTCAACAATTCTGAAATTTTAGGAAAACAATTATCTACCCAGCAAAATTTTCGGTTGCAAAGAACCGATTGTGGAAAAACTTATACTTCCCTAGAACCTGTTCTAATTCTTGTTCAACACCGATTTATTTTATATAGGGATTGTCCCAAAAAACATATCGAGTGCTTATATTCAAAACTTACTATCTACTATGTTATTACACTGCAGATAGCAAGTTTTGAATATTCACCCTCGATGTATTTGTTCTTCGCACTCAAAAAAAAAGTGAACTAAAATCTGGGAAAATTAACTCAATTTTGAGAAAAAGAGGGAATGATTTGGCTCCAAAGATTTTTTTTCTTGGTTTTAGTTCATAATTTTCCCAAAAATAAAGAAAACAAAATTAATTAATTTTAAGCCAATTTTAACTACACCATTTACAGATGTAATTCGAAAAAGATCAATTGTAATTCGAAGATTCTATTTGTAATTCGAAGATTCCATTTGTAATTCGAAGATTCCATTTGTAATTCGAAGATTCCATTTGTAATTCGAATACTCCAATTGTAATTCGAAGATTCCATTTGTAATTCGAAGATTCCAATTGTAATTCGAAAAAGATCAATTGTAATTCGTAAAAGATCAATTGTAATTCGTAAAAGATCAATTGTAATTCGTAAAAGATCAATTGTAATTCGAAAAAGATCAATTGTAATTCGTAAAAGATCAATTGTAATTCGTAAAAGATCAATTGTAATTCGTAAAAGATCAATTGTAATTCGAAGATTCCAATTGTAATTCGAAAAAGATCAATTGTAATTCGAAGATTCCAATTGTAATTCGTAAAAGATCAATTGTAATTCGAAAAAGATCAATTGTAATTCGAAAAAGATCAATTGTAATTCGTAAAAGATCAATTGTAATTCGTAAAAGATCAATTGTAATTCGAAAAAGATCAATTGTAATTCGTAAAATATCAATCGTAATTCGAAAAAGATCAATTGTAATTCGAAAAAGATCAATTGTAATTCGTAAAAGATCAATTGTAATTCGAAAAAGATCAATTGTAATTCGTAAAAGATCAATTGTAATTCGTAAAAGATCAATTGTAATTCGAAAAAGAACAATTGTAATTCGAAAAAGATCAATTGTAATTCGAAAAAGATCAATTGTAATTCGTAAAAGATAAATTGTAATTCGTAAAAGATCAATTGCAATTCGAAAAAGATCAATTGTAATTCGAAAAAGATCAATTGTAATTCGAAAAAGATCAATTGTAATTCGTAAAAGATCAATTGTAATTCGTAAAAGATCAATTGTAATTCGAAAAAGATCAATTGTAATTCGAAAAAGATCAATTGTAATTCGTAAAAGATCAATTGTAATTCGTAAAAGATCAATTGTAATTCGTAAAAGATCAATTGTAATTCGAAGATTCCAATTGTAATTCGAAAAAGATCAATTGTAATTCGAAGATTCCAATTGTAATTCGTAAAAGATCAATTGTAATTCGAAAAAGATCAATTGTAATTCGAAAAAGATCAATTGTAATTCGTAAAAGATCAATTGTAATTCGTAAAAGATCAATTGTAATTCGAAAAATATCAATTGTAATTCGTAAAAGATCAATTGTAATTCGAAAAAGATCAATTGTAATTCGAAAAAGATCAATTGTAATTCGTAAAAGATCAATTGTAATTCGTAAAAGATCAATTGTAATTCGAAAAGGATCAATTGTAATCCGAAAAAGATCAATTGTAATTCGTAAAATATCAATTGTAATTCGTAAAAGATCAATTGTAATTCGAAAAAGATCAATTGTAATTCGAAAAAGATCAATTGTAATTCGAAAAAGATCAATTGTAATTCGTAAAAGATCAATTGTAATTCGTAAAAGATCAATTGTAATTCGAAAAAGATCAATTGTAATTCGAAAAAGATCAATTGTAATTCGTAAAAGATCAATTGTAATTCGTAAAAGATCAATTGTAATTCGTAAAAGATCAATTGTAATTCGAAGATTCCATTTGTAATTCGAAGATTCCATTTGTAATTCGAAGATTCCAATTGTAATTCGAAAACCAACGAGTAAATCAAAAAAAAAAAACAATGTTTTTAAAGGCGTAAGAAACGATTTTATACTCGTTGCTTTTCGAATTACAATTGGAATCTTCGAATTACAAATGGAATCTTCGAATTACAAATGGAATCTTCGAATTACAATTGATCTTTTACGAATTACAATTGATCTTTTACGAATTACAATTGATCTTTTTCGAATTAAAATTGATCTTTTTCGAATTACAATTGATCTTTTACGAATTACAATTGATTTTTTACGAATTACAATTGATCTTTTTCGAATTACAATTGATCTTTTTCGAATTACAATTGATATTTTTCGAATTACAATTGATCTTTTACGAATTACAATTTATCTTTTACGAATTACAATTGATCTTTTTCGAATTACAATTGATCTTTTTCGAATTACAATTGTTCTTTTTCGAATTACAATTGATCTTTTACGAATTACAATTGATCTTTTTCGAATTACAATTGATCATTTTCGAATTACAATTGATCTTTTACGAATTACAATTGATCTTTTTCGAATTACAATTGATCTTTTACGAATTACAATTGATCTTTTACGAATTACAATTGATCTTTTTCGAATTACAATTTATCTTTTTCGAATTACAATTGATCTTTAACGAATTACAATTGGAATCTTCGAATTACAATTGATCTTTTTCGAATTACAATTGATCTTTTACGAATTACAATTGGAATCTTCGAATTACAATTGATCTTTTACGAATTACAATTGATCTTTTACGAATTACAATTGATCTTTTTCGAATTACAATTGATCTTTTACGAATTACAATTGATCTTTTTCGAATTACAATTGATCTTTTTCGAATTACAATTGATCTTTTACGAATTACAATTGATCTTTTTCGAATTACAATTGGAATCTTCGAATTACAAATGGAATCTTCGAATTACAATTGGAGTATTCGAATTACAAATGGAATCTTCGAATTACAAATGGAATCTTCGAATTACAAATGGAATCTTCGAATTACAAATAGAATCTTCGAATTACAATTGATCTTTTTCGAATTACATCTGTAAATGGTGTAGAAAATGGGAAAAACTATACTTCACATTTTAGAAATAGATTGGGTCTAGACCCTGGACCCATGGGTTCAGACCCCATTTAACTCGAGACCCCGTTGGGTTCTTTAAGGGTCCCCATAGATTTTGAACCAAAACTTGTGTCCGTTTCGCTCTAACTTGCTTAGTTTTTGAGATACGGTAATAAGGGGCCTGATAGGGTCTTGAGAATCTTAAAAACCGGATAACTCAAAAACTATTAAACGGAGGGCTTTCGGGTATTTTGCGGAAGTGTTCTACGAGTCAAGGGGTACAAAAATGCCGTTGGACGTTTTCTCGTGTTGGCTGTATTTACCGAGATATGTGTATATATAAAATCTCGGGAATTTCAAATTTTAGATCTAAAATTAGGGTCTTGAGACCCCGACAGATATGCAGAGCTAGGCTATTCCATATTGTTGATCTTTGCAGTCTTTCTTTTGAAAATTTCATCCGTTTCGCTCTATCTCGCTTAGTTTTCGAGATATCGCCATTTTGAATTTTTAACTAAATTCTAAGAAGTTATTTACTAAATTCTCAGAAGTCATTAACTAAATTCTAAGAAGTACACTTCCTCAATTCAAAGAAGAGAAATACGATGATGTTTTTTTTAGTAAATTTTAACTAAACTTAAACTAAATTGTTTTTTAAGAAATATGTCTTAAAAATAAAGATACGATTCTTAGATTTGTGGAAAACTTAAGAATTTTTTTCCTAATATTAAAAAAATCCATTTAAAGAAAACTTTGAACTAATTATAAGTAAATGAACTAAAATTTTTTCCTCATAGTTAAGAAAATTTCTCGTTTTTAAGTTAAATTTCACTAAATTTTAGGAAAATTCATGATAAATTTTCAAAGACATTTTTTCCTTAAATTTAGTTATGTCTTTTTTTCAGTGCGGAATCGGTTCTAGAATTAAAATTTGGAACAGAAATGAGAGTTATTTCAAAATTTTACCTAATAATCTATGTAGCAAAAAACACAAAACTTAAAATTTTTTTTTAAATATAATGAAAGTTTATATATTCGATTAGAGTTTTATTCTAGTTCGAGGCCCAAAAATATTTCTATATATGATATTGTCATAATAGAGTATTTTTAATTTATTGCTTTAAAAAAGTTACTCATCTCATAGTACATCTGCACTGATCAGTTTCATCCCCAGTAAGGAATCTTCAGCAGACTTTAGAGAATCATCGTTGGTCAATCAAACATCAAACCAGACATAATATTTAATATATTTCACAAGTTATATGAGAAATACTATTATGAAGGTCCGAAATCTGTTTTCCAACAAAAATAACTCTTTTAAAGCAAAAATTGTATATACTAAATCACCATCGGTAATTATTAATATTTGTGTTGCTGTTATTTTACAATCACAACAGTACCTAACCAAACAATAGTGTTGGTAAGATAAGTCGTACTAAACTCTGTGTTGAAAGTTTTTTTTATTTTTAGTACCAAAAGGTACATAAAAATAAAATGTATTTATTCGGCCTTTATAAGGGGTGGTCCAATAACTGGTATCTTTTTAAAACATGCAATGAAATGAACAATACTCAATAGTTTTGAAACCTTATGACTTTATTTGAAAGAGCAAACATTCCCGTTTTTTATGGCAAACGACTTCATTGATGCGTCTTCGGCTTGCTCCGCTCTATCGCGTTGAAGCGCAGTACTGCGCTGCCAAACTGCACGTTTTTCGAAAAAAAGTTTTTAACCGAAATAAGGCACTCAAATGAGGTTATGTTAACAAACAAATTGGTACATCTTGGGATCGTAAAACTCGCAAGGTATTGTAAAGAATCCAATTCATCTATAGAAAGCAATAGATTTGAGTATCAGCATCATTATACAATATTTTCAAAAATACAGCTTAAAACCCCATTTTCGTCAAAGATGAGCGCTACATAGCCATGATTACCGACTTTTTGTTGGCCGTAATAGAATATACCAACTTGGATGACATTTATTTTCAGAAGGATGTCGCAATATGTCCCACAGTCCATCAAACAATCGATATTTTGCGCACTTATTGTTAGTTCGGAAATCGTTTTTTCGCCATATTCGCGGTGACAATTGATCACTTCAGAGCTGCCGATTAAAAACTTTAAAAATTTTTTTGAGGGGTCTCGTTAAAGATTCATGCAACATGGGAAATCCAGAAATGTTCTAGGCCCATTCGACGAATATCGTTCAAGCCATTCGTGAGATAGAACCAGCAACATTAGAAAAATGGGTGCCGAGAATGAGCTACTGTGGAGCTAACCCAGGCAACCGCATGAATGAAGTCGTTTGCCATAAATAATGGGAATATTTGCTCTTTCAAATAAAGCCATAAGGTTTCAAAACTATTGAGTATTGTTCATTTCATTGCATGTTTTAAAAAGATACCAGTTATTGGACCACCCTGTATATGTATATATATTCGATTAGAGTTTTATTCTAGTTCGAGGCCCAAAAATATTTCTATATATGATATTGTCATAATAGAGTACCCAGACAGAAACTACCAACCGTTCCAAAGAAAAGTCTCGGCAAAGCACTTTATTTTTTGTGTAGAAGGTAGTTTGAATTCGAAAAAGTGCTTTCCAAGCGCTTTGCCAATGTTTTTCTATTTAAATCCGTTCAAAGTATAAATTTTTTATTAAAATTTATTAATTTTCATAACAATTGGAATATTTTTTATTTCCCTGCAGGATAAGTGGCCGGCCTTGATCATGATATATCACTCATACACAATGACCTACGTAGATTCTCTGGACCTATATATTACAAAGTTGAAACCTTTTATATAAAAACACATGTTTCTTTCGTGAGGAAGTGTCTTAAACTCCGGATACATCACCCTTAAACTCCGGATACATACCCGTTTCGGTTTAGTACACCACTTTTTTCGGGACTCTTCCAATTTTTTTCCTAAAAGCATTTTTAATAAATTTTTTATTCCAATACGCAAAGAAAACTGCAAATAAATTTTTTCCGGGACTTAGAAAATTGTTCAAAGTTTGTTCAAAATTTTTTTATCCTAATAAATGAGTCAAGAAATTTTTTATCCTAATTTAATAAATTTCTTTATTGAAATAAACACCAAAAAAAGTTGTGTCTCACTATTGAAGTGTTCAAGAGTGAGATGTTTAAAAAAGTCTTTGTTCTGTGTCCATTAGGGTTATAACTTTTTGCATTTTTTTTTTGCAAATATCAAAATTTATCTGCTCTAGCCAAAAAGGTCATAAAAAATATTAAGAATTGCATTTTTACTTTTTCGCTTCCGTCAAAAAAGTTCCCGCACCAAACGAGATGAAATTTGGTCTATATTTTCTTAATTTAATTGAAACTAAGAAAATATGAGACCCAAACGATGCGTAGGAAAAGCTATTTAGGGTCAAAATGACGATTGCTTTATGGAGGGACTTTTTTGACTCCTTCAAGATTCAAATTTGGCGGTTTAACCCTTAACTGCATAAAGTTAACTATTTATAACGTCAATTTTGGCAGCATGTAGCTCCAAAAGTAAAAGTCCGAGTGGCATTATTTTTATTCGTAATTGTTCACAAGATCTTTTTTTATATAATTCATTCATCGGTAGGGTTAAAATTACCTTATTTTTGTCTGTGACTTTTTAGAAATTGCGTTTGGTGCGGAAGGTTTTTTTGCCAATATGACCTACAAATACGATTTTTAATATTAATTTTGTATGGTCTATCACGTGGTGATAGGTAAAAATTTGTCAAAAATGAGTCATAACCCTAGTGTTCATTACGTTTTTATTCTGCTATTGGTGTTTTGTTGAACAACTTGTTTAAGGTCGCTAGTGTGAATGCCATATTATGGACTTATGAATACAATTTAGATACGTCCCATTTTTTGTTCTAAAAGTGCTAAAATAGTACCAAATTTTTTGTTTTTAAAGCGCTTTCCATAAAAGGTACTTTGCCAGCGCTCTCCCGTTCGTATTTTTCTGCCTGGGTATTTTTAATTTATTGCTTTAAAAAAGTTACTCATCTCATAGTATCAATGTTGGCAATCGATACCTTTTCAATACCGTTATCCGTTTCAAAACCCTTTAAATTGAATACCGGTACCAATACCAATACCGAAACTCAGTTTTGGTATCGGATACCGGTATCCAAAAACCTTTTCCTTCGGTACCGGTACGTACCGGTATTGAAACGGTTTTTCCTAAAAAACATGTTTTTTTTACGAAAAAAATTAATAGAAAATTTGTAATTTTTTTGGTTTTTGTAAATGAAAAATCGTACTCCAAATGCATCCCCGAAGTCTCATAAAAATCAAAAAAATCTTTGGGCACCCGCATCGTGGATTAAGTAAAAATTTCCAAAAAAAAATCATACTTCAACCTCTATGCGGGAGCAGAAGAAAATTATTGATTTTCACGAAATTTTTTTGAAATCATTTAGACTCTCAATAGAAACTTTCTGAACCCCTTAGTATAGTTTAGTTTTTTTGGAGATTTTTATTTAATCCGTGATGTGGGTGCCCAAGGATTTTTTTGATATTTATAGTAGAGATTGGCACGTGAGTGACTTTTGACTCACACTCACTCACGCTTACGACAGGAATTTTTGAATCACGCACACTCAGGAACATATTTTTTCTACTCACACTCACTTACAATCACTTGTGTAAATTTAATACAACTCACACTCACGCAAGCTTTACTCACACTCACGTTGACTCACACTCACGAAACTCTTATTTATACAAAAAAAAAATTAAAATTTTTTTTTGCTTTTTTCGGACGAAATCTTAAATTAAGTCAAATTTTACAATTTTTTTTGTTGCTTTTTTTGGTACGAAAGGAAATATGAAGAGAAAATAAATCACGCAAAATCATGCAAAAAGTCGACTCACGCACACTCACTCACGCAAAAATCTTACTCACGCACACTCACTCACGTAATTTTTTTCCACTCACACTCACTCACAATCACGTGAGTAAAATTGAATTTAGTCACACTCACGCGTGATCACGCGTGAATTACGTGAATCACGCTCTAATCTGCTCATGTGCCCATCTCTAATTTATAGGACTTCGTGGTTCAAAAACTATTTGCAAAACCGTGAATTTCAAATTGGTTTCACCTTTATTTCACGTGTTGAAAAACGTCAGAAAATTATTTTTCAAAGTATTTTTGTCACTCACAAATATTTTTACAATTAAGCAAAAAAAAACTTACACTCGAAAAAAATGTTGTATTTTTTTTCAAAAATGACTAAAAAAAGTTTTTTAATCAAGATAAAATATTTCTAATCAAAATTGTTAATTTTTTTTAAGTTAGAAAACTAACTATCACTTTAAAAGGGCACCGTGGATATTCATGGATTCGGCTAACAATAAGTCGCATTTAACTCTTCTACTTTTTTAAATATATTTTTTGTACTTTTCTTTAACAAATGAAACATTTTTATGTCAGAATAACTTCAAAGTCCTGCACTTTGATCAAGGGGATAAGAAAATTACAGTTTTCTCGGTCCGCCCCCTTTTGTAAGTGTGGTCCGGCGACGTCCCCGCCGACCCCCTAAGAAAACGCTATTTTAATATTTATTCACATTTTTAAGGGCATTTTAGCAAAAATGCTAAGAATTAATACGTTAATATGTGTTTTAGTATTAAAATTGAAAAAAAAAAAATATTTTTTTTAAGTTTTTATGCGTTTTTTATATTTTTAGCATTTTTTTCGATAATACCGGTACGTACCGGTATCGGCGTTTCGGTATCGGTAATACCGTAACCGATTCAACTCAAATACCGTAACCGATACCGATACCGAAATAAATAAAAAAACGATACCAATACCGATATCGATACCGTTATTCGTTTCGATTGCCAACCTTGCATAGTATATATCTGTACTGATCAGTTTCATTCCCACTAATATCATATATAGAAATATTTTTGAGCCTCGAACTAGAATAAAACTCTAATCGAATATATATGGGACATTCCATGTCAAATCGGACACTTTGAAAAATTTTTTTTTTAGATTTTCCCAATGTGTTTACAGTTTTTAGTACCTTTTGAAAACTCCTTCGTGGTAAATTTTCAGATTTTTTTGATGACCCATTCAAAAGATATCGAATTTTTAAAAATTGGTAGTTTGTTCCTTTACTTAAACTTCTTTTACTCATAACTTCTTCAATAATGGTACAAATTTAAATTTTTTTTTCAAAATTTTTGTTTTTTTACGCAATTTAAAAAAAAAAATCCAAAAAAATTCTTAGAAGCGCCCTAGTATGCGATTTTTAAGTTTTAAAATTTAAATCCCATTTTTGAAAATGTTTGTACTCTTCGATTTTTTTGAAATTTTTTTGCGAAAACTTCCATCGATTCTACAAATGTTTTGCCCAGGAGGATGGTGGGATAACGATTATTACTATTTTTTTAAATTTTTTGAAAAAAAAAATTATGGTAATTTTCCAATCTTAAAATCATTTCTACTGCTCCAATGGTGCGTCATACAGGGGTTATTTATAAGACCGACTCCCATTAATTTTTACGTCTTAACATTTCTTTGGAACAAACTAATACCCTATCTCTAATTTCTAAGGGGGCTCCCACACAAAACGACATTTTCTTAAATTTGCTCCAACCGCTCTAACTGCCCTAATAGTGCCCTTAGAGCAACAAAATGTATGACCGACCCACAATATTTTTTTAGTCCAAACATTTTCTCTGAACACACCCACCCTCTATCTTTAACTGTTAAGGCAGTCCCCATACAATTTTTTTTATTTTTTGTAAATTTGTTTTATTTATTCATCTTCTACCGGTCCAATGATGCGTCCGAGAGGGGTCATTAGTGAGACCGACCCCAATTTATTTTTACCCTCCAAGTTTTTTGTGAAACATAGTACCACAGCCCTACCTCCACTCGCTAGAGGGTAGGTGTGTTCAGAGGGTAGGTGTGTTCAGAGAAAATGTTTGGACTAAAAAAATATTGTAGGTCGGTCATACATTTTGTTGCTCTAAGGGCACTATTAGGGCAGTTAGAGCGGTTGGAGCAAATTTAAAAAAATGTCGTTTTGTGTGGGAGCCCCCTTAGAAATTGGAGATAGGGTATTAGTTTTTTCCAAAGAAATGTTAAGACGTTAAAATTAATGGGGTCGGTCTTCTAAAGGACCCCTCGATGACGCACCATTTAAGCAGTAGAAATGATTTTAAGATTGAAAAATTACAATAAAATTTTTTCCAAAAATTTTAAAAAATAGTAATAATCGTTATCCCACCATCCTCCTGGGCAAAAAATTTGTAGAATCGATAGAAGTTTTACACAAAAAAATTTCAAAAAAAATCGAAGAGTACAAACATTTTCAAAAATGAGATTTAAATTTTAAAACTAGAAAATCGCATACTAGAGCGTTTTTAAGAATTTTTTGGGATTTTTTTTTAAAATACGTAAAAAAACAAAAATTTTGAAAAAAAAAAATTTGAAATTTGGACAATTATTGAAGAAGTTATGAGTAAAAGAAGTTTGAGTAAAGGAACAAACTACCAATTTTTCAAAATTCGATATCATTTGAACGGGTCATCAAAAAAATCTGAAAATTTACCACGAAGGAGTTTTCAAAAGGAAATAAAAACTGTTAACAAATTGGGAAAATCTAAAAAAAATATTTTTTAAAGTGTCTGATTTGACATGGAATGCCGCATATATACTCCGAATTATGCTATTTTATCCAGGTGATAGAACAAAAATTTTAGGAAAATGGAGTTAGAACTCATAAAGGCTTGTGTTTTTCATGTATTTGTATGAAAATGCAACATTCTTTCTCTGCACTTTTTTACAGACCGCTCCAAATGACTCAAAATTAATTGAGATTTTCTAGACATAAATGCCGTTCCAAAACATACTAAGTATTTTATCCATTTATATTTAAAATCAGCTTTTAATTTTATTTCCATACAAAATATTTTTTTTTTTTTCAAAAAATGTATTGAAAATTTGATATTTAAAAAAAAACTTTAGACTTTTTGTTTTCTTGTGGTAAGGCCAAACATTTTAACAAAATGGTGTTAGAACCAAGGTTGCCATTTTAGCCATTTTCCGGCTAGATCTAGCGGTTTTATTTTCAACTAGCCATAAAAAAAATGGCTAGATTATATCTAGCCGGAAGATCTAGCCATTTTTTTCCACTCTAGCCATTTTTTTTTTATATGAACTTTTTTTGAAAATACGACGCTAAATTTTTAATAAAATATCGCAATGTTTACAATACTTATAAAAACCTTATATTGTGCAATGTTTTATTATTTTTAACCATGGATGTTGAGTTTTTTAAATTTATTTAACTCTGGTGTGAGAATTTTTTGGATTGTTTCTCATACAGAAATTGTAAAAAAATTTGGTTTATATATGAGCCCAGTTACAACCTAACCTAATGAGCCCAGTCCATTGAGACTGCGCTTATAAATAAGTAATATTTTGGAGCGATCTGAAGTTAGGCGGGGATAATTAATACTGCTATACTAAAAACGATAAAAAAACGTTACAAATAATATTTAAAGCCAAGTAAATTTATATATTTTTCTAAATCCACACACAGAGAAAACACAGGTTTTGAATATGATTGCAGCAGACCAAATCACCCATAATTGATCATATATATGATTCTCCCAATCATACTATGATCATCTACAATTATAAATGACAATTTTTATCATACTACTATTAGCGAAGATCATAATATGATTGTAGGGACGTGAACCGTGGAATACTTTATATATTTTTAGAATTAAGTTTTCCTAGTTTTTAAAATTAAAATTTTCTTTTTGCTGTCGAAATCGATTTTTGTCATTCACTTTTTAAACTTCAATGAATAAATTTGGTTCATCATAACTTTTATATAAAATATTAAAAAGCGTTTTAATTATAACCATCAACCCCACATATTGGCGATATATGCAGTTGAGATATTATTACACGTTGTAGTGGAGTTTTTAACGATTCTTACGAAACATTATCAAAAGAAAAAATCAATTTACATCAATTGCAGAATAGAAGCACGTTTGAGAAATAAGTAATCCAGCCTACAAATGAAATTTGGTTACAAAACATTTTAAAGCAATTATAATATTTAAAGAAAAGAACGTCCATCAAAGATCCACTAAAATTTCGCAAAAAAAATCTGAATATAAAATCAAACATTGGAAACAAACTGGTAGTCATCTAAATAAAATCAATTAAAGAAGCAGTTGGACTAAAATTATCATTGGTATATATAAATACTAGCTAACTCGCCCGGTACTTCGTTACCGGTTAGCTGTAAAAAAAAAAAAAATATTACTTCAAATTCTTAATAATTTTTCTTTAAACATAAAAATTGTCAGTTTCGACCTTTAAAATATTATTATTTGAGTAGATTTAAAGTTGAAAAAAATTTTATTCTGGCGAAACGATCCCATAGTTCAAACTTTAAGTTTCAAGGAACATTAAAAAAAAAATTATTTTCCCAGAATGTAATTTCCGCGAGTGAATCGTAAAGTACCAATTTTAAGTATCTCTACTTTCTCCCTTTTTCCCATTAGTAGCAGAATTTTCATAAACGTACTTATTTTAGAATGTTATTTAGGTGAATACAAAACAGTTCAAAATTCAAGTATCTAGGACCATTAGTTCAGCAGATACAAAATTGCCCTACTTTTCCCCTATTTCCACCTATAAAACAAAATTATCAAAAAAGTACTTCTTTCAGAATGTTTTTTTCGCGAGAGGAACGTACACTCCAAATTTCAAGTATCTAGGACCGTTAGTTCAGCAGATACAAAATTGCCCTAATTTCCCCCTTTTTCCCCGTAGAAGCGAAATTTTCAAAAAAGTACTTTCATTAGAATGTTGTTTCCTCAAGAGGATTCAAATTTCAAGTTTACCCTACTTTCCCCCTTTTTCCCCGTAGAAGCGGATTTTTTGAAAAGTTCTTCTTTAAGAATGTTATTTTCGCGAAAGGATCGTACAGTTTAAATTTCAAGTATTAAGGACAATTAGTTCAGCAGACTCAAAATTGCCCTGCTTTCCCGATTTCCCCCCAGAATTTTGAAAAAGTACTTCCTTTAGAATGTTATTTCCGCGAGAGGTTCGTTCACTCCAAATTTCAAGTATCTAGGATTATATTTTCAGCAGATACAAAATTGCTCTACCTTCCTCTTTTTCCCCCTTTAAAGCGGAATTTTCAAAAAAGGACTTTTTTTAGAATGTTATTTCCGCGAGTGGATTGTGCAGTCCACGCGAGAGGATCGTGCAGTCCTATTTGTTCAGCAGATACAAACCAGAATTTTCAAAAAGTACTTCTTTCAGAAAGTTATTTCCGCGAGAAGATCGTACAGCCCAAGTTTCAAGGATCTACGACCATTAGCTCAGCAGACACAAAATTACCCTACTTTCCCCTTTTTCCCCCTTAGAAGCGAAATTTTCAAAATAGAACTTTCTTCACAATGTTATTTCCCCGAAGGATCCCATAGTCAAAATTTTTAAGTTTCTGGGAAAATTAGTTCAGAACATACAAAGTGTACCAAATTGTCCTATTATCCCCCTTTTTACCACCCTAGATGCGGAATTGAAAAAAACTTTGTTTCGGAATGTTTTTTCCGCGAGAGGTTCTTATAGTCCAAACTTTAAGTTTCTAGGACCATTAGGTCAGAGAAAAGAAAATGTACCAAATTGACCAATTTTCCCCCTTTTCGCCTTCTTAGAAGTGCCTTTTTAAAAAAGTACTTTCTTCAGAATATTATTTCCGCGAGAGGATCCTATAGTCCAAATTTCAGGTTCCTGGGACCATTAGTTCACAATAAAGAAAATGTTCAAAATCGTCCTATTTCCCCCCCAAATTTGAATGAAAAATTTTCAAAAAATACTTTCTTCAGAACATAATTTCCGCGAGAGGATCATATAGTCCAAATTTTTAAGTTTCAAGGACCATTAGTTCAGAAGATACAAAATGTATCAAATTATCCTACTTTCCCCCTTTCAACCCCCTAGAATCAGAATTAAAAAAACTTTGTTGCAAAATGTTTTTTCCGTTAGTGGATCTTATAGTCCAAACTTTAAGTTTCTAGGACCATTAGGTCAGAAGATAGAACATTTACCAAATTGCCCTTTTTTCCCCATTTCCCCTTCTTATTTTTTTTTTAAATACTTTCTTTAGAGTATTATTTCCGCGTGAGTATCCTATAGTCCAAATTTTAGGTTACTGGGGCCATTAGTTCAGAAGATCGAAATGTTTAAAATTGTCCTATTTCCCGCTAAATTTAAGTGATTAAATCAATAAATTCCCAAAAATTAAAAAATAAGTGAAATAAAAAAATTGAGTAAGAAATTTGAGTCAAAAAATTAAGCAAAAAATATTTTGAGTAAAAAAAATTGAGTAAAAAAAATTTGGGTGAAAACACTTTCTAAGTAAAAAATTTAATTAAAAAATATGAGTAAAAAAACTGAAGATTAAAATACAATTGAGTGAAAAAAATTTTTATTAAAAAAAAATGAGTAAAAAAAAATTTGAGTAAAAAAATTTTGAGAAAAAAAAATTGTAAAAAAAAATTTTTGAGTGAAAAAAAAATTTGAGTGAAAAAAAATAAAAAAAAAAAAATTTTGAGAGGGAAAAAATTTTGAGTAAAAAAAAATTTTGAGTAAAAAAAAATTTTGAGTAAAAAAAACTTTTGAGTGAAAAAAATTTGTAAAAAAAAAAATTTTGAGTGAAAAAAAATTTTGAGTGAAAAAATTTTAGTAAAAAAATGTTTTTTCCCCGAGACGATACTATAGTTCAAATATCTAGTTTCTAGGACCATTAGTTCAAAATTCACCAAATTGCCCTATTTCCCCCCTTTTTGTCCCCCTTAAAACCGGAATTTTCAAAAAAGTACTTTTTTCAAAATGTTATTTCCGCGAGAGTATCCTAAATTCAAAATTTCAAGATTCCCGAGTAAAAATTTGGATATTGCACCAGATCTATTTAAATCTCGCTCAATATATAATCAGATCTTATCAGATCCGGAAATTGACCCGATCTAATTATATCAGTTTTGATCAGTTCTGATACAAACTGATCAATTCAGATCTCTTTGGATCCGACATTTGTCCCATATATATTCTGATCTTATTGGATCTAAATTGATCAGAATTGATATTGTAGTTATGGTAATAATATTGATTTTTGCAAATGTCTGTCGTTAGGTCCAAATAATAAATACATTTTTATTTAAAATGCCAATTTTTCAATTTTATTTAGTGAATATTAATAATGATAATGTTTTTACATACATATTATATAATTATAAATGGATTTTAAAAAATTTTGTACATATATAAAATATAATTCTGGAATATAACGAATCTTAAAGCTCATTTAGTCTTGATGTTATGTGGTATGTGACGTAGAGGTATAAGGGAAATACTGAAAATTGCTTAGTTTGAGTGGATAGAACACAACTTTTTTTACCTTTTTAAGAAACTTTATCAGGGGTTTTCTATTTGAATTTCGATAATTCCAAAATTGTTTGAATTAGTCAAAATAATTATAGAAAAACCTTGATAAAGTTCCTTGAAAAATTCAACAAAAAAGCTGGTATCATGCTTGTACCTACTGTGAGTATACTTGCCAGTTACAATGTCGCTAGTCTTCAAAATATCCATACAGAGTTATACTCTCTCTATGTACCCGAAATCTTGAATTACATCAGGACTAATGAGCCTTTTAATTTGTACATAGACATTAAATGGTATTTACATATATGTACCCCAATAGCCTATTTTTTTATGGGATTTAGTTAAATGTTAGTACTATATAAACTTCCGTGGATATTTACACAAAGGAAAAACACTTTTATACAAATTAAATTTTAACAATCGGGCCCTTTTGCAATTTTTCTTTACGGCACTTTACAGACATCATAAGCTTTTGAATCACTTCTTACATTGCCTCAATCTTCATGGAATCATGGTATCCAATTTAGCACCATTTTAACGTTTCGAAAAAATCTGCAAATTGAGAGAAATTGTTAATTTTTATTTCTTTATTTTTGTGGTTATTGTTGAAATACTTACATCAACGTCAAAATCTTCTGAAAGCTGCATTGAAATTGGTTTTCTCATATTTTAGTAAATAATAAAAAGTTTTTGATTTTTTCCAATATTTTTTTTTATTTGAAATATTGTTTTTTTTTTATTTGACAGAAAATTCTCTTTTTGTTTTTTGTATTTTTTATCAACATATTTTTTTATTTTGTTTTAATTTGGTATCAAAACAAATTACAATGATGAAGATTTTCAAAATAGAGGGTGTTCATTTAAAATCGGACTCTGTAAATAGCTTACATTAGTTGATTGAGTTTATAGTTGATATGGATATAAATCTTTCTATAGTAACAGATATGATATAAGATATAACCAGATATGATACAAGATATCGTTATATATAGCAACAGATCTATCATATCTGGTAATATATAATTTGATCTTGTATAAGATATAAATATATACCCCCGAGTAAAAATGATTAGATATAATTATATCTAACGATATATTAATATACATATTTATATCTTATACAAGATCAAATTATATATAACCAGATATGATAGATCTGCTGCTATATATAACGAGATCTTGCATTATATCTGGTTATGTCTTCCATCATATCTATTACTTAAGCAAGATTTACATCCATGTCAACTTTAAACGTAATCAAACAAGTGAGCTTTTTTTAAATTCGATTTTTAATGAACACCCACTATTTTTAAAATCTTTGTTATTTTTTACTTAATTTAATCCCGAATGAAAATGAAAACAAAATTGAAAATGTAAATTCAAAATACAAAAAAAAATAATTAGAATTTTGTGTCAAATAAAAATATTAACATTAAAAAAAAAAAATATGTGCGTATTTAAAAAAAAATAATAATTGTAAAATGTTTATTAATTTATCCAAAACAAAGAAATTAGAAATTGAATTCAGCGCTCAGATGTTTTAAACATTAATGTAAGTATTTTAACTATGAGCGCGAAACTTAAAAGTTAAAGAATAACAAATTTCATTCCGTTTGCACCTTTTTTTAGAAATGCTGTTGAAAGGGACAACCAAATTTTGAATTATCTGAAGGTTAAAATTGAGTAAATGAAGTTTTCCCAACAAAATAAGAGGCCTATAAATTTTTCTCTGAATTTAGCAAAAATGCAAGAGGATCAGTTTGTGAAATATTAAATAAGTTAAAAGCGTTCTTTTTTATTTAAAATATCCACGGATATTGGTTGTATGGTACTTACATCTGCCTCAAATTGCAGAAAAATTCGGAATTTGGGGTATATTCAAACATGTGTTTGAACAAATTTAAAGGCTTATTAAGTCTTGATACAATTTAAGATTTCTTGACCAATAAAGAGTGCAACTTCACATACTCCCACTTTCCATTAATACTAAAAAGAGCCTTATATTTATATAAGGAGCCACAGAATAAAACCTAGCTTTTCGCATTTTAAAATTGTTTATAAAATTAAGATTTATGTGTTTCGTCCGCTTATAAAACGGCATGAACCTGAAATTAAAAAAAGTTTAATGCTTAAGAATACCTTATTAGTTTCTAGGTTCGTGCTCTTTTATTAAGATACGGAATAAATCATCAGTGTATCCCAACATCTTTAAATTTACGAAAAGTGTTTCTTGATTATAACGATATAACGATGCCTTACATCGAGTGCAAAGTATTAATTTGTATAAAGTTGTGTATTAAAAAAACAACTGGTCGAAGATAAACCAATTTTAGGGCCCATTTAGTATTAATGAAAAGTGAAAACATCCATACAGAGTTGCACTCGCTATTGGTCACAAAATCCTGAACTATATCAACCTAAATGAGTCCTTAAATCCATTCAAACACTCGCAAACTGGCATCCACATATACCCCAAAATCCGAACTTTTCTTGAATGTGGGGTAGATGTAAGTGCCATATAAACAATACCTTTATGACAAATTCCGAGTAAAAAAATGAATAGCTCGATGAATTTATTGTTTATTTTATGTGTAGATTTAATAGAATTTATTACATTTTTAATTTTGCAGTTTACATTTTTGAATGCCAAAGTTTTTTAAACTGTTTTTTATTATATTATCTGTTAAAACATTATCATTACAAGTACTGAATAAAATTAAATTATAACAAATTTAAATGAAAATGTGTATTTTATTTGTTATTAACAAAAGAAATTTTGCAAAAATCAATGTACATAAGTATGCTACAGTATCAGTTCTGATCAAATCAGATCTAATAAGATCAGACTACATATGGGACAAATGTCGGATCCAACGAGATCTAATTTGATCAGTTTATATCAGAACTGATCAAAACTGATATAATTAGATCGGGTCAATTTCCGGATCTGATAAGATCTGATCATATATTGAGCGAGATTTAAATAGATCTGGAGCAATATCAAAATTTTTACTCGGGCCATTGGATATAATTATATCTTGTTAGATATAATTATATCTCAACATTTTTACTCGGGTTGTAGGACCATTAGTTCAGAAGATACAAAATGTACCAACTTGCCCTATTTTCCCCCTCCCCCCACCTTAGAAACGGAATTTTCAAAATATTACTTTTTCCAAAATGTTATTTCCGCGAGAGGGTGCTAGACTTCAAATTTCAAGTTTCTCATACCATTTGATTAGAATATAAAAAATGTACCAATTTGCCCTATTTTCCCCTTTTTCCCCCCTTGGAGGCGGAATTTAAAAAAAAAAAAAATTCCGAAATTTTATCTCCGCGAGAGGATCCTAGAGTTCAAATTTGAAGTTCCTAGGACTATTAGTTCAATAGATACAAAATCCCCCAAAGGGCCCTATTTTCCCCCTTTTGCCCCCCTTAGAATCGGAATTTCCAAAAATCCCTTCTTAGTGGGTGGTTTTGTCGGGAGCCGAACCTACATTCCAAATTTCAAGTCTCTAGCTTTAGCGGTTTGGGCTGGGCGATGATTATTGCCAATCAGTCAGTCAGTCACCACACTCTTTTATATATGAGGAGGTTCATAACAAAACGCGCCAATTCCACTTTTTGAGTTTTTTGTTTTTTTGACTGAATACTATTCTACACACTAACATCTATGTAACCATTACCAATAAACATCCCAAAGCTCAATATTTGCACAGCAATTCACTACTGACTTTAATTATGAAACATCCCAATGCTCAGTACTTACACTCATACTCAGTACTAACTTTGTTTACATTTATGCGTTTATCTAAAAAACTGTTAAAGTGGAATTGGTGCATTTTGTTATGAACCTCCTCATATATAGATTGCAAGTAGTGATTGTTGATTTGCTGAAAATCTATTTGTTTTTGTTACATCATTTTTTTTTTTCTTAATTGTTTTGCGGGGTCGAAAATATTTTGAAGTTTTTCTTTCAATTAATTTTGGAATATTTTCAAATTTGTTCGAACTGAATTTTATATAATTTGAATTCAGAGGTTCACAAACATTTTATTTTGTTGTCAGAAATTTATTTTCAAATTTTATATATAATTTAATTGTTACGAAAATATTGCTTTAATTTTTATTGTTATTTGTTTCGTTTCTTTTATTAATTTTCGCTTTGTTTGTAAACTTCTTCTTCGAAAATGTTACCGTTAGTACACTCACCTACACATAATGTTTCACAGACTCAAAACAATGACAGCCCCTTAATTTTACTAAATACTGATGGAAATTATACTTCCGAAAGTACATCTGCTTCATCATTACCAGATTAATCCCCTAATGCGATCAATAGGTTAGGTTAGGTTGTAAGTGGCTGCTGACGTTTTACGTCAACACACGTAGACTCTGAGGTCCATTGTGATACCACGGGATCGTAATAGGTTTCCCTACTAGTCCCTGTCGTTAAACCAGTTTGAGCTTCTTATGAAACTCCTTAGATGTTGAATTTTGACATCCGACAAATCTGAAAGATCGTACAGCTCCCTAGATCCCAGTGAAGCAAGTCGCTGACCAGAAAGTGCCGGGCAATGGCAAATAAAGTGTTCGATAGTTTCCAACTCCTCTTCATCCATGCAACTTCGGCAAAAGTCATTCGACGGCACATTTAACCGCTCTGCGTGCTTCCCTATAAGACAGTGTCCAGTAATTATAGAAACCACCGTTGAAATCTCTCCTCTTAGAAGCGATATCAGCTCACTTGTGCGCCCCTGATTAAGAGAAGGCCAAATCAGTCGTGTTGTCTCACACGTCCATCCATTTGCCCATCTTTGATTAGTCTCCGTCGCAGAACAAAGCCGTAGGTTTTGCTTGCAAGTTTCTAGAGGCATACCAACACATTCCAATTCTGTTGGAACCTGTAAGGTAGTTCCTAGTCTTGCAAGCTCATCGGCTTTGCAATTCCCTGGAATGTCTCTGTGCCCTGGGACCCATATGAGTCGTATGTTAAACTGCTTGGCCATCTCATTTAAAGACGTGCGGCAGTTAAGGGCTAATCTTGTTTTCAGAAACATTGAATCCAGGGACATGACCGCGGCTTGACTGTCAGTATAGATGTTGACTGCGGTTGTAGACAAGACATTGCAGCTCAACCAGTCAGCCACTTCCTTTATTGCCAGCATCTCTGCCTGGTAGACACTGCAATGATCTGGCAATCTACGAGCCAGGCTCAATCCAAGCTCTTCCGAATAGACCCCAAAGCCCACTTGTTCGTGCAGCCTCGATCCATCTGTGTAAAAATTTATGGTAGCTCCACTTCCCGGAGTATCCCCCATCCAAGACTCCCTGGATGGTATCATAGTGGTAAAGTGGCGCTCAAAGAGGCTCAAAGAGGGAGCACAATCCACATTTTGTGGTATTGTTATCTTTTTCAAGATCGCGCTATGGCCACAATCGCCGCTCCTCCACTGCAGCGTGCCATTAAGTCGAATTGCCGACGCAGCCGCATACTGCCTACCCAATATGTCCAAGGGTATCAGGTGAAGGAGGATTTCTAATGCAGCCGTAGGTGTAGTACGAAGAGCACCAGTGATGCACATTGACGCCATTCTCTGTACCTTCGTGATAAAGACAAAGTTCGCTTTTGTTTCCAAAGCAGGCCACCAGACAATGATTCCATACAGCAAAATTGGACGCACCACTGCTGTATAGATCCAATGAACGACTTGAGGGCTAAAACCCCATCGTTTTCCAATGGCCCTTTTACAGGAATACAAAGCAATCGTTGCTTTTCTCACCCGTTCCTCAATATTACGCCTGAAATTCAGCTTCCTATCTAGAAATACTCCAAGATACTTGGCTCCATCTGAGAAGGTGATTTCAGTACCGTCCAGAGAAATAGGATCAAAAGCAGGAATCTTATTTTTCCTTGTAAACAAAACAAGCTCTGTTTTACTGGGATTAACTCCTAGACCACAGTCTCTTGCCCATTTAGACAGATCTTTCAGAGAAACCTGAAGAATGTCCCGCAATGTTGGCAGATGCTTCCCCTTTACCGCTATCGCGACATCGTCAGCATATGCGACAACATGACAACCACGTGCTTCTAGAGATAGTAGCATTGAATTCAGTGCCAGGTTCCAAAGAAGCGGCGAAAGAACACCTCCTTATGGTGTGCCCCTATTGACAAATCGAGATATGACGGACGCTCCCAATTCAGACGTTATACGTCTATTGGCAAGTAGGTTTTCCACCATTAAAACGATTTCACGCTTTACTCCCAGACCAGACAATGCCAATATTATCGATTCTGGAATGACATTATTAAAAGCCCCCTCAATATCAAGAAAGGCCACCATAGTGTACTCCTTTACCGAAAGCGATCTCTCGATGGTACCAACGAGCTCATGAAGAGCTGTTTCCGTTGATCGTCCCTTGCTGTATGCATGTTGCTTTGTCGAAAGCAACCTCGGGTCAATCACTCTACGCAAATATGAGTCTATCATTCGTTCCATTGTCTTTAACAAAAAAGAAGACAGACTAATTGGTCTGAAATCCTTCGGAGCTGTGTGGGAACTTTTCCCAGCCTTCGGGATAAATACGACTCTGGTATCCCTCCATTTTAAAGGAATGTACGACCAGTTGATGCATGCTGTGTATAGATTATACAGCAACAGGGCTATATAGTCCGACACTTGCTGCAACTCAGCCGGGATTATACCATCAGGTCCCGGGGATTTATAGGGCCTGAAGCTTTTTATCGCCCAGATTAATGTTGGCATATTTATTATTTCCGAAGCAATTTCAGATTCTTGGGCGTCAGAACGTTCCAAAGCTTGAAACGGCGTCATGGAATTGCCCGGAAAATGCGTGTTTAAAAGGAGATCCAGCGACTCTCCACTGGAGGAAGACCACACCCCATTAGGATCTTTCAGGTATCCCAGGGTGCAAGGAGAAGAAGCCAGAACCTTGCGCAGCCTGGATGCCTCAGAAACGTCTTCTATGTTTCCACAGAAGTTTTTCCAAGAATCACATTTTGCATTTCTGATCATCTTTTTATAACTCTTAAGTTGCAGCCTGTATGCAGACCAGTCCTCGTCCGCTCTTGAAAATTTAGCCTTATTAAAGAGCTTTCTGCAGGAATCTCTGCTCGTCTGCAAGTCATTTGACCACCAAGGTGGCTTTTTTTTCCCTCTAGGCTTTGCAGAAGGGCAAGACGCATCCAGGCACCTATTACAAACATTTGTTATATGGTCAACCAGACAGTCAATTTGCGCCAAACTATGTGGTTTAGATAAGGGTACTTCATCCAAAAGCAAAGAAAAAGTCTCCCTATATTTCACCCAGTTTGTTCTCCTCAGATTTCTAGAGACAGTCTCAACCGGGGCACGCTCCCTGAGTAAAAACTCAATGTAGCGATGATCTGAGAAAGAATGCTCTTCCAAAACTCTCCAGTCATCAATTCTATCAGACAATGTATCTGATACAAGTGTTACGTCAAGAACCTCTTGCCGCGTACTTGTAACGAAAGTTGGTTCACCACCCTTGTTACAAATATACAGGTTAGTGCTTAACAAAAACTCCAAAAGTGATTCGCCTCTATCATTTGTGTCTGTACTTCCCCATATCGAATGATGTGCATTAGCATCACAACACACTACTAACTGGTGTCCCCTAGATTCAGACTCCCGAATTAGACCGACAACCTTCTCCGGGGGTATTGACCCCGGATTAGGAAAATACGCAGAGGCGAGCCAAATAGACTTCCCATGAAGCTCTAAGCTAGCCGCTGTAACATCCATATCACTAAAAGTTGATAAAAAGAATATATTTAAGCCATTTTTTGCCAAGATGCAGGCTCTTGGTGAGCCCTCACCTTTGGCAACCACCAACTTAAACCCAGGGGTCTTCAATCCGCAAACCCTGCCACCCCGCACCCAGGGCTCTTGGATAAAAACCAAGTCAACTGCTCCTACAGTGATGGAGGTTTATTTGTAAGAACCGCAACATCTTGCTTTTTTTCCACCATCCTTTCCACCACCGTGTTATTGGCTTCATCCTCCGTGTTATCATAGAGGTCGCATTCGTCCCCAGATTCGGTTTCGAATAAGCCAGATATATATCCCATCTGTTCTAAATCGGAGGCAACAGAACTCTCCGAATTCCTCACTGCATGGGCCTCGTCCTGAATGTCACCCATCGTGGCATCGGCTTTATCCTCCATGCCATCACAGAGGTCGCATTCGTTACCAGATTCGGTTTCAAAAATGCCAGATGCATCTCCCATCAGCCTAGAATCGGCCAGCTGAATATCAACCATTTCCAGATTCTCCTCCCCAGCCGACTCTGCCACTGGCTTGTCTGCGTCCAAAATAGTCTTCTGGTTGCCCTTGTAGACATTGACTCTTATATGAAAAAATCCAAATCTAATAATGCCGTCAGTCCTGGCTAAAAGCGGAAGCGATTCCTCATTAACCAAGACCACTGCTTGACGACGAGCGCCCTCCATCTCACCCAATCTGGCAATTTGCCAATTCTGAGTTGGAAGGTCAGGATTGCAGACTTTTATCATCTTAAGAATCACCGCAGTGTCATTTGTAGCCATTGGGATCCATGCATGAGCTCTGGGTTGCGAGGGGATATCATGTTTTTCCACAACGTCCAGTCTGGCTCCAGGCCATAACTCTCCCACTTGGCTAATGGCAACCTTAAACACGGCTGCGGATCTTTCGTTCCCAAAAGCAACGAGTTTTACTCGCCCCTGATACCAACCTGCGTTGACAGTAGTAGGTAGAAAATCAGGCATACTCTCAAGGAGCCTATAGTAGATTTCGTTTAGTTTAGTTTCAACTAAACTCCACTTGTCCCTTGGAATACTACAATCCCCATTTTGCCTGTTTATCACAGCCCTAACGAAGTTACCTTTAACCACTTCACTAAAAGACTGAGTCCAGACGTTGCCGGTCACCTTAGATCTCTTAGGTAAAGGTTTCTCGTCGGGCGAGCACAACCTTTTACCTGACTTCGATGACGAGGCCGAAACAGCGCTCTGTTTGTCAGATGCGCGCATTGCCGAAAGTTTGTCCTGTTCTTCAATGACTCCTTTCGCCCATGATAGCGACGCCCTCTCACGTTCGGAGAGCTTCGTTCCATCAAGTTGGCTTAGTCTGTTAATTATTTTCAAACAAAGCCGTCTCTGGTTGTGCCTGACCTTTGATGGTTTAAGTTTCTTTTTCTTTTTACCACCAATATTAGGCTGAGCAACCCTACCAGAATCAAGGTCGGACTTCAAGGTCGCAACCCTAAGACCAGTGCTAGGACCAGCACCAGTTGGTGAGGCAGAGCCTCGAATTAAATCGGTATCATTTGTGTCCATATTTTCATTTTCCTGGATGTGGTCATGAAAATATTACAAAAATACCTATTACGAACAATTTCAAAAATTCAATTAATAGCACGGAGATAAATTAAAACACGTCCACACTTGTCAACAGTTGAACGAATAATCAATAGGTTACTACAACCAGAGCTAGAAATCCATGCTGCTTCTGTAAAGCTTCCTCAGTTTTGGACTAACTGTCCTGAGGCTTGGTTTGTCCACGCAGACATACAATTTGCAACTAAAGGTATTTCTTTAGACCGAACTAAATACGAATATATAATAACAGCTCTCCCTCAAGAAGTTAAAGTAACCGTACTCGATGTTATTCAGAATCCTCCAACTGTAGATCTTTACAATAATTTAAAGAAAACGTTGGTAGAACGTCATACTCTAAGTGAAACATCTCGGTTGGAAAAACTTTTGTCCGATAGTGAAATGGATGGTAGGAAACCTTCTGAGTTTTATCGTTCATTATCTCTTTTAGCTGGAAATAGTTTTAGTAGGGACATGTTAAAAAAGTTGTGGATAAGAAAGCTACCAAAGAGTCTAAATGTATCGGTAACAGGTTCCAATATTAGTGACATTAACGAATTAATATCGTTTGCGGACAGAATATGGGAAGTAATGTCTAATAGTGAAATTTCCAGTATAAAGGAACCACCGGCTTCTGGTCTTGAAAAGATAGTTGAAAGTTTAGCAATACCATTGTGTGAAAATATTATTAAATTATCACTAGAAGTTAGTTCGTTAAAAAGTGAACTTAGAAACCGTGAATCACGTACACCTTTAAGAGGAAACAGAAGTAGTAGTCGATCCCGTTTCCGTTCACCTGGTAAAAATTGGGTATGCAAGTATCATTATAGGTATGGAGATAGGGCTTTCAGATGTGAGCAACCTTGTTCTTATTAAAAAAATCAAGACTCGACAAACTAGAACCTACCATTATTGCGGCGACTAATGATGGTGATGTTAGTTTTTCTTCACGTCGTCTTTTTATTTTTGACAAACTCAATAAGTTAAATTTTTTGATTGATTGTGGTGAAGAAGTCTCAGTTTTGCCCTCCTCTAAATTCAAAGGTAATAACAAAATTTCCGATTGACAGCGGCAAACGGTTCAGATATTCGCACATATGGTAAGAAATTACTTAACAGTTGATGCTTCAAATGTGGCCGTTGGTGGTGTTTTACATCAGATCTTTCAAGGTAAAACTGAACCTTTAGCATTTTTTTCTAAAAAGCTTACTCCATCTGAAACTAAATATAGCTCTTTTGACCGCGAGTTACTTGCTATTTATTTAAATATAAAGCATTTTCGATATTTATTAGAAGGTCGTGCTTTTACAGTGTATACCGACCTTAAACCATTGACATATGCAATGAATTCTAAACGGAGAGAAGTCCCAGGCAGACTCGTCATATAGACTACATTTCCCAGTTTACCACAGATATACAATATATACGAGGTTAATCAAATGTGATGGCTGATAGTCTTTCAAGACCTTTTGATGTAGACGTTATTGAAAACACGGATTTGAATTTAAAAGTAGTACATAAAGAGCAACAGTTTGATTTAGAAATTAAGGAGCTAGTTGAAGATCCAAACCAAAGGTGTAATCTTAGATTAATTAAGGTTCCATTACTTAATTCGGATATTTGGTGTGAAATGTCTAATGACAATTAACGACCTTATGTTCCCATGTCTCTTCGAAAAATCGTTTTCACAAAATTGCACGGAATTGCTCACCATGGTACTAGATCGACGAAACGTCTTATTACTCAAAAATATTTTTGGCCCAAGATGAGTAAGCAAATAAACGAATGGTCGAGGGAATGTCTAAATTGCCAACAGTCCAAGGTTTATAAGCATACAAAGTCAGCTATCGTTAAGATTCTAATATCTGAAAGTCGTTTTGCACATATTCATATGGATATTGTTGGACCGCTTCCGTCTTCTCGCGGTTATAGGTATTTGCTAACTATTATAGATCGTTTTTCACGTTGGCCGGAAGCGTACCCTCTTAGGGAAATCATAGCATCCTCAGTAGTTGACACATTTGTTAGAAATTTTATTTCGAGATTTGGTGTACCATTGAATATAACAACAGATCAAGGTGGGCAGTTTACCTCCCAAATGTTTACCGAATTAGCAAAGTTTTTAAGTAGTCAAAATATTGTAACCTCCCCATATCACCCTCAAGCTAACGGAATGATAGAAAGATTCCACAGACAATTAAAAGCCACATTAATGGCAAGAGCGAATTCGTCACACTGGTATGACGAGCTTCCCATAGCTTTACTTGGCTTGCGATCTGTTTACAAAGAAGACATTAAAGCTACTCCAGCTGAAATGGTATATGGACAAAATCTGCGATTGCCTGGGGAAATAGTTGTTTCACAAAATGAGTTTGATGCTACAGATGTTTTGTTTAAGTTAAAGAATCATTTTAAAAATGTAAGGTCAAATATTTGTCATCACATGGATTCTGAGTCTGGTTTACATATTCCAAAGGATTTACAGAGATGTAAATTTGTATTTCTTCGTGTGGTGAATAAAAGATCGTTGCAACAGCCATATGAAGGGCCTTACCGCGTGGTTGAAAAGGACAAAAAGAATTTTAAAATTGAGAAAGATAACAGAATTGTTTCAGTACCTATTGATCGAATTAAACCGGCTATTATTGAAAACACTTTACAGAATACTAATACAACCAACACAACACGAAAAACAAAAAAGGCTACTTTTAATTTATTAGACCAGGGGTAACTCATGAATAGTAGTGTCAGTAATAACGAAGTCGTTATTAATAGATGGCAATCTTTTTTTGGAAAGTATTTGGGAACTATTTGGGAATAACGAAAAATAAATATTAAAAAATTTGAAAATTATGAATGAAAATTATTGTTGTGTCACTTGAAAATAAAAAAATACATAATAAAAAACGAAATGAATATAATTAAATCAAAACAACCAGCAAAATTAAACGAAAAATAAAAGGTAAACAAAATTTCCAGCTTTCCCAGATACCATTTGTAAAACTAACACCACCTTTAAACGTCAAAAAGAATTGACTCTTGCATAGTCTTTATATATTTAAGTTTTTGTATTAGACGTTGATATTTTTCGAAGGGGGAGTATTGTAGGGACGTGAACCCTGGAATACTTTATATATTTTTAGAATTAAGTTTTCCTAGTTTTTAAAATTTAAATTTTCTTTTTGCTGTCGAAATCGATTTTTGTCATTCACTTTTTAAAATTCAATGAATAAATTTGGTTCATCATAATTTTTATATAAAATATTAAAAAGCGTTTTAATTATAACCATCAACCCCACAATGATCGCTACAATCATAAAAGTTATCAATCATATTATGTTCCCCTCCATTATGGTCGTCGCAATCATGTTTGTTCTCTGCGTGCAGTATTGATTTATTGAATGATATAATTTGGTTTGATTTATTTATATCCTTTCACATTTTAATATTTTGTCTTTAGATTATATTTGTTTAAAGGATGTAGGTTTTTATATTTTTTTGCATCACTATATATTTTTTTTAATAAAATAAATCAATTGATTCAAAACAAATTATAACATCTCAAAAATTGTAATTTAATGCATAATTAACGCCCGATTGTGTTAAAACCGGTATTAAACGTCGCTACGTAATTTTTCATGAGATATGTCAGGTTTTTTTAATGAATTTCAAAATCTAGTCATTTCTAGCCATTTTTGTTCTGAAATCTAGCCATTTTTTCTCCTCTAGAGTTGGCAACCTTGGTTAGAACACATAAAGTCATGAGTTTTTCATGTATTCAATGGAAATGATGCGGTTTTTATCGACTAGTTATAAAAGAGCAAAAACATTTAACATCAACGAGTAATTTTTCGATGGTCTCCGATTTTTATAAAATTTTGTGAGTGTGTGTGGTAGTGGACACATGTATTAAAAAAAATATATATTTTTTTTTTTTTTGAAAAGTGTGGCAACTCTGAAACTTTGAAGTTTAGTAATTTGCGGCATTGGGACTCCACTCAAAAGGTCATAACTTTTGTTGTGTAAGAGATATTGACAAGCGTCTTTTTGCATTGGATAGGTAAAACTATGGGGATTAATAAATTAATTTTAAAAAAATTGTAGATTTTTTTTTTTTTTATAAAAAATTTTGGAAAAAAAATTCAAAATTGTTTTTTTTTAAAAATGTATTTTTAAGATTTTTCAAAATTTGTATAAAAATGGCCAATAATAATGTCTAAATACCCTGAAAATTTTATAGTGGGATTCGAAATGGTTTTTGAGATATCACAAAATATGTAGAAGTATGTACACATGAAAACGAGAAAAAAATGTTGAAAAAAAATTAAAAATATTTTTTTTTAAAAATATATTTTTAGATTCTTTATATTTTTTATTCATGTAGCCAATTATGTGTTCCAAACACCCTGAAAATTTTAGAGTGGGATTATTTTTAGTTTTTGAGATTTCACAAAAATGTATAAGTGGAATTTTAGAAAAAGTGTAGAAGAAGAGAAAAACTGGTTACCTCCAATGACATATCCATGTTTATGTAATGAATATTGAAATTGGGAAGTAACCACTTACTGATATTCATTTTCACAATATTACAAATTTTAAATTATTTAAAAAAAAACCTGTAATTAACATTATTTATATAAAATATGTAAACTAGAAACTGCGCTCAAAAGTTATAAATACAGAACTCTATACTTTTTCTTGTAGCATCCCAACAAAAACCAAAAATATCAGTGAGGGGTAACTTCCCAATTTCAATTTTCATTACATAAACATGGACATGTCATTGGAGGTAACCAGTTTTCTCTTCTTGTACATTATTTCTAAGTTTCTATTTCTACATTTTTGTGATATCTCAGAAACTATAAATAATCCCACTCTAAAATGTTCAGGGTGTTTTGAACACATAATTGGCTATTTGTATAAAAAATATAAAGAATCTAAAAAATATATTTAAAAAAAAAATATATATTGTTGTACAATGAGAAAATCTGAAAAAATTAATTGACAACACAGGCTAAGTGGAAATAATTAATATGGACTCAAACCGAATTAAATAAAAACTTCAGTTATAAAATATAAAGTCCAACAATATATAAAACAGAATTAAAAAAAAAATATTTTTATTTTTTTTTTTTAATTTTTTTCTCGTTTTCTTGCGTATAAACTTCTACATTTTTTGTGATATCTCAAAAACTATTACGAATCCCACTCTGAAATTTTTAGGGTATTTAGACCATATCATTGGCCATTTTAATAAAAATTTTAAAAAATCTTAAAAATACATTTTTTTAAAAAAACAATTTTGAATTTTTTTTTCCAAAATCTTTTATAAAAAAAAAATTTCTACAATTTTTTTTAAATTAATTTATTAATCCCCATAGTTTTACCTTTCCAATGCAAAAAGACGCTAGTCAATATCTCTTACACAACAAAAGTTATGACCTTTTGAGTGGAGTCCCTATGCCGCAAATTACTAAACTTCAAAGTTTCAGAGTTGCCACACTTTTCAAAAAAAAAAAAAATATATATTTTTTTTTTAATACATGTGTCCACTACCACACACACTCACAAAATTTTATAAAAATCGGAGACCATCGAAAAATTACTCGTTGATGTTAAATGTTTTTGTTCAATATTAAAAATTGTTAGTTTGGTCTAACAGTTTTTTAAACTAAACGGATAAACCGGCCGACCGTATGCTTTGATTTTAACAATAAATTATTATATTTCGTGTAAGATTTTTAAGGTGTTTCTTTTTTTCGACAACCCTCTTTATTAGTGTTATCAAAACAAAAAAAAATTTTTCTTATCAAAATAAAATCCGGGCTCAATCTGTACTTACAGAAAAAAACAACAAATAAAATTACTTGGACACGTCTACGAAACCGAAAATTCAAATTTCTTAATTTTTGTCTGCAATTCCAGATCATGTTGTAACCCTTGCGAAATAATGTAAAAGACAAAAAAGTTAAAGTAATGTATGAAGGAACCCAGCAAAACTTAGATTACCAAATAAGGTATAAAATAAGGTACACTAAGAAAAAAAAAAATTTTCAAATCAATCAGAAACAATCTCAAATTAAAAAGAAAACAGTGACAAAAGTCAACAAACTTTGTTTTTGCTTAATTTGAGAATGTTTATTTTTATTTTTAAAATGGGCGAATAAAAACTAACGTTTTAAAATCAAAGTTGTTTCATTTTCAATTTAAAGTTGAGAATTTATTGATTTAAGGTTGATATATTTTTATTTTTATGCTGTTCCATTTAATTTATTAAAACATCTTTTTTAATTTTAATATTTAACAATTATTTAAAATAATAAAGAAATAATATGCAGTTTTGTATAAGATTTTTGATATTTTTTTATGTGAAACCCAGTCTATGTAGCCTACTAAAATGATAAACTCTGTTATCAGACTATATTGACTGTGTTAAAAACTTAAATTACTTAAAAATTACACATTATACTTAACTTGATTAAACTTAATTATTTTATTAATTTCCTTCCCAGGAATTGAATTTTAAAGTCCAATTTATAATTCTCATCAATTATTTTTTCCACGACAACAACCAGAGAAGCCCTTTAACCAAAGAATAATGTCCAGTTTCTCTATTACGAATTTTCATTTTCGTTCGTCCAAATGACATAAGAAAATCAATTTGAGGTTCTGTATTGCGGATGTCATTTTAGTCGAACGAAAACGTAAGAGTTGTCATTTTTCTTCATATTTTTCTGTTTCTACAACACGAATTGAAATGTCAAAAACGCCAAAACCACGCGAATGAAAAATACCATTCGTTAAGGAGTTTTTTGTGAAATATTTAACAAAATAAGTGAAAAATGTGAATTTATAACAAAAATAAGTAATATTAATTTATAAAATTAATAAATGTGAATGATTTATAACTAAATGCTTTGAAAAAAAATGTGTATTAAAACAAATCAGTGAAAAAAGACGGATTTGACCAATTTATATTAACAATTTAAAAGCGACGGGTCATCATACAAATTATTGTTTTCATTTGTTATACCCTCCACTCTAGTGATAGAGGGTATATATAAGTTTGTCATTCCGTTTGTAACACATCGAAATATTGGTCTAGGACCCCATAAAGTATATATATTTATGATCCTCGATCGATTTTAAGTCGATCTAGCGATGTCCGTCCGTCCGTCCGTCCGTCTGTCTGTCTGTCTGTCCGTCCGTAGAAAACACGCTAACTTTTGAAAGACTTTACAGAGGCTACTGAAGTTTGGCATATATGTTTGTCATTTACCTGGTCAGGTTGGTATTGCAATCCAGCGAAATCGGTCCAGTGGTTCAAAAGTTATGAGCAAAATAGTAAATTTCGGGAAGGGTATTTTTCGAATTTACAAGATTAAAACCACCATAACTTTCGAAAGACAATTCTGAGGGGACTGAAGCTTAGCATATATATTTGTTGTTCCCCAAGGCTGTTTGGTTTTGAATTTCAGTTAAATCGGTTCAGTGGTTCAAAAGTTATAAGCAATGCACTGAATTTCAGATTTGTTTCACCTTAAACTGTTGAAAACTCGTTAAACAAGTTTTAATAGCATGGTGAAATACCAGTTTTGTAAAACTTGTTGTTGTTTGTTTTCTTGTCGTGGGGTGCAGTTTAGTTGTTAGACAAGTAAATATTTGTTATTGTTTTGTTATTGTTAGTGTAACTGTATGTAACGGGAAAAAATCAAATAAAGTATGTGTATGATTGAATGTTAATTTGTTTTTGGTTTTTAAAGAAAAGGATGGTAATATAAAAAGAGGAAAATATGTGAAATAGTTTTTTTTTTTGTAATACATATATGTAGGTATAAAACAACAAAAATTTTTTACAAAGTAATTTGTTACTCAAAGAATTTGTACACTAAAAAAAATTTACACTCAAAAAAAAATTTACACTCAAAAAAAAAAAATGTTACACTCAAAAAAAAAAATTTACACATTATTATTTTTTTGAATGAAATGGCAGGCTCAAAAAAATGTTGACAGTCAAAAAAATTGTACACTCAAAAAAATTTGATTGATTAAAAGAAAGTTTGACTCAAAATAATATACATATTTCTAATAAAAAATTTGTAATGCAATGTTTTTAATTTTTTTTTAGAAAATTACTATCAGATAACATTGTGGAGGGTATTCATAGATTCGACCAAGTCGAATTAAATTTTTCTACTTGTTTTTTATTAAAATTGTGTTAACTTTTTAGCTATAATAAATAAAAAAACTCTGATTTGATTATAATTGTGTTTTTTTTATAAACATGAAATTTGATCAGCTTTTTTCTTTAGCTGATGTGTTGATGTTGCCACTTCGTTTAGTTTAGATAATTTTTGTATGAAAAAAATAAACAAAAACTAAAAAAAAACTTTCTGGCAATACTGTAATTTGACAAATGGTCAAGACAAACGTAACTAACGAAAAAAAATAACGTAATCAAACGAAAATGTTATGGAAACTGATATCATTACGAATTCGTACGGGTAGCGTTCGTTCGTGTATTGTTTCGTCCGTTTAACAGAAACACCATATAACAAAATCAAGTTAGTTTACAAAAAAAAAACATATTGAAGTTTATAACTTACCATTGCTTATAGTTATTTAACATAACTTTTTTTTTACAGATATAATTCATTATATCTTAGGGATTATTCCTTTTTTAACAAAATTTTCAATTTTTTGGCAAAAAGTAAGAAATGACGTAATATTTTTTTATAATGAACATGTTAAAATTAAAAATGTTTTCTTAAAATTTGACATATGATTTTGAAATGTCCATTTACAACTAAAATTAAAATTGTTTGACATCAAATTGAAAATAAAGCAATATAGTTTTTAGAATGAAAATTTGAATTGGCAATAACTCTAATTTGTAACGAGCTTTTACGATAGCATAATAAATATGAGTTTATTAATTTTTAAATTAAGAGGTTAACAACTTTAAAACAAAAATATTTATTTTTAAATCAACATATTTCAATATAAATAATAAAGTTTTTGGAAAATAATGTAGCATTTTCGAATTAAAAACGAAAATGTTTGATTTAAATATGCTTTTTTCCCTCAGTGTATAGGATTGCTTATTTTATACATTGCAGCATTGATGACTTCAACAGGGGATGAGACTCAAAGTAATGCATACGAGTAAGGTATAAAATATAGCATACCAGAACATAATATATAAGGTGTTACGATTAGTGATAAAGTAGTTTTGTATTAAATTTACTGTAAGTGAGTGTCAGTAGATAAAATATGCTCGTGAGTGAGTTTGTGTCATAAGAAAATTCCTGTCGTGAGCCCATCTCTAGTTTAAACTTATGGATTTTTTTATAAAATATTTATTTTGTTTGTTATTGTAATTTTGTTTGTTATTGTAATGCAATTATAAATAATGCATTATTTCAAACTTTGAAATAATACATAATGTAACCAAATATATGTAAGTCATCCATGATTTAATATTTAGAAATAATAAATTTGAAATACATTTTTTTCAATAATCATGCATTACGTAACAAATTATTAGTAAAGCATTATTTTTCACTTTAAAATAATACGTTGTGTAACAAATGTTTGGTAAGACATCCTAAAATAATGCTACAAATAAGGTATATACATTACCTGGTAATGTGTTATATAATCACCACCCATTACCAAAGTTTTGCTGGGAAGATTGCTAGAAATAGAATTGTAGTGTTGGAAACTGTCAAAATTTATTCTGTAGACACTATAAACATTCACATATAGAAAAAACAATTTCCATTAACAAGACAAACCAACATTTAAAATCCTGCTGATGACTGGAGTATTTGAAACCGGTATGGGAATACCACACCCAAAAAATTTCCCAGTTACTGGCTACTAAGAATTTTACTAAGTCCCAGTTAAAATACACCTAACTGAGCCCCAGTTGTTTTCACTCGGTTGATGGTAACTAATTTTATAAACAATTTTGAATTCAACTGAATTTCCAGTTACAGGCAACAGAATATTAGTTAAATTTGTGAAATCGTTGAAAATAGTTGCTAATAACTGGTTAATAAATAAAAATTGTCAATGGGAACTGCTTTTTTTTTTTTTTTAATTTCACCATTAAAAAAATACTTTTTAGTTTTTACAATATTATTTATATTTTATTAAAGATTCTATTAAGATGTATTACATTGCACCAACCATTAAAAATCCAGAGTTTGAATTCATATATCCCACTTTTAGATCACCAAATTTTACTCCTTAGCTCCTTCACACGATGCTTTTATATACATATCTATTTATTCTCCATCTGAAAAAATATTAATTATTTTTTTATAAAGAAAAAGCCACAAATTACAAAATAAAACTTACAGTTTAAAAATAAAAATCCGTTTGAGGTTTTTCCTTTTTTTATTTTTCTAAAAACGATGTTGATTTTTAAAATTTGTAAACAAAAAAATTAACAGGGTAACTGATAGATAGTTTTAATTAATTGAAAATCCAGTTGTTTGTTACTAACCCAGTTAATTTAAATTTATTTCAAATCAACTAAGAATTTTCGTAACTATCTAACTGGGGAATTTTTTCGGTGCAGAAATGTCTACACTTTTTAGAAATTCAATTTTTCTTCTGCATTTTTTCAACTTAAACCATTACAACAAATATTATTAGAGCCCGAGCTCGATCTGTACTTACAAAAAAAAAACTAATAAATAAAATCGTTTTAGTTTTTCGTGATATAGTCCTGTTGTTTTTTTATCACTTTACGATGCATTAAGACTTTCATATATTTTTGGTTATCTACTGTATTTAAATATTTTAGTCAACATGTATATTAGTATGTATATATTTATGTGTAAGTTTTTTTATGGACAGACAGAATTGTAACTGAATGTCCAGTTATTCATTTACGGGATAGGAAAAAGGAAAATCCTTACACTGCAGTTTCTTTAATCGTTTGATGAGTTTGCCCTTTTTTTATTATTCTTTTTTTACTTAAACATTTCCTTTTTGTGTGTATGTGTGTGTGTGTGTGAGAAAATATTTATTGTTTAAGAAAAGTTTCAAGTATTTTATATGAAAATTTAAAGCGAAATTTTCATTTTTAACCAACCGGTTGCAAAATCCTTAAAAATTCATTTGTTTTTAAACCATTTGTTACCTAATTAGGACAGTTGTTATTTTTGTTGTGTGTTGCTTAAAAACTGGATTGCTCGATTGACGACATACGCTGATCATAATATTAATCAAAGTTCTATATAAAAATAGGACATGACAAGAAAACAAACTCGATCGCAGCACTAATCTTTACAAATGACTTTAACAAATTTATCCAAGAAATTTTTCTTAGTTTTGCGGGATTTGAAATTAAATTTAAATATCTATTGGACAAAAACTACACGCACAGATACAACTTCGTTTCAACATCAATCAATGACACATTAGTGTCAGATAATACGTTCGTATTTTTCATATACATATATTTATATGAGAAAATTAACCAACGGGATGGTCTGAAAGGATAGAATGCAAAGAAAAAAGTTTCTTTTCCAATATCTAATCAACCCTTTTAGCATCACAAGTTGCATATGTACCAACTTGCAAGTAAACCATTTGTTTTGAATAACAGTTATAAAAAAATGCATATCGGAAATTGTAGTCAGATTTGTGTCAAATCCACACGTCATTAATTAAGAGTTTAATGCAATGAGTTCGCTAAGTAACTCTTAAAAATAATTTACAAGAAAAACAAGTACGATAGCGCTTAATCAGCGCTATAAAAGAATGCTTTAATCAGTGCTCTAAAGACACGTGATTTCAGTGCATCTTAAGAGCGCATTTTCAGTGTCCTTAGAGATTTATGTATGAATTCCGCAGGTTTGGATGCGCTCCTTGACTCGAGTTTCCTTTCACAGAAAATAAAATCGCCAAAATTTCGATTTTGTTTTCAACAAACTTAGTCAAGTAATTTTATTTCAAAATTATTTTATAATGTCAACAAACAGTTTTTGTGTTTGTTGAATTTCTTTGTTAAAAAAAAAATAAGATTTTTTACGTTTGTCAGATCAACAAATTGTGTTTGTTGAAAAAAAATTTAAGATTTTGTACGTTTGTCAAAACAAATAATAATTTTAGAGAACTATTACAAACTCGTTTATCAATTTTTTTTACATTTTTTTTTTTCAACAATCAATATTTACAAACGTTAGTTGATATCACAAATTTCCGTATAGGAGCACTTTCAGTGAAAAAGTTAATTGTATTCACAAATATGGGTGTCAATATAACAATTCGTTTTTTTCTGTGTTCCAAAAGCTGATGCCAGTTCAGCAAAATTTCTGCTGGGTAAGGACGAATAAAATAATTTTTATATTGTTGATTTTCGGGTGTCTCCAAAATGTATGCATATTTTTCCACCTCTGGTTTTTGGAGGTACGCGGTATTCAATAAAGCTGGTATTTAAAATCTAAATAGCTGTGATTAACTAGACCTCATAAAATCCAAAATTTAGAAGACGTGATCAAATTTGAGTTTTTGAAAATTTAAAAAAAAAATGCTCATTGGTTTTGAAAAGTTGAATCTTCAGCGCTGAAGGGGGACCCCAAGATGAAATGCGATCTTTCTGATATTTTAACCACATCGTTTTGGTATCTATTTTTACCAATCCCGCATAGCGCCCAAGCGAAATTTACGAAAATCCATTTCTTGCTCCTGTAGGTATTCAAAAATGTTGGTATGGATACTTTTATACTTTGTAATTTTAAGTTTTTTATTTATCAAACATTTCATTGATTTTCTATATTTTTAGTTTTAAAATTTTGTATTAAATTTTTCATTCCCATTTTCAATTCTAAAAAATAAACATCAATTGCTTTTGTACAATTTTATAAAAATAAATAATTTAATTTCTGCGATACCACACTCCGCCATATTGTACAATGAGAAAATCTGAAAAAATGAAGTGACAACACTAGGTGTCTAAAATCATGCAGTTTAGACATTAAATTACACGGGGCCCGCACTTCAACAGGATCTTATAACCGTTATACTTAATTGGCGAAAATATCGCTATGTGTTCAGTGGTGACATACAGAAAATGTATCGCCAAATACTAATTAATACCCATGATAGAGATTTCCAAAGAATTGTTTTTCAACCCGAACCTAATAGTTCTTTTCAAGATTTTCAATTGAAAACCGTTACATTTGGTGTAAACTGCGCTCCATTTTTGGCTATTCGAAAGCTTCTTCAGCTTGCTTCTGATTCAGAATCCCAATACCCAACCGCAGCCATGATTTTACGCAAAGAAACTTATGTTGATGACATATTATCTGGCGGTTACACTATTGAAGAAGCCCTTAATGCCCAATCTGAAATCATTGCAACTCTTAACTCAGCATAATTTCCATTAAAGAAAATAACTGCTAATGATACCAAGTTGCTTTCTCATCTCAATCCTGAAGATCTATACGATTCAGATTTACTTCGTTTTTATGAAGCTAGCTCTACTAAAACATTAGGCATCAAATGGAATGCTCTTAGTGATTCATTTAGCTACTCATTCAGTCCAATCACTCAATCGACCAAAGTGACTAAGCGCTCAATTTTGTCAGCAGTTGCAAAATTGTTCGACCCAGCTGGATGGATAACCCCTATCGTCATCAGAGCAAAAATGCTCATGCAACAACTTTGGCTGGAAGGCCACGATTGGGATGAGAGCGTAGGCCAAGAATCTCTTGATAAGTGGAACAACCTCCTCTTTGATCTTTCACATGTGGAAAAAATTGTAATTCCAAGATGGCTTCAATATACACCATCAGACGTTGTGCAAATCCATGGGTTTTCGGACTCATCCAAAGCAGCATATTGTGCTGCAGTTTATATAAGATGTCAAATGTCAGAATTCGTTGCACTCACAAATTTGCTTGTTGCCAAAAGCAAAGTAGCACCCTTGCAAACAGTGTGTTTACCACGATTAGAACTCAATGGTGCTGTATTACTCGCCAACTTGGTAAATTACGTCTTACTATCTCTTAACTTAAATGTATCTGAAATCATTTTATGGACTGATTCCACAATAGTCTTAGGATGGTTATCTAAGCCACCATGGACATGGGAGACATATGTTGCTAATCGCATCGCTACAATTCACCGATTACTACCAAAAGCAACATGGCGCCACGTTCCTACCCACGACAACCCTGCAGATCTAGGTACCCGGGGTGTAGACTTCAGGATCTTTTAATTAACCCTTTATGGTGGCAAGGCCCTAAATGGCTCTCTAACCCTCCTTCCGAATGGCCAAAAAGGATAAGCCCACCAAATACACAGCACTCAGTACAATCTCTACACGTTGCAACTCAAAATATTGATATGTTAGAAAAATTGTTATTGGTTGTTATACTATTTAAATGAACGAGTTGAATAGGATAAGTGGTGGTTCCAATGACGTAACGGTAAACTTGGTAAAAATATTGGCTGTGCAAAGGAAAGGTTTCACGTTATGCCATATAAACGCGCAGAGTTTGAATAATAAATTGGATGAATTTCGGTTAATCTTCGAAAACTCTAATATCGACATTATTTGTGTCTCTGAAACTTGGTTTGATAAATCAACTCCCGACTCTTTAATTCGCTTAGGGGGCTATAAAACTTTTCGTAATGATAGAGATAGTCATGCAGGTGGTGTCGCTATTTTCGTTAAGAATCATATAGCTTGTAAACTTCGCTGTAAGTCACGTGTTTTAATTGGCAATGATAACGGAAATGCAAATGAGAATGAGAGTGATGGTGCACCTCGGAAAAATTTGGTCGAATACTTATTCATTGAAGTTTTGTCTTCTGGGAGCAAAATGTTGGTTGGCTGTGTTTATAGACCAAATAAAAGGGTCAACTTAAATTATTTCTTTAGTGAATTGGAAAATTTAACAGCATGTTACCGTGATGTAGTTATATGTGGAGATTTTAATGCTAATAAACTAGTTAACTCTTATTTAGTTGACAACATGGTACCTTTTGGACTCGAACCGACCAATCGTGTTCATCCCACGCATTACACTACTACCTCTAATAGTTTAATAGACCTTTTTTTTGTTAGTAATTTGGAAAATGTACTTCTTTATGATCAAATCTCGGCCTCGTGTTTTTCAAAGCATGACCTAATCTTTTTAACATATAATTTTCAAATCCAACCAGAGGAAAAAACTTATTCATACCGGGACTTCCATAACATAGATTTCAATTCGCTTTATGATAATTTTTCCCAAATTGATTGGAATAGTATCTACTATTTACCTAATATTGATGATAAGTTATCCTTTCTAGATAATAATGTACTTCGTTTGTATGACGAAACTGTTCCCATTAAGACTAGGACTAGATCTTTAAGGACACAACCTTGGTTTACTACGCACATTAAACAGCTAATTCAGATAAGGGACCTGGCCTATTCTAGGTGGAAACGTTTCAAAACACCTGATTTAAAGAATAAATATCGTGCAGCGAGAAAGGACGTTAATTGCAAAATTAAAATAGCTAAATTGGAGTACTATTCCAAGCAGTTTGGTTCCGCTCTGCAATCAAAACAAACGTGGAAAACCATTCGTGATATTGGTATTGGTAAAGCAGGCATTAACAACGATATCAGCCCGATTGATGTAAATGACTTGAATACAGCTTTTACAAACACACCTTTGACCCAGATGGACAATAATTTTTACGACTTTAACTCTACAGATAATAACACAATAGGTGGTATTGGCTTTGAGTTTTCTTGCGTCAATCAATTTGATGTTTTATCCAGTTTTGTGTCAGTAAAGTCAAATGCTATCGGGCATGATGATATTAATCCTAAATTTTTCAAAATCCTTTTACCGCTTCTCCTTCCGTTTGTGACTCATATCTTTAACTTTATTATAATGTCTAGTACTTTTCCTGCTAAGTGGAAGCATGCTAAGATAATACCCATACCAAAATCTAAGGAGGAATATCGACCAATTGCAATACTGTGCTATCTGTCTAAAGTTTTAGAAAAATTGTTGAACTCTCAGATCAGGGATTACTTGACTCAACACAGGTTATTGTGCGATATGCAATCAGGGTTTCGCCCTAATCACAGTTGTGTGTCTGCTCTAATCGATGTAAGTGAGAATATAAGGCGGGAACTTGATGTTGGTAAACTAAATCTCTTAGTGCTACTTGACCACTCTAAGGCGTTTGACACTGTTCATCATCATACTTTGTGCATGAAACTTCGTCACTTCTTCCGTTTCTCATCAAGTTCGACACAACTCCTTACCTCATACCTTGCTAATCGAACACAATCCGTATTTGTGGGCAATGTCTCTTCTCTACCTCTAGAACTCAACAGAGGGGTACCGCAGGGTTCCATTTTGGGACCTCTTCTTTTTTCTATGTATGCTAATGATCTCCCCCGTCAACTGTCACATTGTAAAGTACATATGTATGCGGACGATGTCCAAATTTATCTAAGTAGCCCTCGGGAATCGATTAGGGACAATATTGACAGACTTAACGCCGATCTGAATAGAATACATCAGTGGGCTACGGCCAATGGTCTCTTCTTAAATCCTTTAAAATCTAAATGTCTCCTTATACATAAAAGGACAATTAGCCCAGTGATTGAACATGATATTCTGATAAATAACCAGAAAATTGTGATTGTTCCAACGGTAAAAAACCTTGGCCTTGTTTTCAATAGCACTCTGACTTGGACTAGTCATGTTAATTCTCTAGTTGCTCAGTCTTATTTAAAGTTAAGATCACTGTGGGCTACTCAATCTTTCACTCCACTTAATGTTAGATTGCTTCTTGCAAAAACATACATTGTCCCTGGTTTACTATATGGCTGCGAACTATTTGCGAATTGTGATTCCACTAGTAAACACCGCCTAGATGTTATCTACAACAATATTGTTCGATATGTATATGGGCTAAGAAGATATACTCCCACTTCATCATTCTCTAGGAATATCTACGGAGTGACGTTTGAAAACCTAATTAAAATACGTGTTCTTTTATTCATGCATAAGATTATTTATACACAAAGGCCTAAATACCTCTTTGACAAAATCCGCTTTGCAAGATCCAGTAGGGGTAAAAAGTTGATTATTCCGAGACATCGTACCCTTGTCTCTGAATGGCAATTTTATGTGAATGCTGCTCGTCTTTGGAATTTACTACCAGAAAACTATCAACTAACCAGTAACGTAACGCATTTTAAAAAACTACTATATACTTTTTTTGATTAATTTTGTTTTTATTTTGTTTTTATTTTGTTTTTATTTTATTTTCAAATTATAATTTTATTTTCAAATTAAAATTTTGCTTTTTCTTTAACTCTAAAAAAAATTACTTTAATTTTTAAATTTGATATGCTCCTTTTGTTATAATTTTTGTTATAATTTTTGCTATAATTTTTGTTCTTGATCCAATATTTTTTATAAACTTATTTTTATAATATTTATAATTATAGTTTTAATATATTAACAATGTGTACCTTTTACTATAAATAACATTCTGTACTTTAACTATAAGATTTAATCTTGTTGTGCAGAAATCCAAATTAAATTAAATAAAAATAAAATAAATAAATAAAGTAAATGGTCGGTTGTCAGAATCTTCTCTTCCCTACAACGAACGCTACCCCGTGATCTTACCTGGCAACTCCCGACTCTGCCAACTCAACTTAAATCATTTGCACACATTTTTGGCACACGCAGAATGCAATCAAATGTGTAGAATGGTTCAAACTGAATTCTACGTTTCCCGTCTAAAGCCTCGAATTAAGAAAATTATTCGTCACTGTAAGAGTTGTATAATATTTAAACAAAAGCACTGTTCACAAATTATGGCTCCGTTACTTCCAGATAGATGCAGTCTCTCGATACCATTCCAAACTACGGGCATCGATTTTGCCGGTCCGTTTGAGTTAAAAACATCATCTTTACGAAATGCTCCTTACATCAAAGGCTATGTTAGTGTCTTTGTCTGCTTCAGCACTAAAGCCATCCATCTTGAAGCATGTTCTGACTTATCCACTGTAGCTTTCCGTGCGGCATTCGCTCGTTTCGTTGGAAGGCGGGGTCTCCCTTACAGGATAGTATCGGATAACGGTCGCAATTTCCTCGGTGCCAGCAGAGAATTGAGTAGGGAATTCTATCTTTTATAAAATCTGCGTCCACTGATGTTTCACAAAAATACGTCACCCAGGGGTTTGAATGGAGTTTTATCCCACCTCATGCACCTCACATGGGTGGCCTATGGGAGGCAGCCGTAAAAAGTTTTAAATATCATTTAAAACGTATTGCTGGCGCGCACAAGTTTAATTTCGAGGAGTTTTCCACTGTTCTTGCGCGAATAGAAGGAGTTTTAAACTCTCGTCCCATCTCTGCAATGTCGGAAGATCCTTCTGACCAGCGACGTATCCAGGAATTTGAAAAGAGGGGGGCCCAACTCAAAATTTTTTTTAGTCATAATGTAATAATACTATTTTCTAGGACTACCCCCCCCCCCCCCCTGTACAATAAAAATCTAAAAATGACAGCAATTTTCTGTACCAAAAACATAAAAAATTCCTCAGAATTTGTGAATTTTTCTAGAAAAAGAATGCCTCAGACTCTATTTTTAAACATCAAAATTTGAAACATCTCAGAATCTGAGAAAATTTTTATAAAAAAGAAGTAAAAAAGTTAAAGTCGGCCTTGCCAAATGTATTGATACTCTCCACAATTTCAAAAAGATTATTACAAAAAACTTTATTTTAATGGAAATTATTTTCGAATTTTTTTTTTTTATTAAATTCCGCAAAAAAAAATGTTGTTAAAAAAAATCCTCGATTTTTTTCTTTTGTTGCCAAAAAATATGTTAGTTCTTGTTTAAATATAATTCGATGTTCGATTATGTTCACAGCAGCAGGAATTTGAGAATTTTTCTATTGTAAAAACTGCCTTAGAATCTGAGATTTTTTTTATAAGCAAATGTATCAGAGTCTGAGAACTTTGCTATAGAAAATATTCTGAAAATATTCTGAAAATATTCTATTCAAAAAATTTTTCAATATCTTATCTTGGAAATTTTCTATAGCAAAAATGTCTTTAAATCTGACAATTTTTTTATGAAAAAAATTCTGATAAATTCTTAGATTCTGAGGTATTTTTCCTATAAAAACCGTTCCTGGAAACAATATTCAACAATATTTATAATTCAATTATAAAATGGAAATCTAGATTTCAAATACGTCACTAAATTTTTTTAAGTTGCTTTTGTAAATTCGTTTATGAAAATGTACACAGAAAAAAATATGGAGGAAACAAATTTGAGTAATCACTTGCTTAAATTAAAAAACAAAAATTGAGTAATTTTTTAATTGGCGTAATTAAAAATTTACTTAAAAATTTAAAAAAAAATTTAAGTAAATAATTTAATAAAAATTTAATAGTTTTTTATTATTTTTTAAACTCTCATAGTTTTATGTATTCTCGTTTAGTTTATAGTTTTTTGTGTATGTATATGAACGTTTCTAATCGTCTTTATAAAATTTTCCTATGTTTTTGAGACATAAATATGTTTGGTAAAGTTTGAAAACACAAGTTTTTTGTTTTTTTTTGTAAAAAAATTTCAAACTTTTTTAAACTTAAAAAAAAAATAGATACATTTTGAGAAAATTTGTAATTGTGTCAATTAAAAATTTACTAAAATTTTTTTTAAACATGTAATAAATCTTTATTAAAAATTGTCTCAATACTATTAAATCGTTTCTGTTGCAAAATTGAGTAATTTTTTACTCAATAGTATTGAAAATTTACTCAAATATTTTTTTTTATTTTTTTCTGTGTAAATTTATTTATTTACATAAAAAATAATCGAAGTTTTTTATTTTTTGCCAGTTTAAATATTGTCCTAAGTCATTATTAAATTTTGAAAACTGCAGTTTTTCAATTCAAATCCGATTTTTGAAAAAATTGCTAGATTGAAAATTAAAAATTAATATGAAAATTTTTATTTAGTAAAAATTTTTCAAAATCTGAGAATTTTTTATAAAAATAATATCTCAGAATCTGAGACTTTTAATATAGAAAAAGTGACTTAGATCCTCAGAGTTTGAAATTTTTTATAGAAAACTATTTTCATGATCCTGATGCATCATTTTCATTAAATAAAACCAATATAATGTGTTTTCGATACATATTTTACAGATATTTCGATATAAATGACTTTTTAAAAATGAAAATTTACTCAAAATCAAGAGTTTTTATAAAAAATATGTAAAACATTTCTTCAAAAACCAAATATTTACAATACTGAAAAAAAATATGTTTGTTACTTGTATCATGTGTTGAAGTGTTTACATTTTTTAAAATTTTTCAATCCAAAAGGGGGGCCCGGGTCCCCTGGGCCCCCCACCCCTGAATACGTCCATGCTTCTGACTTAACTGCGTTGACCCCGGGACATTTGCTAAGAGGAGCCCCACTCATGGCTCTTCCAGAGCCGAGCTGCGAAAAAATATCTATCGTCAACAGATGGGAGAAACTCAAAGCGCTTCACCATCAATTCGCTATAAGATGGAAAGAAGACTACCTAAAATCATTACACAAAAGATATAAATGGCGCTATGAAATAGCCCCCAAATGAAATAGCCCCCAAACGAAAAAATGAAATAACACCCAAAAAAATTACGAAACAAATTTTGGGGTTTATTTCATTTTTTTGGGGGATTATTTCATATTTTTTTTGGGGTCTATTTCATTATGAAATAACACCCAAATGAAATAATCCCTAAGATTTTTCATTTTGGGGGTTGTTTCATTTTATTTTGCCTTTAGGCGCTATTTCATTTTATGGGAGTTATTTTATTTATTAAAAACTAGCATTTGACAAGTTTTTTACATTTAAAATAGTTCAGTAAGTAAAAATATAATTCTAATAATAGTTTATAATTCTAATAATAGTTTAAGTTAAGTTTTTTATAGAAAGTGTTGTAGTGTAGATCCTGAAGTATAAAATTCCAGTTTTTTTTGAACATGACGAATCTAATACCAAATTCACATTATTTTGTTTAAACTTATTTAACCACTTAAACATGTTTAAGTGCTTAAAATAGTTCAAAAAAATTAATGTGAATATATCATAATTAACAGAAGAAACAAATGCGTGTTTTAAACAACTTACACCGCAGGCGAAATTTTTGGTACCAAAAATCGCCGCTATTTTTTGAACCAAAAATTTCGCCTACAGCGATCTGATCAAATATATTATTGGTACCGAAAAACTCGGATTATAATTATTTAATTTTTTAGTTTTCGATGCAAATAAAGTTTTTGTAAAAAGCGCCGCAGGCGAAAATTTTGTACCAAAAATCGCGGCGATTTTTGGTACAAAATTTTCGCCTGCGGCGCTTTTTACAAAAACTTTATTTGCTAACGAAATATGTTGAATTCAAAACTCAGAAAAAGCGCAGTAGGCGAAAATTGGATAGCAAAAATCGCGGCGATTTTTGATATCCAATTTTCGCCTGCGGCGCTTTTTGCATCAAGTGTATTTTCTAACCAAATTCGCAGAATTACGAATTCAGAAAAAGCGGTTCATGGGAAAATGTCATAGAAAAAATTGCGGCGATTTTTGTTATTAAATTTTTGAATGAACCACATTTTACAACAATTTTATATGCTATCTAAAAAGTATTTTCGCTGCTACTACTTTCAACGGCTTACAAAAAAATTTGCAAAAAAACACTTCTGAAGCTTCAGATAGACGTAATTCCAAACGAACGGGAAAGTGCATCCTTGAGTTTGAAGGCAAGCAGTGCAAAGTAAGCGAAAATAATCAAGTTTTAAACACAAACATATATTTCAAAAATAGAGGTTTTGTGAATTTGGGCCTTATTTCATTTTGTTTGGGACTTTTTTGTTGGGGACAGTTTCATTTTTGATTTTGGGGGTTATTTCATAATGAAATAAAATCCAAAATTTGGGGATTTTTTCATTTTATGCTTGGGTGTCTTTTCATTTTGTTTGGGAGTTATTTCATTTTTTACTCTTGGATCTTATTTCATTTTTTTTGGGTGTTATTTCATTGGGGGCTATTTCATTTCTTGTTTGGGTGTTATTTCATTTGGGGGCTATTTCATAGCGCCGATATAAATGGAAAAGTTCCACCCCTAATATAAAACCCGGTGACCTCGTTGTTGTAATGGACGACCTACTACCGCCTTCCGAATGGCGCTTAGGTCGAATAGAAAGTACTCATGCCGGTTCGGACAATAATGTAAGAGTAGCTCATGTTCGAATTGCTACTGGCATAATAACTCGGCCAATAGTAAAACTATGTTATTTACCACTTCTTAATGAAAATTACCCAACTCTTAGTTAGACTCTTACTCTTTACATTCCCAATATAATCCCCAATTAGGGTCACCAATACATTCATTCAAAAACAAATTATTAACTACTTTTATTTTATTTTCTTTGCTTCTGTTTTCCTTGTTTAATCCTCTTTAGAAACCAAAATCATCGTAATCGGGATCCTGAAATCCATCAATATGGTGTGCAGACAGTTTCACGCATTAAGGTTTTGCCAGCGGTTTTTGAGGATGAGTGTAAAAGAAAGAAATCGCGTGGTTCGCCGTCACCGGTATTGCGATAACTGTTTAGCCAGGAGCCATGACCTGAGAGCTTGTCCTTCCATGGATACATGTAAAAAATGCAACAGTTATCACCATACACTTCTTCATCCTAGTCGCACAAGAAATGCTGACTTGCGGAATATAATCAACAGGCAAGGTAACAATAGGCATGGTAACAACAGGCAAGGTAACAACAGACAATAACGACAACAGATCCAATAACAATTCGCCAGTCTGCGAATGACAAAAATACTTCAGCTGTTCCAGACCAACAAATCATTTCAGAGGCTATCCGGTCCCTTGCGCAAGTGCAAGGGGGCCGGCATGTCTAAAATCATGCAGTTTAGACATTAAATTTCTAAGTTTACGAATTTGAAATCAAAATTTACAAATAATTTACATGAATTAATATTTTCTTGCCATTTTTAAATATGTAACGTAAATTATAGCAAAAATATAAAATTTATTGTTACTATAGTGAATTAACATGAACTTAAACAAAAACATAAATTTATCTTAACGAATTTTGTATTGAAACACGAAGTTTCTTTGTAACTATTTAAAGTAAGATTATTCAATTATATTGTAACATCCAACTGGTGAGCACACAACGGAAATAAACACTTTGAACTACTTATAAACCCAAAATCTTTCCCTTTATCTTCTTTACTGACACTTATTTCCTAACTCCTTTATGATTTCTCAACTGGGAGAAATTATAAACCATATAAAAAAGGCTAAATTCTTGTCATCAATAGGTGCCTGGCATCATTACATATACAGTCCACTCTACTATCACTCCAACGCACATTGAAGTTATAAATCTCTAAAATAAGCCTTTTTTACACTAGGGTTGCCATTTCCTTTTTGAGAAAAAGAGGACGTCAACCTCAATAAAGAAGGACATTAGTCCCAAAAAAGAGTATAATTTTTTTTATAAATTAATTTAAAGAAAATCAAATTCGCGATACAATATACAAATGAAATGTATTTATTTTTAGAAAACCATTTTTATTTACAAAAAAAATTGAAAAATTTTCAATTTTATTTTGAGAAAGATTATTCTCAATTATTTCCAATTGTATTTCAAAAATTTCTACACTCAAAAAAAAACGTGGGTATTCAATACTAAAAATTTAGCTACGAGTACTAATGTTTTAGTCCAAAAGGACCTAGTGCAGGAATTGGTAATCAATACTAAAATTTGTTACTAATATGTAGTACATGAAAAATACTAAAAAAACAGTAAATATTACTGCAATTTACTACAGTTTTAGTAAATATAATTACTAAAAAAATCATAAATATTTTAAATTTGTGTCCTATTTAGTAAAAAAAATTACTAATTTTAGTAAATAAAATTGCTAATTTTAGTGAATAAAATTACTACCTATATCAATTTTAGTAAATAAAAATCAGAAAAAAATTATATATATGTAAATGATTTTTATTTCACTTCGGGTGTAAGATATACTTAATTACATGTCTTCTTCTCTGTTAAAAAAAAATTTTAGCGTTGATTGTACCACATTTGAAAAAATAAATGATTGATGTCGCCATACCATTGAAATCTACTTTGCAAACGATCGCTAAAAATATAAAAAAGAAATAATATCAATACATGTTCAAATGTATGTTCAAACATTTTACCACAGAGGGTGCTTTTTTTACATACATTTTTTTGTATTCGTGTGTGTTTCCATAACATTCTCTTCATCTTGAGTTTTTTTCACACAGCCATTGAAATAAAAAACGATTAAACAAAAAAACTGACATAGAAATGTTATTTTATTTAATGAACATATTGAAATAAATAAAAAAACATATGTATATTCAATTACTTTAACACAATTTAATAAATTTATAACATATATTTTTTTACAAACACTCCGTGACCGGGTATCGCGTTGTTTCGGTTTTAATTCTTTTTCGCACTAAACAAACAGAAAAATCTGTTGGTAGCACTGCAGTTAAATGCGAGAAAACGTGGTGGTCGCACACACTGCAGCAGCAAGCAGCAGACGGCAAGAAATATAAAGAACTGTGTTTAATTATAAATTATACATTTAAAAAATAAGTACTTTTTGTATTTGCAGCTAGGGGTATGCACTTTTAATGTTAAGAAATAAAAAATGCGTCATTTTAGTGAAATTATAATTAAATAGAGTACACATCATTTTTTCTGTCTGCTGCTTGCTGCTGAACTGTGAAGAAGTATTTGGTGGCTATTACAGACAGTGTTGCCATTACCAATATAATAAAAAAACGCAAAAATCGTAAGAAAAGGGTAAAAATTTACAAAAAAAAATCAGCTACAAGAAAAAAAAGAGAAAATTAAAAAAAAAATGGAAAATGTGCTTTTAAAGGTTAAAAGGATAAAAAGCGGAAAAAACGATAATAAAAGTATTTGTTTTTATCATAAATTAAATAAATAAGCTGATACAATCACGAGTAAAAATAATATTACATTCATATTACTTAAAAAAACAATAAATTTAATACAAACTTTTGTATTACATTCAATCAACACGCCACAGATCTTTTTTAATGAAATGTTTGGATTTTATCAGTTTAATTTTTATGCATTTTACTTCATTTTGACAGTAAACAAAATTGTTTCAAAAAACAACAGTCATTAAATATTTTAAAAAATACGTAGTTGTAAAAAAATGTAGAAAATATGTACCAAAAAGTTTATAATACATTTTCATTTAAAAATATTATATAATATAATACATTTTCTTTAAAAAATATTGTTAGTATTTCCAATCCGTATGGAGTTATATTATACAGGTAGTTTAGTAAAATATTTTACTCATATCTTTCGTGGGGAATCCCAATATTTAAATGTTATAATCCAAAAACTAAATTGTCTTGATGAAGCAAAAAAAATATAATCCAAAAACTAAATTTGCTAAATGAAACAAAAAAAACAAAATAAATTGCGAAAAAACTTTGTTGAAAATTTTTTAAAAAAGATATTTCACAATTTTTAGACTTATTCTGTGAATAGGCCTGATGATTTTCTAATTTTTTTTTTAATGTTGAATTAAAATTATTTTTTTATCGCTTTTTACTTTATTCAAATTTAGCGCTTTTTGAGTCACTGTTTTGCGCATTTTTCCTGTTACACAATTTTCGAAAATAAACCCAAATTTTCTTTATTTAAATCTGTCAAAAATACATATTTTAATTGCATCATTAGAAAAATACAACTCCATAAGAAATCCGCCGTCGGCAAGCAAAATGGGCCAGTGGCAAGCGGCCCGCCACCGCAAAAAATTCCTAGTCGGCTTGGTAACCTGCTCACGCATACTAATAAAGTATAAATCAATTATTTTTTATTTTCATGAATTTTGAGAGAACATTTGGGATCTTGATTTGTGAACACAAAACACGTTTACCTGCAATTTTGAAAGGATACCTTGAGTCAAATTTAAAGGGGACTGTTTTTTTCCAATTACATTAGGTCTAAGGCGTAAGTATAATATAAAAATTGATAATATAAAAATCACAAATTAAAAAAAAAAAATGTCGCGAAAAAATGGAAAACGCCATAAATACCTTATTTTTAAAAACGCGTATTTAAAAAACGGCAAGACCAAAAAAGCACCAGCAAATACCCGAAATGTAACATTGTGACAACACTGAAATCAAATTTAACGATTTTGCAAAAAAAAAACAGTTGGTAGCTCTGCTTGTAAACAAGCGCCCCCTTACGGAATTATTACTAACAAAAATAAATTAAAAACCTAATAAATTACTATATATTAGTACTTTTATGAACTAAAAATAGTAAAAAAAATAGTAAAACCAACTACCAACAAAAATTACTCATAAACAGTAAGAAATACTAATTTTAGCACTTTGAAGATACTAAAAAAACTACTGTAATACTGGTAATTGGTAACTTATTAGTAGATTTGGGTTACCAACGCACTTACTAATTTTTTTACTGTAGAATTATTTTGAGTGTATATATGGGCAATTGCCAATAACTTTTAATATTTACAAAAAAAAATTCGATTTTTTTCGTGGCACATTGATAAATCTTTGTAGGTTAATAACATTATAATTAAGTAATTCAAATCCGTTCGCGTGCATTAATTTGATCGATCGCACCCAAAACTATGGCGGTTTAAAGTTAACATTTTCAAAAAAATTTTCAAAATTAAATTTTTTATCCGAAGTTTACCAAATTTATCATTTTGTATTATGCTTACATAGAGTTAAATCACACAATCAAACATGCATGACATTTTTGCTAAATATCGAGATATTTGCATTAAACCAATTTTTTTCGGCACAATTTCCAATATTTTGGAAATAAAAATGCGGCGTTTTAGTCAAAATTAAAAAATTAAAACTGATAAATGTTTTGCACTGTATCGATTGCCTACACTTTACAGAGAAAATTAACGTTTTCACTTTTGTTTTTCTCTTAATATTCGCACAGCTGTAAGCTATCAAATATACATTTTCTGCAGCAAGTGTATTAAAGGAATTTGGGGCCTAATTACTCAGTGAGTTTTTCTTGAAACTTTTAAGTCAATTGTTTACACATTTTGAGCCAAAAAGTTTTAATTGAAAGTAAAAGGTATGTTTTAACTAGAAAATAAATGTTTGTGGCCTGTGTGTATCTAGTTTATTATTAGTTCATTATAGGAGTTTACATTTGTGATATTAACTATAGTTTCATGGACTGCAACTTTTGAAATTCGATCGTATTCGGTCCAATTCCTGTTTTGTTTATTATTTTGGGTTATTTTTGTTGTGACGTTTCAGTATGGCGTGCTAGTTGCTCGGTTTTTTAGGGTCCATCTGCTGTCCAAATAAACAGTATAAACGCGATACAGACCACAATTTTCAATCGATTTGGCTGAAATTTGAAATTTAAGTTTCTTTTATCGCAAGAACAAAACGTATTAAATTTTGACAAAATCAATCCATGTTAACCCATAGCCCCCATGTAAATGTCCCCTTCAAGTTTTACTTAAATACCCCTAACAATAGTATTCAGGATATCCTCATGAAATTCGACCAATAAATGTTTTTTATATTCATAAACAATCGCTCTAAATTTTAATGGAATCAGACCATTTTAATTTCTAGGCCTCATACAAACCACCCTCCCAATATTCACTTAAATTTCCCAAAATACATTAAAATAAATAAATATTGTTTAAAAATTAATTCTTTTTAAATTTTATAATCGCAAATAAGCATTAGTCTTTATTATTTTACATTTCCGAATTAAGCGCCGCTAGATTGGCCATTTCGGCCACTGTGCAGTGGTTTCATTTTTATACCCTCCACTCTAGTGATAGAGGGTATATATAAGTTTGTCATTCCGTTTGTAACAACTCGAAATATTGGTCTAGGACCCCATAATGTATATATATTCATGATCCTCGATCGATTTTAAGACGATCTAGCGATGTCCGTCCGTCCGTCCGTCCGTCTGTCTGTCTGTCTGTCTGTCTGTTGAAAACACGCTATCTTTTGAAAGACTTTACGGAGGCTCCTGAAGTTTGGCATGTATGTTGGGCATTTACCTGGTCAGGTTGGTATTGCAACCCAGCGAAATCGGTCCAGTGGTTCAAAAGTTATAAGCAAATGAGTGAATTTCGGCAAGGGTTTTTCTGGAATTTACGAGATAAAACACACGGTAACTTTCGAACGGCAATTCTGAGGGTGCGGAAGTGTGGTACATATATTTGCCGTTCCTCTGGTCCGGTCCGTTTTAAATTTCAGCCAAATCGGTCCAGTGGTTCAAAAGTTATTAGCAAATCCGTAAATTTCAGATTTGCCACACCTTAAATTCACGTATTGAAACCCCGTTAAACAGGTTTTAAAAACATTGGTAAGTCACAAAAATATTTTACAACGCATTTTTGTCACTCAAAAATATTTTTACACTAAAAGAAAAAAAAAAATACACTCGAAAAAAATTTTACACCCAAAAAAAATTTTACACTCAAAAAAAAATTTAGTAAATTAATTTTTTTTTTTTCAAAAATTAGTTAAAAAAAAAGTTTTTTTAAACAAAATAAAATATTTCTAATCAAAAATGTAATTTTTCACTCTAGAAAATTTACTATAACTTAAAAGGGGCATTGTGGAGGGTATTCATAGATTCGGCCAAGTCGAATTTAACTTTTCTACTTGTTTTTAGAAAAAAATTACCAAATGCATTAAAAAAATCTCAACAAATTCTTAGTTAACACTACTATCCTATCTCGAATAGGTAAGAAACATCAGTGGTTTAAATTGAACATTTTAGAAAAAAAATTTAATAATTTTTGATTTATTTTTTTTTTTTAATATTTAAAGTCTGATTTTACAGTGTTGTCCTTCACTGAATATTGAAACTACTTATTCAAAGGATGATTAATAATAATAACATTAAGGTTATTACGAAATATTTTAACGTAATTACAAATTTTATTAAGTTTATAATAAATTTTAACGATTTTTCGCGATTTTCGCGACTGCAAAAATCAATGGACTAATTTTGAAATATTATTCGAATTGGACATGTCAAAATCTATCAAAATACTATTTTTTCTACTTTTTTTTAAGAAATATAGGATTTTATGTAACCAATAAATTTAAAAGTATCAAAAATTTAAAATCATCGAAAACCCGCTTGAACGTTAAATTTTTTCGGGTGCGAATTAATTAAAGATAGAGAATAAAAAAGACTACCAAAAGCGCCTTTCGCCGAGCAATTTCTTTAAGCAGCCTGGATGTGCCTTACAAAAAAGTGAAAACTGAAAAACACCGCGGAATTCGCCAATATTAACTTTTGATCAATGTTGCCATAGAGTAAGAGGCATTATGAGGGAAAACACTTTCCTTTTCTAAATTTGATTTTTAGCCGTAAACTCTGATTATCTCGGGAGTGAAAACCAGAATAAACACAAAAGAATATCGAAGAAAAAAAGAAAACTAACGAATACATTCAAAAGGAATCGAAGAAAAAAAGGAAAAAAAACGAATACATTCAAAAGGAACCGAAGAAAAAACAAAAAATAAACGAATACATTCAAAAGGAACCGAAGAAAAAAAGATAAATAAACGAATACATTCAAAAGGAATTGAGATAATCGGAGTTCATAACAAGGTTTTCACAATACTTTTTCTCATAAAGCCTCTTACTATTTTTACTCTATGATGTTGCTCTCCATGATCTATTATATTTGCACATACCATTGTTTCTACATGTTCAACTTGAAGCCATGCATATTTGGGTGTCAAATAATGCAAAACTAAAATATCGAAATTTTGCAAAAAATTTGAAAAGCTCATAAAATTTTTGCAATTTAATATTTTTTGGTTGCGTTTGTAAATCGAGTGGGAAATGGTAAATTATAAAGTTCACAATGCATTCGGAACCATTCGGAATAAAACTCGGAGTGTGCCTCGCAAAAAACAGACTTTTTCAAAAATTCACGTTTTTTCTTGCCATGTTTGGAGAGCTGTAGCTTCGTAACCATTGTGAGCACATCACTCGAGTTAAGCTCAGATTGTGCATATTTACAAGGGCTTTTACCATCCCTAGTAAAAAAAGAAAAAAAGTTCATGACTAATTATATCCCAAATATGGCGGATACAATTGCTTTAAAAATTATATACGGGTATATTTTATGATCTATATAATTATATCAGTTGGAGAAAACTGATACGATTAAATATAATTTAAAACCATTATAACTGATCATATATTGCTCCTTATAATGTCATATAAGTTGGATAAGATTATACACTCAAAGAATTATGTAGGTAAATTCCAGTGAATATTCACTTAAAACAAATGAAATTTTATTTAAAAACCATTCCACTGTTTTTTCATCTAAAATAAAAACACATTACAGTCAATTTTAAATGTTAATTTAATGACTAACCAAAACATTAAAAAACTAGTGAATATTCAGTTATTTTGTATTGGAAAACAGTAAAACTATAGAAGAAATTTTTTACTGCCGAAATTAAATGTAACAGAAAATTCGTTTTTAAGACAGTAAATTATTTTTTTAAACTACAGAAACAGTAAAAAAATTAAATCCTTTATAAAATAAGTGATTTTTCTTTTAAAACGACTTTACTGATTACTTTTTAAAATAACCTACAAACAGTTAATGACATAATTTTCTTAGTGTATACAATCATATGCACTTTATATAATGTTATATAAAATAATATGTTCTTTATGTTGAGCAATATCTAACCATATATATTCATGACTTATAGTCTCAATTTATTTTATATTGTATCAGTCCGGATCAAACTGATAAAACCAGATAGACCCATTTTACGTATCATATTATATATAAGACTATCTGTTCAGATCTTGTAGGATAACCGAAGATAATATTTGAAACAATTGTGTCCACCATATTTGGGATCTAATTTGTCACGGCTATATATATATCTTTTTTACTCGGGATGTGTATTTAAATTTTAAAATTACAGTTTGCACCAAAAGCTACAATCAAAAAACCTCGAAAAATTTAAAATTGAAAAAAAAAATTGTATCAAAGATTTAAGTCCACCCTAGTAAAAATATTTTGCTAATTTTACTAAATAGATCTAATTTAATCCGTAAAATGGTTGTATCACATAATATCTAATTGTATTACTTTAGATCAAAAAATATAAAAATTGATACAATTTGATCCTGAATTTGGTCAAATCTAATTAGATCAAATTGATCTTATAATATCTATTTTTATATAATTTGATGAACAAAACCAAAATACGAATCTAATCATATATGGAGCAATATCTAAGCATATAAAGTGGATCAACCGTATCAAAGTGATAGATAAAATTTTATATAAATTTATACGGAAGCATATTAACTCATATAAGATTGTATCAAATTATATATGATTATATCAGAAAATTTTTACTCGGGCATGTAACTTTTTTCTTATTGATGGCACATCCTCTAAACCTACACCAAATAATTGCCCAAATCTACTGATTAAAGCTGTGTTTATATCATACCACTGAGTATTAAGACCTGTCAAAGAATCGTATGTAATATGATTTTGTTGACAGTCCAATAAGACTTTTGATTTTATGAAATATTTCAAAAAATGGCTGTGTGTTATTAGATTTGCATACAAACAGCTGTTTTTTAAAATGTCTTTTGATTTTGTTTATGATTTTTTGGCAGTATTAAGACTTTGGTAATATTTTACTTTCTTAAAATCTAAAGACTCGGTGGGATAGTATAAACACACCTTAAGCGATATTACTTTTGGAGTAATAGCTTTAACGCACCCAACAATATGAAACATTGGACGAAAAATTTCGTGAGTGTATCAAGCGGTTTTTTTTTACATTTTTCAACTTTAAACATTCCTTACCATGAACTAATGAGATCTTTTGCGCTGTGCCTTTGCACAATTACTCTTTAAGGTTCCCTTAACTTATCTTCATTCACAGGTACTACCTAATTTACAAATTAAAAAGTTATTGCAAAATTCACAGAATATCATAAGTGTTAAAAGTTAATGACAATTGTCCATATATAATTCAAAAATCTAAGATTTTATATTAGAATTTTCTGTTTGTATTTGAAATTTTTTGAATGCTTATCAGGAAATTCAATTTGCATTTTAAAAATTTCTATTTTCATTTCAAAGTTTCTAAATTATCAATTTTTTTTTTTCAAAAAAATCCATTTGGTTGAATTTTTAAAATATATTTGCAATTTTCTGAAAAGCGTTCAGAAATTTTCGAAATATGAATGGAAATTCCGATAAATTTTTATTTAATAAAAAAAATTGTTTAACTGGACCTTTAAAATATTATATTTTGAGTAGGTTTATTCTAGCTCGAGGTCATTATTTCCTTTAATAATTAAAGCTATGTTATTCTCATAGAATAATTTTCAAGAAAATAGTGTTTCTGTTTTAAATTAATTTATGTTGCGTGGTGGACGGTTTGTATGGAAAACGCGCGCATCGAAGATTTTGTGACTATATCTTTTAAACGGTTAGGAGTTGCAAAATAAATAATTGAGCATTCTATAAACTAGGGACCTTAAGCAATTAAAGATATGGTATAGGTTTATTTTCCACCCTGCACCCTACATATAAATTGACTGCAAAGTTGGTTAATTTGTTCAAATGTAAAAATTATAAAAAAGCTAAAATCGTTGAAATTTTTGATATATTACTGAATGTCTTTCAGATACAGTAGATAGCCATCAATAAACATAATTAGTTCATTGCATATTTCAATTCGATATGATTAATGAAAACATTTTTTTTTTTTTTTTAATTTTGCCAATATTTACAAATTAATGCAACTTCCTTCATTAAACTCATTACAAAATGCGTAAACATTATATTTAATACACCCTACTTTAAAAAATCCCGCAAGTTAGATTTTTATAATCGCAACCAAAATTATTTTAAAAAACTAATTCGGTATTTAGCTTTAGAGTTTAATAATAAAAATATGTTTTAACAAGTTTGTCTAACCTATAATCAGAGTTTCACGGCATCGCCATACCCAACACAGGGCATTATAAGTTTGTGCTGATGTTTGTAACAATTCGAAGTATTGATCATATGTTGACCGTATGTCTGTCTGCTCAAGTAAACTCGATACAATTGTTAATAAATTAGTCTTTAAATCTTAAAACTTAGGGTTCTTCTTATCCAAAGACAAATCTTATTTAAATTAGAAAAATATTGAATTTCCCCAAAAAAAACATATTTGTTCATAAGGTGGCAACCCTTTTTGAACTCGAAGAGATATCATCTGTAAAAAACAATTTAAACTTAGTTTTCGGCACTCGTTGACGTATACACATTTCGAAACAATTGGAGTGTAAGTCATGGCATACCTTCCTTGTTGGTCCCCACATAAAACTTTTGCATGATATTTACCTGTCTATAGCCAATTTCACTCAAATTTGGTTTGTATATTTTTCGTAACTAAATATCTAACCAAATATAGGATCCAACCGTTCCATGTTTGACCAATTTTCTGACAAACACAGCTGTAGGGTATTTTATGGTCGGTCTTGGCGAGCTGTTATTTTTTACTTGCTTTACAAATTATATCCATAATGAAGTTATTCCACAAATAACATGTTTTTCATACAAAAATAGACGTATCCCAAGCTTTCGATGGTGTCTGGCATGCTGGACTTATGCGAAAGATACAAAATATTCTACCCACAACACATTGCAAACTACTTCAGTCCTACATTTCAGATAGATACTATAAAGTAAGATGCGAAAATCAGTACTCTAAACTTCATCAAATAACCTCTGGTGTCCCTCAAGGTAGTATTTTGGGCCCAACGTTATATTTATTGTACACATACGATATGCCTGTCACAAACAACTATTTTATAGGCACTTTTGCTGATGACACAGTAATATTAGCGAAAGGTAAATCTAATCAAGAATCAACAACAATTCTTCAAAACGCGTTAAATCAAGTTGATCTGTGGACAAAAACTTGGCGTCCACAACTAAACAGCTCTAACTCAATTCATATCGACTTCACTCTAAAAAAAAATTGAGCACATTCCTATCTATATACACTCAAAAAAACTGTAATGTTAGCAAAAAAAGCTTGTAAACCTACAAGAAAATTTGCTGATTTTGAACCCACAATTTTTTTGCTAAAGTTAGCAAAAATGTTTTGCCAATAATTAGTTAACTAAATATTTTTTTTTTTTTAACTTAGTTTATACACATCTGGGTTCGGACCATTGGGTTCGGACCCGATAGGTCCAGACCCCGATGGGCCTAGACCTAGTTGGGTTCCTTAAAAATCGTCATAGTTTTTGATCCAAAATTTGTGTTCGTTTCGCTCTACCTTGCTTAGTTTTTGAGATACGTGATTATAGGGGACCACTGGGGTCTTGAGAGTTAAAAAACTCGATAACTTCAAAAATATTACTCGGAGAGCTTTTGACTATTTTGCGGTCTTGTTCTACGTGTTGAGAGCTACAAAAACGCTTTGGACTTTTTGTTGTGTCGGCAATATTTACCGAGATATGAGCATTTTAAAATTTTCGGGAATGCTAACTTTTTTGGATCCAAAGTTAGGGCCCATTAGGGTCCACACATGTGAAGAGAACCGGCGATACTATGGTGATTCTAAGAACCAAAAATGGCCTCCATTTTGCTCTATCAGGCTTAGTTTCCGAGATAGCGCCATTTTAAGTTTTCTGAAAATAAAAAAAAATTTACCATTTATTTTGCTAATATTAGCAAAAAATCTTGTAAAAATGTAGTCAACTCAATTTCAAATTTAGCAAAAGAAATTAGTTCAAAGTTTGTTTAAAATTGCTAATGTGCTAAATGAAGTTTACAAGAATTTTTTGCTAACATGCTAATCTCAACTAAAAATTTGCTAAAAGTTAGCTAACTAGCGTTAGCAAAAAAAAATTAGTAAATCTACTAACGTATTTTTTTGAGTGTAGGCAATTAACAGGTGCCAATATCCGACCATGCAAAATACCTTGGAATGAAGCTTGATGAAAAGCTTCTTTGGAAGAAGCATGCTGAAAAAAAAAAAAAACAAGTAAGAAAGTTATAGTCGGCCAAAACCGACCATATGATACCCTACACCAGTGTTTTCCGGAAAATGTGTCCCAAGTCCAAACATGGACCGATTGAATCTGCCTTTTGTTAGATCTTTATTTAGTGTAGAAAACACACACAGATAAAATTTTAGTGGAATTGGTTTATTTTTTTGCCAATAGACCGATTTAACTGAATATCAGTCGAAATTTGTATGTGGGGGACTAAGTTCAAAAATGGTCCAATTATATTCCGATTTGATTAGGTTACTTAAGTACACGTTTAACACCTAAAAATACAATTTTAATCAAATATTTACATTTTTATGAATTTTGAGGGAATTATGTGAATATTAAGGGGGTGGTTTGTATGGGGACTACCAGAAGGACTGACCCGATTCCTTTGGAATTTGGAATGATGATTCGTGCATACAAAATTTGAATGATGATTCGTGCAAAAGCGATATCTATTATTACTCGGTTATTAGAGTCATTTAAGCCTAATCCAAAGAGGGCGTTTGTATTTGGGATAGGTCTTAACATGGACCGATTTTTTCCAATTTCAATAGGCTTCGTCCTTGGGCCAGAAGATGCTTAAGTGTCAAATTTGAAGTCAATTGATTGAAAATTGCTACCTGTATCGTGCTTAAACCGATAGATGGACAGACAGACGAACGGAAGAAAGGACCCAGCAAACCTTCCATTACCAAGTAATTAACTTTGGGATTTATAACGAAAATGTGTAACTAGTTACGTCCCAATTTCATTGTTAATTACTTTAACAAGGCGATATCATTGGAGGCAGGGCCTTCTTTGTTCGCTTACGAAAAAGCTAACATATAATAGCCCATTCCAAGCTCGCTTACGAAAAGTTGAAAAAGTAACTGCATTGTTTGTTTAGTTACTCTTATTAAATGAGAAAAAATAAATTAAATTAATTAAAATTGTTTCTTTTATATAATACAGATTGCAAATCATTTACATCGTAAGTTAAAAGTAAGGCCTTTTTTTGGGGTAAGTACTTTTAATGAGTACTTTCATTACCAGGTAATCCAATTGGGAATGGGTACTCATTACCTAGTTTTTGCTGGGGACATCGCTAAATCGACTTAAAAAGTAATTCTGAGTCGATCGGTATACTTATAGGTAGGTCTAAGACCAATATTTCGGGTAGTTAAGGTGGCTTCAGACTACACAGAAAAAAACGAATTGTAATATTGACCCCTATATTTGTGAATACAATTAACTTTTTCACTAAAAGTGCTCCTATACAGAAATTTGTGATATCAACTAACGTTTGTAAATATTGATTGTTGAAAAAAATGTAAAAAAAATTGATAAACGAGTTTGTAATAGTTCTCTAAAATTATTATTTGTATTGACAAACGTACAAAATCTTGATTTTTTTTTCAACAAAGAAATTCAACAAACACAAACACAATTTGTTAATCTGACAAACGTAAAAAATCTTATTTTTTTTCAACAAAGAAATTCAACAAACACTAAAACTATTTGTTGACATGATAAAAAAATTTTGAAATAAAATTACTTGACTAAGTTTGTTAAAAACAAAATCGAAATTTTGTATTATGGACTAACAGGCGGCCGTTTTTACTAAATGTTTGGTTGATATCATGTTTGGTTGATTTGCAATTAATGATTGTTGATTTAAATTTGACGATTTTATTTTCTGTGTATAATATTTGTAGTAATATCTGTCAAAATTTTTTGTAAAATCTATAAAATAGTATGGTGTAAACACAAATCGGTATAAAACAAAGAGAAATACGGATTGAAAAATGACAAGCGGATACGTATTCTCATTTTTAGAAATTTCTCTAAAAATGAGAAACGTATACGCTTTTCATAAGATCAGCGTTGTATTTGTTTTGATAATATTTAAGATGTGATGGTGTGAATACACAAAGGATTTTTTAAAATATTTTTTGACAAGCGGAGAAAATTGCGTATTATTTAAGATACGTATTTTCTTACGACTCAGTATTATAGTCTGAAGTGGGCTTTACAAACATCAGCACAAACTCATTATACCCTGTACCACAGAGTGGTGTAGGGCAGCGGTTACCAACCTTTTTGGCTCGCGTACCCCTAATTTAAAGCTTTATCAGCCGCGTACCCCCAACGAGTTTTTTTGTTTTTGTTAAAAAGCTTCACATATAAATATTACAGTTAATTTTGAAATTTTTGATATGCGGGTATTATCAGTTTTTTGAGGGGTTTAGGGGAGATCAAAACAATATTGGTATTTTTTTTGGAAAAATGTTCGCTCCTTGGGAAATATAATGTTTTTAATTTTTTTTAAATGTTTTTTTTAATACGAGTGCAGATAAATAATTCCGTAACTTTTCGAATGAAACACCCTAGTATATACAATGAAAAGGCATTTTGGGCTTAACAAAATGGTACCAAAATTTCCACTCTCTCACACCCCGTCTCAAAAATGCCCAAAAACACGTATTTTGAGAACTTTGACATAAATTTTCTCAAAAATCTGAAATCATAAAAAATTTGGGAACCATATTCGGAATCAGCTTCGAAAGGTTAGTCAAAAACAAGTGGTCAGATCTCAAAATATCATCCAAAAATATCGCATAAAATGCTCTCTAAATTGCACAAAAATTCGTTTTTTGTGAACTTTGACCTCAACTTTCTTAAAAACCTGACGTTATGAAAACTTTGGGTGCCAGATGCGGATCCAGCATTAAAAGGTTAGTCTGAAACGAAAGTCCAAATTAAAGTTGGGCTCGTGAGTAATTTTTGACTCATACTCTCTCACGCTCACGACAAGAATTTTTGAATCACGCAGACTCACTCACGAACATATTTTTTTTACTCACACTCACTCACAATCACGTTAGTAAATTTAATACAACTCACTCTCACGTGCACTCAGGCAAGCTTCACGTTGGCTCACACTCACAAAACTCTTATTTATACAAAAAAAAATTCAAAAACTAAAATTTCAAAAATCTTAAAAAATTTTCAGAAAAATTTAAAGTTCAGCGAAATTTTTTCGGGACGAAAAGCCAAATTTTACAATTTTTTTGTTGCTTTTTTTGGGGGAAATATGAAGAGAAAATAAATCACGCAAAAAAATCGACTCACGCACACTCACTTACGCAAAAATCTTACTCACGCACAATCACTTACGCAATTTTTTTTCTCCTCTCACACTAACTCACAATCACGCGAGTAAAATTGAATTCATTTAAAACAACATACTTTTTCAGTTATTTTTAAACGTTAATAAGTAGTGTCCGACCGAATACACCTTTTTTGACCGAAGCCGAAGCCGAATATTCGGCCAAATTTTCACTATTCGGCCAAACCGAATATTAAAAAAAAAATGTTTTTAGTTGCAAAAACACTTAGTAAAATGTTTTTGTGGCTTACTAATGTGATTCAAAGTTAGTTTAGTGTGTTTTTCAACACGTGAGCACAAATATTATACAATTATTCGCTATTCGGCCTATTCGGCAAAATTGTGGCCGAAGCCGAATAGTGGCCGAATAGTGCTTTTTGGCCGAAGCCGAAGCCGAATATTCGGTCGGACACTATTAATAAGTGACTATATATTCCGTAAAACAAATGATATTTCAGTTATTTTAACTGTTTACAATTATTTATTTTGTGGTGTAAAAATATTTTTTTTTTTAATAACCGCACTTCTGTAAAATTATACGGTATAATCAGTCACAAATAATTTAAATGATAAAAATATTTTTCCGTAAATTTTGTAGTTTATTGTTTTAACAACTGAATAAATCTTTCAATATTTGAGTTCTTTTGAATAACAAACGCTAAAACGTTTAAAACAGCTTTAACCAAAAACTTTTTGAATAACCGTAAATAGTTACTGTAAAACTTTTCTAGGTGCATCTCTAGTCCAAATTACTGCGTACCCCTGCGGACAGTTTCGCGTACCCCCTAGTGGTACGCATACCATAGGTTGGTAACCGCTGGTGTAGGGTATAATGAGCTCGACATCAAATATAGAAAATTATTGTGGCTAGTTGCTAAAAATTCAAATCATTAGACACACAATAAATTAAGGTTGTACAACCAAGATCTCAAACCTGTATGGTTGTATGGCATTCAAATTTGGGGATGCGCCAAAAACCATGTAATCGAGTTAGTTCAGCGGTTTCAAAACAAAGTTTTAAGAAACATAGTAGGTGCACCGTAGTACATCAGAAATGAAGACCTTCATCGGGTTCTTAAAATAAACTCCGTTAAACAGGAAATAATTATTAATGACTCTACTTTGACTGGCGAGGCCCTTACAATTTTTTCCCCTTTTAAGCTTTTAATTGATTGCTGGGATTGTGTAGCGTGTAGAAGACTTGTAACACACTAATTGTTAATGCGTGGCTCAGAATTGGGCGTGGGCGTGGGGTGTTGGTGGGTGTTAATGGCGACTACTCAAAATCAACATGGGCCTCGAAAATCCCAGTTGAACATCCTAGGGTTAAGCAGAAGGCTAAATCGTTTCAAACCTCATGATCTGGTACACGAAGTTTTAGGCCTTTTTTAATTTTTATTCGCGTTTTTCTTTAAAAAAGTTGACATTATTGCTGAAACAGCGATGCCAACAATTCAAAAGTTTAGAAGCAATAAAATAAGTTATGGGGAAAAGTCGGAAAAGTAGGACAACCCCGGACACTTTCTAAAAAAGAAGTAGGACTGTCCGGGGAAGAGGGACGAATGGCAACCCTAGACAACACAGACTATGTGGAGATGTTGACAGCTTTCGGAAGATGCCACCCTTTCATCATCAGAACTTCTTCGCTTGCCACACACTTGATATGTGTCAGATTAAGATTAGCCATTTAAATGAAACTTTTGAACAAATAGAATATCGGAATTACTTTTTATGTTGAATAACCCGTATACCCACCATCATCCATGGCATATTCATTTGGCACAAACTTTATTACAGAGTTCTGTTTTTCTCATTGTTAACCCTTAGAAGGACTTTTCAAGTCCGTTAGTTTTGAATCTTTGTTTCATATTTGTAATTATTAGAAATATTACTAAATTGCAATGATGAAAGGGTGGCATCTTTCGAAAGCTGTCGACATCTTCACTTACAATTAGCCCGTGTTGTCACTTAATTTTTTTCAGATTTTCTCACTCAATAATAATTATTTCTTAGAAATAATTAATATGGACTCAAACCGAACTAAATAACAATTCAGTTGTAAAATATACAGTCCAACAATATATAAACCAATATTTCAATTTTGTCCTGTTTTTTTTTTGTATTTGTAAGTGTGTAAGTAGTACATATGATAAAGGGTATTTAAGTTTCGTCACAACCAAATATGTAAAACACTTTCACTTGTTTTTGGTGACTCCAAAAGGTATTAGACTAAATAAAGTACCTAAAATAGTGTTTTTTTTTTTTGTTTTTCTCTTATTCTTATTCAATTTAAGTGCAATTACCTATAACCAAAACTGGCCTCATGTCATTGGAGAAGATGTTTTATTGACTCTTTTTTAACGCCTGCCATTTTTTCCCCCTTTTGTTTGGTTAATTTGCCACATTTTTTCATTGCATAACCTATCAACGGGCCATTACGAAAACGACATTGTATTGTATATGCGGCCGTTTAAAATCTCCATTCTTTACTTACATACCACATGTCATTGCTTAATTCTGTGTGTGTGTATTTTTTTTTTTTCCTTTCCAGAGTATATTTTGGCTCGAAGGATAAAAAATGGATTTTTTTTGTACGATGATGTTACTTCATAAAGTTTTTTATACCCTCCACTCTATGATAGAGGGTATATATAAGTTTGTCATTCCGTTTGTAACACTACAAAATATTGGTCTAGGACCCCATAAAGTATATATCGCTCATTTACTTGTAAAGTGTCATAACTCAAAATATGTCGTTTTTGGGTAAACAATATAGTAAACAAACAATGCTTTTATTGTGTCAAAAATTCGTATTAATGTCTTTTAAACTCACCTTTTGAGAAAAGAACACGCCATTATAACATTTTCTACTCACGGGCCTTTTGCAACGTAAACCAAGTTTCAATTGTAAACTTTAAACAGGTTTTCTGTAAAATTAAAAATTTTGAGTTATTCCACTATACAAGTAAATGAGCGATATTTTGTTTTTGTATACACTCATTTACCGTTAAAAAACAAATTTAGCTAAAAAAAAATTTTGCATCTTGTAAAATCCTGTAATTAGTGTACATTATTTCGCATTAATTAATATTTTCCCCTTGTAATTCGAAGTTTAAACAGAGTTTTTACCAGGGTTGGCTACCGTTACTCTTTCAATACCGTTATTGATTAAAAACCCTTTAATATTGACTACCTTTACCGTTACCAATACAGAATTTTTATTTTTAATGAAAAATTACTACTGGTTTAGCAAAGTTTTTGTAAAATAAACATTTTAACTAAGTTTTTAGTAAAAGTTTCAAGTAATTTACAAATTTTTTGAAGAAAATTTTGCTAAAAAAAATTATTTTTGTAGAAATCTTGAAAATTCGCTCGTTGCCCCCCTGGAACCTTCAAATTGCCCCCCAGTGGGGCCGGAATCAAAGGTTGGAAATCATTACTTTATTCGGATTTTTACCGGTATTATATCGGTTTTGTTTTGGTTGTCTTATACTTAAAAAACAAAGTAAAATTTTTTTAATGTACGTTAAATAAAAAAAAATATTTTAGTTCATTGTAAATCGAAATGTTATTTGTGCAAAAACAATGAAAAAATATGTCCAACCAATGATCACATTCGCAATTTACCTAAAAATTTCTAAAGAGAAAAGTGAGAGCCACGTAATGTAAGCATTTTTCAGCGGGAATATAAATAGCTCAATTTTTGAGCCTAAGTCGTACAGTCTGTAGGAAAACTCTGTCGAAAAATCTGTAAAACAACAGACATATAATTAAAAAAAAAAAAAAAAAAATTAGCATTTTTTTAATTTTTGTCGAATTTAAACGATTAAATCTAAAAATTGCTCAATTGTGAAAAAACAGCTGACTATTGTAATAATTTTTCAAAAATTGACCTGCTAGTAAGAAAATTTCTTGAACAAAAATTAAAAAATTTTATTAAAAAAACTTGTTTAAAGTTTATTGAAAACTTCGCTTTTTTATAAAATTGTTAACAAAAAGGTGTTTTTACTTAAATAATATACAATTTCAATGTTCAGGCTGTTTATCTGAAATCAGAAGATTTTTCATCTAAAATCAAGAGATTTATCTACGGTCTTGACAGATTTTTCTGCAAACTCTACCTGGTTTATCCAGACAGAAATTTAGCAAACCGCGTCAGCAAAAATCAGCAGATTTCTTAAATGGCTCAAAATGCTGATATTTCTGATGATTGGACAGACATCTTATAAACATGTAAAAAATCAATAATTTATTTTTTGAATTAAAATATTGCGTAAATATTTTAATTATATTCTGAGTTAAGTCTATATAATTATTAGAGCGACTCAACAAAAAAAGTGATTTAGTTACCCCTCCGAAAATAAAGCTTGATATGTTTTATGATGATTCCCAAAATATTTTGGTTCTAGCGTTGACCATCCGTGAGCTGGACCATTTTTAAAAAAGGTCGTTTTTTCAGTTTTTCGAATTTTTTTGTACTTTGCTCCAAGACGACATAAATAAAATTTGGTATCATCGAAAAGAGTTTTTGAAGCAGCATCCAATGGTATATAAAACTTGACCACTTGCGACCTACTAATTGAGATATTTAACTAAATACTTATTTTCGTTTCAGGATTTCATACAAATTCTACATATTTAGAAATAATGTTCTGCTTTTCAAATTGAATCTGTTTTAAAATAATGTTAATTTATTTTTTTTTTGTAATTATTCACATAAAACGCGAAAATCGCGATATATTTTATCTTTTTCAAATATAGGCAATATGGGTATCAAAATTTTTCATCTTTCAATTATAATAATCTGGTGATAAGTAAAAGATCTGTTTTCAAATCTAGGATGCTGTGAGATAAATTTAAGTTTTTAAATATCAATTTTTTAACAATGTTCTGCTTTTCAAATTGAATCTATTTTAAAATAATGTTTATTTATTTATTATTTTATTATTCACATAAAACGCGAAAATCGCGATATATTTTCTCTTATTTTAATATAGGCAATATGGGTATCAAAGTTTTTCATTTTTCAATTATAATAATCTGGTGATAAGCAAAATATCTGTTTTCAAATCTAGGATGCTGTGAGATATATTTAAGTTTTCAAATTTAATTTTTTTTAGTTGAATACATATATGAAATGAGAAAAATAGTTACTAACAGAACACAAGATTATTATAATTGAAAAATAAAAAAATTTGATACCCATATTGCCTATATTAAAAAAACACAAGTATATCGCGATTTTCGCGTTTTATGTGAATAATAAAAAAATAAAAAAATTACATTATTTTAAAACAGATTCAATTTGAAAAGCAGAACATTGTTAAAAATTAATATTTAAGAACTTAAATTTATCTCACAGCATCCTAGATTTGAAAACAGATCTTTTACTTATCACCAGGTTATTATAATTGAAAAATGAAAAACTTTGATACCCATATTGCCTATATTTTAAAAAAGATAAATATATCGCGATTTTCGCGTTTTATGTGAATAATTACAAAAAAAAATAAATTAACATTATTTTAAAACAGATTCAATTTGAAAAGCAGAACATTATTTCCAAATACGTAGAATTTGTATGAAAACCCAAAACGAAAATATGTATTTAGTTAAATATCTCAATTAGTAGGTCGCAAGTGGTCAAGTTTTATATACCATTGGATGCTGCTTTAAAAACTCTTTTTGATGATACCAAATTTTATTTATGTCGTCTCGGAGCAAAGTACAAAAAAATTCGAAAAACTGAAAAAAATACCTTTTTTAAAAATGGTCCAGCTCACGGATGGTCAACGCTATAACCAAAATATTTTGGGAATCATCATAAAACATATCAAACTTCATTTTCAGAGGGGTAACTAAATCACTTTTTTCTCTTCCATACAAGTTGAGTCGCTCTAATAATTATATGTTGAAAATGCACTAAATTTATCAGTTTTTTTAATTTTATTAAATAAATTTATGATTTTTTACGTGTTTTTAACAAATTTGTTTCCTTATACCATGTTTGGTAAATTTAATTCATAATACCGGTACGTACCGGTATCGTTGTTTCGGTAACGGTTAACCGTTACCTAAATAATCCAAAATACCGTTACCTTTACCGTTACCGATATAAAAAATATGTAATACCAATACCGTTACCAATACCGTTATTCGTTTCGTTTGCCAACCCTGGTTTTTACACCAAAACGAACCCTAATTTGGCCAGCGATCCACAATAGGGAGTTTATAAGGATTTGTTGGCCAAAAGTCCCTTTTTGATGTGTTCAAAAATACTTTTTTTCTGATACCATTATAAATTTAACTACATAAAAGTATTCTAGCACATATATTTTTGTTCACCAACCTCTTTTACCTCTAGTACGAAGGCGCGTCCAAAAAAAAAAAAATATTTTTTTTATTTATTTTTTTACATTTTGGAGTACATAACGTAATTAAAATCCTGTATTAAAACAGCGTTGTTAATAGTAGGGGGAAATCCGTACAAAAAGGGGTTTTTTTATAAAAAAAGATAGCGTAGGGAAAAATGGATTTTTTTTTATCATAAAGTAGGTACTTTTTAAAAAAGAATTGATGTTTTTTTGGCAAAAAAAAAATTGGTTAATATGGCAACATAAGTAAAACCCTGTAAGTTGTTCACTGGTGAAAAAAATTATTCAAAACATACATTTGTAGCGAACATTTCAGAGTCACATTTTTGGTTCTGTTTTGCTTTTTAGCTGTTTTAAAATACAAATAAAAAATAACTTCAATTTACCTTTTTCTGTATATTTATCTGAAATAATAAATATGTACCTACTGTGTCAATAACTTTAAATTGCTTGATTTTATTTCTGAACATCAAATTTTACTGCATTTTAAATGATTTAAATCAACAAACATCAATAGTAAATCAGTCAAACATTTAGTAAAAACAGCCGCCTGTTAGTCCATAATACAAAACTTTTTTTTTTTGTTTTCAACAAACTCAGTCAAGTAATTTTATTCAAAATTCTTTTATCATGTCAACAAATAGTGTTTGTGTTTCTTAAATTTCTTTGTTGAAAAAAATTTTATTTGTCTGATCTACAAATTGTGTTGGTTGAATTTCTTTGTAGAAAAAAACTAAATTCTTTTTTCAATAATCAAAATTTACAAACGTTTCTTGATATTACACATTTCCGTATAGCAGAAAATCGAAAAACTTACATATTTGCCTTATATGCCATTTACATATACCTCGAAATCCAGAAAAAAGGGATTTCAATGAAAATTCAAGTAAATCCCATTACATTTTTGGATTTCAAATGTCAAATCCCATACAAAAAAAAAACTTGGATTTTGGGAAAATCGTAAAATCGCAATTCAAAATCCCGAAAAATTTCTACTACTTAATTGTACAACTATGGTTTTCCCAAAATAATCATCCCTAATGCTTTTTGCAATGCTGCACTCGATTTTTTTTATCAGCTGTTGTTGTTTTTTATAAAGTAAAAAAACAATTCAAATTTATTTTTTAAAAACTATTAAAAGATTAATAAAAACAATGTTTAACAATGTTTCATTTAAAATTTACCATTGCAAATGGTAAACGCACAATTTAGTTGACCAATTTGGTCTTCCTAACAAAGAAAAACACTCAATGGTGGCGGACCCAAACTTGGCAAAAATGTTAGTTTTCTTGCATTTACACTCAAAATATTTTGTAGGCAAAAACAAAAGAAAAACACACTTAAAACCAGTGAATAAACAATTGAAAACCATCCCAGTAATTATTCATTTGTTTTAAAAACATCAACATTTATTTTTTACTGTTGGCAAAATTTTCTAAAATAAATAACACTAAACATTAAAAAATTACGGTTTTTTCATTCTTTTTTACCAACAAATTCGAAAAAAATAACCTACGAAAACATTATAAATTAATGATAGTTCTGTTATTTTTACCAACAAATTCCAAAAAAATAACCTACCAAAACATTAAAAATTAATGATTTCGTAGGTTATTTTATACAATTTTCTATTGAAATATTTTTTTAAAATTTTTTAATAAAATTTTGGGGAATCGATCCCGCAATCAACTACATTCTGGCCAGACACTCTACCCATCGTGCCAAAGCCACTTGATACAAATATGTTTTTATATTTCCATAAATAATTTTTTGAATTTTTTTTCTACAAACAAATAACTGACTTGTGTAGGTAAAAACTAATGATATATCATTAAAAAATACCAACAATTTAAAAAAAAATTACTTACACAAATCATTAAAAATTTAAAGAATAATCAGTAGTTTTTACTTACAGAACAAAAATAAATGACTTTATAAATTAAATGTTAGTGAAAGTCTTTATTTTTTAGTGTGTTATTTTTGAAACAAAGGACTGATGTAGTCATTAATAAAAACTGAACATCAAACAGATGTTTTTTCTTTTAAAAACGACTAAACGGAAAACTTTTTAAATAAACTACAAACAGTTAATGACATAATTTTTTGAGTGTAAAGAAGCAGCTCTACATAAAAACACATTTTTTGATATTGTGTCCCAACATATACTAGTGGGATTGAAAATATTGGCTCCGGCAAAGAAAAATCATTGTTTTTAAAAATATTTATAAAATTGGGTAATTTTCCCACTAACAGCCCTGCATTGGCGTAGGAAGCCAACATTTCTGGGGGGGGGGCTAAAGCCCCCCTAGATTTTTTTGAATTTTTTGGTATTTTTTTTTTTAATAGAAAAACCCAGACCAATTCCTGAAGCGTTCCCTTTAAGATGCGTCTAGGTGACCTAGAAACGAATGCCCCCCGAAAGCGGTTAAAAATTCATATTTTTTTTAACAAATTTTGATTCTGAAAATTTTTCGGAAATTTAGAACTCCCAGATACCCAGATGTTTTCCCTATAATAAAATCATTAGATTACTATGATTTTTTCAAGAAAAAGTTGTGATGATTGCAAAAGTTGATGATTATTAGTCAAATTTCTCAGATTCTTTCTTCCAATAACTTTTGTCTATAAAAACCCCCTTAGAATTTAGAAACTTTTTTAAATCAAAGAAGTTAAAATGTGTTCCTGAAGTTAAACCCCCAAGATTCGGTAAAGTTTTTATTACTGACAAAAACATCAGATTCATATAAAAACTTTTTTCAATAATTCAGACTATTTTTCAATGGGAAAAACTATTAGATCTAATGTAATAATCATTTCGAGTCCTTAAGACTCGTAGAATAATCATAACGAGTCCTAAAGGCTCATTATTATTATTTATTGTTGCAAAAATTAATGAAATCATTTAATTATTAAAAAAAAATTGTGAATGATTAAAATTCTGGGGGGGGCTAAAATTTTTCTGGGGGGGCTAAGCCCCCCCCCAGACAGGGCTATCTACGCCAATGCAGCCCTGTACAAAAATCAAAAGAAAATACAGAGTTAGTACAAACAAAATCCCGCTAAATGTCAAAAAAGCATATGTAAACGGTATAGATTTTAATTGGATTTGAAATCCAAATTTATATGGATTTTTGGGTATATGTATTAAGTAGTTTAGGTTTATCTTTTTAAATTTCTTAAAAAAAATAATTTTATTGAAAATATTCTATGTGAATATCAATTTTAATTAGTAAAGGAAAAATTACCTCGAGCTAGAATAACCCTAATAATAACAATTTTTTTTTTTTAATAAAAATTAATCAGAATTTAAACAAAATTTGTAGTTTTAACTTCGTTTGAACTTAAAACAAATCTAATTGACATATCAAAAACTCGCCTTTAGTACTACTTCAAATTGTATATAACATTAAATGTACAGTGAATAAAATTTTGTTTTGTTTTAAAAATGTTAGCTGCTAAAGCGTAGAGATAAATGTAGGGATTTTTTTTGTAAAATGTAGGGAGAAAAGGGATTTTTTTTAATATGTGTAGGTTTTTTTCTTTTAAAAAATTTTATTGCCAATGTATTAAAATCTCTTAAAATTATTTTCAATTAGCAATAAAGCAAGCAAATATATTTTGTGCAAAGTGCAAATCTAAAATGCAGATTTATATCTTTTTTTAAATTTTTATTTAACAATTTTTTTTTTTTTTTAAACCAAATATATTTTTGGACTGCTACTTTTTTGCATATATTGGCATACTATCATATCTCTGAGCAAGATGTATTCATCCGCTAAGCCATGCGGCTACATAGCAAAAATATATTTTGTGATGTCCGTCTGACCGTCTGTCGATTTAACTGTCTGGGGAAAGCACGATGCTATAAAAACCAAAAGAGCAAGACACCTGAAAACACTTTTACTTAAAGAACTAAACCTACCCATGGAAAACCTCAACTTTTACAAAAACTTTGTACATTTGACCATAAGGACTAGCTGCACTATTGGCTCTTAAAAATGACAACATCAGGTCTAAGGTAGTCAGCCGCTGCCACAGAGAACTTAAGGCTCTCATCGAGCATCACAACATTAGACTGTGCTGGGTACCCGGACATAAAGATATTCTAGGCAACGAGAAAGCAGATGAACTGGCAAAAAAAGGTGCCAGCCTTCCAGAGGAAGCGTCGGAGTCCGATGTTTACCCACCTTTGTCACTGAATTCACTACGGATCAAGTGCAAAGCTAGAGATACCTGGATATGCAGATGGACAAATTCAGACAGATATATTCATATTAAATCATTATGGGATGAAAACTTGACAAAACACACCCAAATTCTCCTAGATATGAATAGAAGACAACTAAGAATGGTAATAAATCTTATAACTGGTCATAATACATTAGGTAAACATATGGTAAGAATATGTAGATTGAATGATGATACTTGTAGATGGTGTGGGTAAGCTGTCGAAGACAGCTATCACTTCTTATGTGAATGCCCTGCGCTGTCTTTTAGAAGATTTAAACTATTTGGCTCGTATTTCTTTCAGAGCTTATTGGAAATTCGAAGCGAGAATCCTTGGACTCTACTGGCATTTATAAAAGCTTCAAAATGGGATGCATAACTGGAAACAATGCGAGTGATAAAATTGAAGAGAGAAGGTTTCGACCATTAAAGGAATCATAATGGGCCACATCAAGGCCTCTATGGACGTTAGTTTTGTATAAACCGACGTCATCCTTCACAACCTAACCTAACCTAAGGACTAGCAAATATACTTTTTTGCCCGCCCCCTTTTGTGGGCGTGGATTTAAAATATAATGACAAAATTATATTACAAAATTGCATTAAAAACGCGAATCATCCCGTCCGATCATGCCAATTTTTAATACAGAGTCTTAAAAGTGCCTCCTAATAACCTTGCCAAATTTCAAGTCAATATCCCAGCTTTTAGGGTTTTGGCCAGTAAATACCAGAAAATTCCCTATAGTGCGATCGATGAAATTCGATAAAAAGTCATTACTCGTGGCACCCTCTTGATGCTCTGTCGATTTCAAGTCGATCTGGCTACAAACTTTAAAAACATTCATAAGCCACAAAAATATTTTATAAAGTGTTTTTGTCACTCAAAAATATTTTTACAATAAAGGTGTTATGATACTTGCTAGTTTTTTTATTTTTTATATTTTGGAGACAGAGCAAATATATTTTCATAGGAAAACTGACCAAGTGTAAAGAGTATGACAATATCATGAAAAAAAATTAAAACGTCAAAAAATATACGTGTGTTATCGATAATTTTGCAGTGACTGTCAAAAAAAATATAAAAATTTTCAACTTAAAATTGACATTTCCAGAATAAAATGTTAACAGTGATGCCAATTTTATTAGTTTTTGGTCGAACAAAGCGGTTTTACATTTGTTTAGGGCGTTTTTTTTAGCAATTTTGGGCAAGTTATTTTGAAAATAAAAGTTGCCAATATTGTTTTTTTGTTTTGTTTTGTTTTTATTTTATTGTAGTTCTTGTTCTTTCTCGCATTTGTTGTTTCATTCGATCAATCCTAAAAAATCCAATACAGAAACTAGCAAGTATCATACCACCTTAAAGAAAGAAAAATACACTCGAAAAAAATTTTGTAATTTTTTTTTTTTACAAAAATGATTGAAAAAAGTTTTTTTTTCTCAAATAAAATATATCTAATTAAAATTATTAAACATTTTTCATGTTAGAAAATTTACTATCTCCTAAAAAGGGCATTGTGGAGGGTATTCATGGATTCGGCCATGGCGAATTTAACTTTTCTACTTGTTTTTGCCATTTTTTGTTGTTCATCGTTTTAACACCAGTAGCAGCTTGGTTGTGTGCAGTTAAACAAGTAAATGCATGCACAACACATACCAGGACATAAAGGAAAAAAAACACACATTGCAAGGATTTTGTAAAATGCAATGAAGAAAAAAATTTTAGACAGATGTTCTGGATATCGTATGGCGCCAACTAATTTTCGCGTACTACCAAAAAAAATGTGAAAATGTTTTTTAGAATAGCAGAAAAACAGCCATAAAAACTACATGCGAATGAATGCATGCTTCCATAAGCGTGTGTGTGTGTTTGTGTGCAAGTGTTTGTGTATGCAAATGTTTGTGCATGAGAAATAAAATGGTGAAAAAATATCATGAAAATGGATGCTAGATGTCCGCAGTTGATTGATGAAAATGCAGTTTTTTATGGTTAAGATTTCTGATGTGTAGTGCATGCAAAAACCAGTGGAGTCAATTGACTCAGAAACGATTATACTCTATTAAGGAATTAAAGCCGCATGGCAAAAAAACAAAAAAAGAAAAATAAATCTTAAAACTCAACAGGACATTTCAAGGTCAAATGGATATGAATATGAAAATGTGACGCGAATACTGAAAAAGAGAAGCATTCTTATAAACCACTGAAATTTGTGGTACAGGGTAGAGATGGACGCGTGAGTGGTTTTTGACACAAGCACGCTCATGCTAATGAAATAAAACTTTTTTCTCACTCACGAATTTTTTTTCTGCTCACGTTTACGCACGCTCACGTGAGTAACTAAAACTTTCTCATGCTCACGAAATAATGACGCTCACAAACACTTACTATATTAATAAATGTTAATTTTACTTTTTTCGATTTCTTACACAAAGAGTATTTCATTTCCAAACAACAGTCATAACAATTTATTTTAATCACGATTTTATTAGGGATGTCGCGAATATTCGTCTGTATTCGGTATTCGGCATGTTTTTTGAATATTCGGTTTAATAAATATTCGTCAACAGTTTACCGAATATTCGGCAAAATTTAAATTTGTTAAAAAAAAAGTTTTTATTAGCTTTTGGCATTTTTTTTTTTGTAGTCATTTCAGTTTGTCTTTTAAACAAAAAAAACTTGAGCACTTGATTAAAGTTCGAATTGTTAAGGTAACAGAAAAAAATAGTTTCAACAACAGCGGTGCTGTTTTTTAGTCTGGTACTTTTTTTTTATTTTTTACATGGGTAGAATACAGGCGTATGAATAATCTAACTATTCGGCAGTATTCGGTATTCGGTTCAAACCGAATACTAAATATTCGGTAAAATGCCAAATACACTATTCGCGACATCCCTACATTTTATATTAAATACCCTCTACATTCAATATTATGATGATTTTCCTACTTGTTTTCTGTTTCAGGCAACACATTACAATCACGTAAACACATCACAATCACGCAAATTACACTGTGCAACAAATTTTGGGTCATCGCATTGAGCCTCAATGCCTTCAACGCCATATGAAAGTAGACAATCAAATGGACAAAATCACTAAAGGGTTTTGCAAAGTCAGTTCGGATTTCTTTTTTATAGCCCACTGAAGTTTTTATTTTTTTATCAAAGGCGTTTGGAAAACGTCAAAAATACTATAATAAGAACACATCTGAGCTTCAAAATATGATTTGATGTCTGCAGTGAAATTTTATGGCGGTTCTTTTCTAAGAACATTTTAACCCTCTAACTGCCATTTTAAGGGGTCATTTTAGTCCTTTTTCAAAACCTAAACACATAAGTCTAATAAAACGTCCATTTAGAGGGTTAAAATGTTCTACAAATATATTCCTCGTAAAATTTCACTAGGGGTTGTCGAATGTTCAAAGTTTGTGAGACATGCGCAAAGTGCTTAAAAAGGGTCAAGTATAAAGATTCAATGTTTGTTATTTATTTTTACCAAAGCAGTGTTAAAAAATATCGACAAAAAACAGTGCAAATATACTTTTGAGCTAAAAATGATGTTCTGATGTGTTTTATAAAATTTTATGATGATTATTTTCTTTGACCAAATTAACCCTCTAGCTCCCATTTTAAAGGGTAATTTTTGTCCTTTTTTAAAAGAAATACAAAAAGTCTATAAAAAAGGCAGTTAAAGGGTTAAAATGTTTTACAAATATTTTCTGCATCAAATTTTACTAGGGCACGTCTACGACAGAAAGTTCGTCCAGCATATAGAAAATGCTTAAAAATTTTAAAGTATTCAAATTTTTTTTTTATAATTTTTTTGGGCCGAAATAAAAAAAAAAACAAGTAACAAAGTTAAATTCGACTTTGTCGAATGTATTAATACCCTCCACGATGTAAAAAAGTTTATTTGCAAAAAAAAATCCGCGAAAAAAATTTTTTGGTAAAAAAAATTCGACGAAAATTTTTTTTTTTTTTTAAATATGTTTGGACTTATAAAATAAAAAAAGATAAAATAAAAAAAAAAATTAGATTTTTTTTTAAATCTAAAACTTTTTTGACTTTTTTGTCAAATAGGACCCTTTTGTTTGAGTAAAAAGAAAGCTTAGGTCTTTTCCTCTCCTAATTCTTCTTCGTCCTCAAATATATTTTTGCTCCGCCAACAAATTTCCGCTAGAACGGCATCACGCGACTTTTTCCCAAGATATCTGAAATGGTGATCACTGCCAAAGTATTAAACAGATATAACAAAGACTTAGCATATTTACTTGTTGTTGCCCAAAGCAGTTTGGTATTGCATTTGAGCGAAATCGGTTCAGCGGTTCAAAAGTTTTGAACGAAAATGTAAGAACACCTCGAAAATTGTGATACATTCAACATAACCTAAAAACACAAAATGCTTTGATTCGGCGGCTGGTTGACACATGTGAACAGAATCGAGCACCGAATGGTATTTAAACAAGTACAAACATATTAAAAAAAAAAAACATTTTCGTCGAGTTTTTTTTTCACCAAAAAATTTTTTTCGCGGATTTTTTTTTTTTAATTTTTTTTTTTTTGCAAATAAACTTTTTTACATTGTGGAGGGTATTAGTCGAATTTAACTTGGTTACTTGTTTTTTTTTTTTATTTCTGCCCAAAAAAAAATTAAAAAAAAAAAAAAATTTTAAATACTTTAAAATTTTTAAGCATTTTCTATATGCTTGACGAACTTTCTGTCTTAGACGTGCCCTAGTAAAATTTGATGTAGAAAATATTTGTAAAACATTTTAACCCTTTAACTGCCTTTTTTTATAGACTTTTTTGTATTTCTTTTAAAAAAGGACAAAAATTACCCTTTAAAACGGGAGATAGAGGGTTAATTTGATCAAAGAAAAGAATCATCATAAAATTTTATAAAACACATCAGAACATCATTTTTAGCTCAAAAGTATATTTGCACTGTTTTTTGTCGACATCTTTTAACACTGCTTTGGTAAAAATAAATAACAAACATTGATTATTTATACTTGACCCTTTTTAAGCACTTTGCACATGTCGCACAAACTTTGAACATTCGACAACCCCTAGTGAAATTTTATGAGGAAAATATTTGTAGAACATTTTAACCTTCTAAATGGACGTGTTATTAGACTTCTGTGTTTAGTTTTTGAAAAAGGACTAAAATGACCCCATAAAATGGCAGTTAGAGGGTTAAAATGTTCTAAGAAAAGAACCGCCATAAAATTTCACTGCAGACATCAAATCATATTTTGAAGCTCAGATGTGTTCTTATTATAGTATTTTTGACTTCTTCCAAACGCCTTTGATAAAAAAATAAAAACTTCAGTGGGCTATAAAAAAGAAATCCGAACTGACTTTGAAAAACCCTTTGGTGATTTTGTCCATTTGATGGTCTACTTTCATATGGCGTTGAAGCCATTGAGGCTCATTTTTCTTGTTGCACAGTGTTACTTACGCACACTAACGCACCAAAACATATTTTCTAATAACGAGCACTCACGATCACGTGAGTAAAAATAAATTTCACTCATGATCACTCGAGATTCACGCATGAATAACAAAAAAATCGTGTCACGCGCGAGTCTGTAGTACAGAGTATTAAGAGTTTTTGCTAATGTTTGTAACTACCCGAAATATTTGTGCCTACCTTAAATTATATCGATTGAATAAGATTTTCTTAATGAGTCGATTTAGCGTCTGTCCATAGAGTGGCAGGAATAATGACTTTTTTTTTAATTTCGTCGATCGCCGGGCAAGTTATGGTTCCTTTTGGTTTAAAAACTATGTTTAAATTTTTAGCCAAATCGGACAAAATAAACCCCTGCCTTTGGGCGGTTAAGGTTTTGCCCCAAAAAAAAAGTTTCCCATACAAACCAACATTTTTTTTGATTTTTTAATATTGTTTTGTTTAGTTATTATTTTATTTGATTAGCACAGAAAAAAATATGGAGGAAACAAATTTGAGTAATCACTTGTTCAAATTTAAAAACAAAAATTGAGTAATTTTTTAATTGACGCAATTAAAAATTTACTCAAAAATTTTAAAATTGTTTTTAAAGTAGTAAGTAAATAATTTAATAAAAATTTAATAGTTTTTTTTATTTTTTTTAAGCTCTAATAGTTTTTTGAATTCTCGTTTAGTTTATAGTTTTTTGTGTATGTATATGAAAGTTTGTAATCGTCTTTATAAAATTTTCCTATGTTTTTGAGACATAAATATATTTGGTAAAGTTTGAAAAAACAAGTTTTTTTTTTTTTTTTTTGTAAAAAAATTTAAAACTTTTTTAAACTTTTAAAAAAATAAATAGATAAATTTTGAGTAAATTTTTAATTGTGTCAATTAAAAATTTACTCAAATTTTTTTTCGAACATTTAATAATTTTTTATTAAAAATTTACTCAATACTATTAAATCGTTTACTGGTGCAAAATTGAGTAATTTTTTACTCAATAGTATTAAAAATTTACTCAAATATTTTTTTTATTTTTTTTCTGTGAGCTTATTAACGACTAAAAATGGCATTTCGGTGAAATAAACCCGTCCACTTCAAAATTGAGCTCAAATAAAATAATTGTGGGTCCGTTGGTGTCCAACTCTAAAAATTTTATGATATTTTTTTTTAGTTGTGACTTGAAAGAATTTCAAAAATATTATTCCTATCCGTGACATCTTAATAGTTTTCTGAAATGTATCAAAAAATCAGCAAAAAAAATGAGTTTTTTACCCTTTTTTCAAATTTTTTGTATTATCACTACACTAAAAAAAAAACTCTAATGTTAGCAAAAAAAAGCTTGTAAACCTACAAGAAAATTTGCTAATTTTGAAACCAAAATTTTTTTGGTAAAGTTAGCAAAAAAGTTTTGCCAAAAATTAGTTAACTGCAATTTTTTTATTTCAACTTAGTTCATACACATTTGAGGACCCCTTTGGGTTCGGAACCAATAGGTCCAGACCCCGATAGGCCTAGACCTAGTTGGGTTCCTTAACAATCGTCATAGTTTTTGATAAAAAATGTGTGTCCGTTTTGCTCTACCTTGCTTAGTTTTTGAGATACGTGATTTTAGGGGACCACTGGGGGTTTGAGAACGCATCAGCCATGTCAATACCAATTTGAGGTTCCGGATTGTAAGGAATTGTATCAGAGCCAAGATTTGCCAAAGAGTCAGCAATCTCGTTTCCCCGTATTCCCCTATGACCCGGAACCCACAGAAGACTGACGCTATTCCCACATGAGACCTCATTGAGTCTGCGTCTACATTCCTGGACAATTTTGGATGAAGTGACTGGAGATTCAAGTGCAATGAGCGCAGCCTGGCTGTCACTGCAAATACTGATTCTCCTATTACTCCATCTGTTCCCAATTATCCAGGTCGCTACGTCCAAAATAGCAAATATTTCAGTCTGAAATACTGTAGCCATTTTTCCCATAGCAATATAGCATTTGGTCGCATCGTCCAAACACCAGCCAGACCCAGAGCCATTTAAGGTACTGGATCCATCCGTGTAGAAAGTATCCGTGTAATTTTCCAGTAGATCTGCTGGGTTTCCCCAGTCTTCCCTACTCGGAAATATTACAGTAAACTTCCTACCAAACTCGATGCAAGAGGTTGTATTGTCCAAAGGCATAGAAAACATCGGACAACGTTCCGATAGCCTATTGAACAGACGACCATGTCTCACATTGTACTCCCCATGCCATGTTCCGCTTTTGCGGAGCCTGGCTTCTCCTTGAATATGTAAGTCCAAGGGAAGCATATCTAACATAGCGTCCAGAGCTGCGCCTGGGGTGGTGCTCATGGCACCAGTAATTCCCAAGGCAGCCGCTCTTTGTAGTCCGTTTAGCTTGGAATAGTTTTCACCATCGTTCTCGGCCACCAGACTACCGCAGCATATGTCACAATAGGTCTAATTACAGCTATGTACATCCAATGTACATTAGCAGGTCTTAGACCCCATGTCTTTCCATAAGCACGCCGACACTGCCAGAAAATCCGAAGTGCCCGTGAAACTTTTTGTTCAACATGTTTTGTCCACATTAGTTTACTATCTAGGGTAACCCCTAAATACTTAACTTCTGTGGACAGTTGAAGGGTTATGCCCTTCAACGTAGGAAGCTGAAGACCCTTATGCTTGGTTCTTCGCGTGAACAACACGTGTGTTGTCTTATTTGGATTGACAGACAATCCATGTCGATTGCACCAGTTGTCCATCAAGTCAATAACGGTCTGCATTTTCTTGCATACCAAGTTAAGTGACTTTCCGGATACTAATGCGCACACATCGTCAGCGTATGCCTGTATGTGTACACCTAGAGCTTGTATTTCAACCAAGATTGAGTTTACCACAAAACACCACAGCAAAGGAGAGAGAACACAACCAAGTTTTTAAGTACCGAAGATTGTTTTTAAATTTTCGAGGTTTTTGAAATTTTCGAAATTCATTGAAAGCTTTTAGTCCCAAAAAAGTTTATGAAAGTTTTCTAAATCCCGGACACAATCAGCCTTACCATAGAAAAATAAAATATATTTAAAAACAGTTTTTAATTTTATTTCAATACAAATTGTTTTTGTTTTTAAAATCGACTTTCAAAAAATGCATTGAAAATTTGAAATTTAAAATAAAAAAATGTTTACAATTTCTTTTGCTTTTAAAAATTATTAAATTATAGTAACCATGGAATTCCCGGACCCCAAACACTAATTATAACAAAAATAATAGTTTTGCAGATTGTCTGGAAAATTATCGTTCGGTTTGGTCTAAAAACTCTATGTTTAAATTTTTAGCCAAATCGGACAATTTTAACCCGTTAAAGTTTTTTGTACAAACCAAAAACTTTAACATTCCGTGCAAGCAGTGTTGCCATATATAATGATTTCCCTTTTTTTTGCAAATTTTTTGAGGTGCTAAAAATATTTCAAGATTTTTTCTAAAAAAAAAAGTTTTTGGGAAAATAATGAAGTTTTTTCAAGTTTTTCTTAATTAGTTAAAAAATAAAATATTTTTTTTTTTGTAAATACCCGAAATATTGGTCCTAGGCCAACCTTTTAGTAAACCGACCGATTCAGAATCATTTGAGTTGACTTAGCCTGTCCGTCCTTCAGTTTATGTAAACGGTTACAATTAAATACGGCTTTATTCTATGAAAATATGAGATATTCGATTAAAATTTTGTTTTTAGCTTAGTAACCTTATTAAATCCATTTAAAACCAGACCATTCTTTGACTTGGTCGCCATATGAAAATTTCACCCAATATTCACTTAAATCTGTAAGTTGGCAACATAGAATATTTTTTCACTTTAATTGTGTATTTGCTGAAGATAAAAGATCTTACCACATATAGTAGATCCAATCCGTCATATATTCCGTCAATATTGTCGAGCATGCATCGGTGTTTGATATTTTCTTACTGTGTACAATTTTCTGAGCCTTCATAAATTATGACTTTTTCAAGGCTCAAAAATATTTATAGAACGCTCGAAATTTGGAGTCCTGAAAGATTCATATTTGACTCTTAATTATGGATTTGTAAAAAATTCAAAATATTTTTTTTTTGAACATTCATAAAAGAGTCTAAAATGACTCAGAAAAGAATATGAACATACATATGAAGGGCTTGTTGTAAAAACTCGATAAGCAACATTTAATTTTATGGTGGTTTTTGCCTTCAAACTTTTGAAATAATGTAAAAACAAATACTTTGCACAACTTTCATTCTCAGGATACTTGTACGAAGGGTTTAAGCAAGACTTCTGCCAAAAATCTGTCAATAGAACATCAGTAGAAGGCGAAAAACACCAAAAAATAAAATGTTGCTTATCAAGTTTTTGCAGTAAGCCCTTCATATATTTTTCAGAATCTTTTATGAGTCATAGGGTGTTCAATTAATCGGGGTTTTTTATTGTTCGATTAAACGATTAATCGACATTTGGCGTTTTTGAATTATTCGATTAATTGAATAACATTTTAAAATTGATCGATTAATCGAATAAATTAAAATTCATAAATTTTCTAAATTACAAGATTTATTTCGACAATTTTAGAATAAATTGGTACTTGAGTAAATAAACAATATTTATTAAAAGTATTTTAATAAAATTAACAACAACACAATACAAACAAAATGTATCAAAATTTAAGTTTTCTGCAATTTTTTTTTGAGAAAATTAAAAAAAAAAAATTTTTGAAGATTTGAAAAATGTTTAGAATTCAACTTTTTTGCCAAATTTATATGCATTACCGATATCACAAAAATTTTGTATTAATTATCTGACTACATTTGGGAAAATGTTAAACAAAAAATACGATTTTTTCAACTTGAAGCTTATAACAAATATAATTAGAGCCCGTGCTCGATCTGAAAAAATCAAATAAAAAATATTTTGTTTTGAGTATATTCATTAAATTTCTAATTTATTTTTATAATTTAGGGCAAAATTTTATTTTGTTCTTGTTTTAGGTCGTTTAAAAAATCCAAGCTTCAGGAGCAGCGAAAATCCGAAAAAAATGTAAAAAAAAGAACCACTCTAGTAAACAGGACTGTTTTGTTTTTAATTCCAACAGCCACATACATTTGGTTTTTTATTTGACTTAAAAATTTAAAAAAATTATGCATATTTCTTGAAAAACCATGTACTTTTTGTAAATATTTTTTAATCGTATTTATGCACTGAAAGAATTTTGTTCATTACGGCTATGAAAACGTACATTGGTTCTATGAAAAAAATCATTAGGAGTCAGCCAATGATGCCCTTCATAGGATCTATGAAACAAATTGAAACCAGAAATCTATAAAAAAGTTCATAGGCTATAAAAAAAATTATTTTTAATTCTATTTTAATTTATTTTATTATATCATTTTTATTTATTTTATTATTTATTTTTTTTTTATTATTTTATTTATTTACATTTTTATGTTTTTAACTTATCCCATCCGAGATTCGAACACAAAACCAGTTGTTCGTGATGCTTAGTCTCTAGCCACCGAGCTAAAGTATACAAACAAATCATAAAACTTAAAATACATTTTGTTTAATGTTCTGCTTTAACATATTAATTTTGTATCAATGCTCTGCAACAATGCTCTGCCCAAAAGCTGTGTGTGTGTGTTTGGAGAAAACAAAATTTTTGTGTATTTGCAAAAAAAAACGATAGTTGGCAAGATTTTCCTCCTTTGGTGGCGCTGATAGCTAAGGCGTCGGCAATAATTTTTACAGCCGGTAGGTCTATGGTTCGAATCCCACCAGGGCAACAATATTTGTTTTTTTTTAACATTTTTAATGTTTTTTTTTTATTTTTTTAATATATTTATTAAATTTTTTAATTAGAGCAACATTATTTTAATTATTAAAAAAACTAAAATGCTTATTGATGATATTTTTATACCCTCAACTTAGTGATAGAGGGTATATATAAGTTTGTCATTCCGTTTGTAACTCATCGAAATATCGATCTGGGACCCCATAAAGTATATATATTCATGATGCCCGATCGATTTTAAGACATTCTAGCGATGTCCGTCTGTCCGTCTGTCTGTCTGTCTGTCTGTCTGTCTGTCTGTCTGTGGAAAATGCTGTCGCGGACAAAATATTGCACAGAGATGACTGAAACTTAACATATTTATTGGAAGTTCTCCCGAGAAGTTTGGTATTGCATTTAAGCGATATCGGTTCAGCGGTTCAAAAGTTATGAACGAAAATGTAAGCACACCTCAAAAATTTCAGTACATTCAACATAACCTAAAAATACAAAATGCTTTAATTCGGCTTCTGGTTGACATATGTGAACATAATTGAACAGCAAATGGTATTTACACAGGGACGAACAAATTTTTTGCCAAAAAATGAAAAAATCGCGGATTTTTTTACCAACATTTTTTTTCGCGGAAATTTTTTAAAAAAAAAAAAAAAATTTTTCAAAAGTAATTTCCTTTAAAGAAAGTTTTTTGCAATAATCTTTTTGAAATTGTGGAGGGTATCACTACATTCGGCAAGGCCGAATTTAACTTATTTACTTGTTTTCTATGAATTTAACAAAATCTATAGATTTATATATGAATAAAATTCTATGAAATATTTCACAACACTAATCAATATTCATTCAGCCAATGAATTGTCTCATAGATTCTATGAATTTGGTTTAATGAAATTTGAAATGAACAATAATTCTTTCAGTGTGGCCTCAAAAAACATGCATCAGACGTCAAACAATTCATTGCAGATAAAAAAAATATAGTATCCCAAAGTGTTTTCCACCGATTCTATGTGGTTCATGCCATTAAGAAGATCAAATTTAAAAATAAAGCCTAAAATTAAAAGTAAGGCCACATAAAATTGGCCCTGTGCATTAGAGATTTAAATTATAATTTTTATTATTATTTGAATTATCCTGTTTTTATAATCAATTTATTTTGTTTTGATGACATAATTCTCTTAATATGAACATTTTTTTTTTTTAAATATAAATTAGTACAAAAAAATTTCAAGTTGTGAATGGCCCCGGTGTCTAGCTGGTACGGCAACACACCTGTTAACGTTTTTTGCCTTGGTTCTATTCCTGCTTTCGTAATATTTTATTTAATTTTAGCCCTGTTTTCGAATAACCGTATATATGTTAACATTAACCGTTTAACCGAAAATGCATCCACGTTTAACAAAATGTACTTGGCATCACTGCTGTTGTGTGTCAAAATTTATTAGGGCAAACAAGAAAAAAAATGTTTATGTCTATGATATAACAAGAAAAAAGGGTTCTGTCTATTATATTTCATTAAAAAGTTGAACTTGGCTTCACTTTTTATCGAAGCTAAAAATTTACGACGTGGATAATTTAAAATTTGTAAGAAACTTTTACCCCTTTTATTTTTTTTTTAATTAGCATACTTGGAAAATTTAGGATTTTTGCTACAAAAAAATGGTTTCATTAAATGCACTATGGCCGAAAATCCCCAAATCGCGGCAAAAATTATTTACCGATAAGCTAGCCTCACCAAATTTGGTATGTAGGGTTCTACTGTCGAAATATTCGATTTGATAAAAAATGGGCGGTCCACGCCACCTTTTCTAGTGTCCCGCCCATAAGGGGGATTTTCGAAAAATGTTAATGCTCACAAAACTGTATTTAATTAAAATCTTCCTTAATAATTTGAAGTGTCTGACCGAATATTCGGTAGGCAAAAAAGTATTATTCGGCCATTATTCGGCTTCGGTCACATTTTTGGACGAATATGGCCGAATACCGAATAATTGTAAAAAAAATTGTAGTCAATTGTTGAAAAACATATTCAAGTAGAAAAACACTTTTTTAGTGATGGTAATTTATTAAAAATATTATTATTTTTAGGAAATTACGTTTTTTAATAATATAAAAAAAAAAAAATTTAGTGTACAATTTTTTTGAGTGTATAATTTTGTTTGAGTGTATTTTTTTTTTTTTGAGAATAAAAAGTTTTTTGAATGAAAGAAACACTGTAAAATATTTTTGTAGCTTGCCACTAACAAGGGAAGTATCTCAACCCTTATGAACCGATTTGCATGAAACGTAAAATATATATAAAAGAGACAATTCTAAGGTTGGGGTGTCTCGGCTTATCGGCCATATTGCGGATTTAGGGGTTCAAAACATGGGTCAAAAAATGGCGAAAAAATCGTTTTTTGAATTTTTCAACCATTTCTTTCTAAGAAACTATATGATGTTTACATATGAGAAGCAAGGTTTTTTTAATGCCTATCCAATGGTGGCATAACCTTGTAAAAGTTTGGCTTCTTTAAATACTTTTTTTATGAAAATATGAAAATTTTGGGGGTATTTATATGAAGACATAGAGCTATGTCCGATGTCCATATGAATACGAAATAATATTTATTAAATTTAAGTCGACACGTGTTTTTGTTCTAGAGGATATTCCTGTTAGTTCGTGAGATATCGAAATTTTCCCGGAGGTCCATATGGTTTCATAAGGGGACAACGAAATTTTGAAACACTGATATGGCCGAAAAGCCGAGACACCCCAACCTTAAAATCGTCTCATTAATATATATTTTAAGTTTCAGGCAAATCGGTTCATAAGGGTTGAGATACTTCCCTTGTAAGTTTTAAAGCGTTTTTAGTGTGTTTATCAACACGTGAATTTGCGAAAAAAAACCATCCAAAATTCACGTTTTTGCTAATAACTTATTCGTTCGCACTCGTTCGCATACCATATTAATATACAATAAAACCTGAGCTTTCTACGAAGATTTACAAGTATAAAAATGTTTTAACAATTGTTAACATTTTAAGTTATACTCTACGAAAGACGATAAAACTATTTACAATTTCACAAAAAATTACCCCTAAAAAACTCCAAAATAACTACGAAATAAAATTTTGTTTCCAAATATGTTAAGAATTCGTAAAAATACTCACCTCGAGTATTAAAATTCATATTCACAACATTTTTTTTAACCAAAATATATTTGAAAAAAAAAAAATATATAGATTTCTTAAAATTTGGCTGCTTTACAACTTGCAACACGTGTTATAAGAACTGTATACATTAGCAGCTGTTTACACATCGACAGTGTTGCCATTGGGAATTGAACACAATCAAAAAATTTTTAAAAATCTTTACTTGAAAAATTTACTTTTTGCCGCCAAAATTGAAAATTCAGCCAAAGTGCAATGGACCGAGAATGTGTGCTATTTTTAGCATTTTTAAAAAAAAAAAATCCTTAAGTTTTCCCTATAAAGAGAGTTAAGAGTTATAAGAAGATGATCAGAATTGCCAAATATGATTCTTGGAAAAACTTCTGTGGAAACATAAAAGACGTTTCTGAGGCATCCAGGCTGCGCAAGGTTCTGGCTTCTTCTCCTTGCACCCTGGATCTGATGGTATAATACCGGCTGAGATGCAGCAGGTGTCGGACTACATAGCCCGGTGCTGAATAATCTATACACAGCATACATCAACTGGTCGTATATTCCTCTAAAATGGAGGCATACCAGAGTCGTCTTTATCCCGAAGGCTGGGAAAAGTTCCCACACCGCTCCGAAGGATTTCAGACCAATTAGTCTGTCTTCTTTTTTGTTAAAGACAATGGAACGAATTATAGACTCATATTTGCGTAGAGTTTATTGACCCTAGGTTGCTTTCGACAAAGCAACATGCATACAGCAAGGGTAGATCAACGAAAACAGCTCTTCATGAGCTCTTTGGTACCATCGAAAGATCGCTTTCGGAAAAGGAGTATACTATGGTATAGAGGGAGCTTTTCTTGATATAGAGGGAGCTTTTAATAATGTCATCCCAGACTCGATAATTTTGGCATTGTCTGGTCTGGGAGTAAAGCGTGGGATCGTTTTAATGGTGGAAAACCTACTTGCCAATAGACGTATAACGTCTGAATTGGGAGCGTCCTTCATACCTCGATTTGTCAATAGGGGCACACCACAGGGAGGTGTTTTTTAGCCGCTTCTTTAGAACCACTGAATTCAATGCTGCTATCTCTAGAAGCACGTGGTTGTCATGTTGTCGCATATGCTGACGTTGTCGCGATAGCGGTAAAGGGGAAGCATCTGCCAACATTAAGGGACATTCTTCAGGGTTCTCTGAAAGATCTGTCTAAATTAGGGTTGCCATCCTTCCTCTTTTCCCCGGACACCGTCCTCTTTTTTAGGGCGTCCGGGGCAGTCCTACTTCTTTTTTAGAAAGTGTCCGGGGTTGTCCTACTTTTTGGACTTTTCCCCCTTAATTTTTTTTTATTGCTTCTAAACTTTTGAATTATTGGCTGTATTTTAGCTTATCAGCAATAATGTCAACTTTTTGAGAGCAAAACGCGAACAAAAATTATTAATACATATTCAATTCGTCATTCATTGAGAATTATAAGAAGAAAATTGTACAGTCTCTTATGGTGTTTTCTTTTCTGAACAAAAAAATTTGCATTGTTAAAATGTTTACTTTAAAAATGTTGACATGGCCCTGAAACGATGTTGCATTTTTTACACTCAGAAAAGAACACAAAAAATGCTGTTTTGTACGCAAATTGCCCTGATTTGCTGGTTCGATGGATGTGTTTTTCGCTTATATTGCCGGCAGCTTAGGTTCGAATCCCGGCGATGGCCATCACATATTTTTTATTTTTCTTTGCTTTTAAATTTTTTTTTTTTAATTATTTAAACTTAAAAAAAAAAAAAACAAAAAATTAACAAATTTAGTCGATTTAATATGATTTTTTTTTTTTTTTTTTTAAAAAAATTATTAAATTATTTAAAAACAAGTGAGAGTGTTAAATTCGGCTGTGCCGAATCTTTTATACCCACCAAAAAGTAAAAAAAAAAAAAAATTGACAGGGGCGTTTCTTTTTTTTTGGGGGGGGGGCGCGAAGTTGATAGGGTCAGTGGGGCTCGTTGAGAGCACCTTACCATCGCGATAAATATACCAAATGTTTCATTTATTTAACAAAAATACAAAAAAACATGTAAAAACGTGTATTTTTTTAGAGGTTGGTTTAGTTCTTCAAGGGGGAACTTTTTTCCCCCTTGTCCGATTTGGCCAATTTCCGAACTTAACCTGCCTAGGAACATAAGACATATTTGTGCCCAACTTGAGGTTCCTAGCTCTTTTATTTTGGACTGCATCGTGTTAACTACAGACGGACGGACGGACAGACAGACGGACGGACGGACGGACGGACGGACGGACGGACGGACGGACGGACGGACATCGCTAAAATGTCTTAGAATCGATCACTGATCAATAATATATATACTTTATGGGGTCCCCGACCGATATTTCGATGCGTTACACACGGAATGACAAAGTGAGTATACCCCCATACTGTAGTTGGAGGGTATAAAAAAACATTATTGAATAAAAAATAATATGTACGTAATTTAATAAAAAAAATTGTTCATAAAAATTGTTGTCACAGATTCTGAGACATTTTTTGTATAGAAACAATTTCAGATTCTGACACATTTTTCATATCGAAAAAGTTTTAGATTCTGAGACATTTTTCATATCGAAAAAGTTTCAGATTCTGAGATATTTTTCGTATGGCAAAGTTTTAGATTCTGATCTATACAAGGTATCATTAAAACCAAATTGTTCTACACAAATATCATGGTTTTAATAAGTAAAGAAAAATTACCTAGAGCTAGAATTGGCGTACTCAAAATATTTTTATACCCTCCACTCTAGTGATAGAGGGTATATATAAGTTTGTCATTCCGTTTGTAACACCTCGAAATATTGGTCTA